>VXBZ01010456.1:21434-149998 GCA_013399135.1 Heliornis fulica | reverse complement strand
AGGAAAGGTCCCTTTTCCAGCAAGCACACACATATGGCTCAAACAGGAGGGACTTAAAGACCCCTCTCTGCACAGTGGCCAATAACCCCCATAGTGAGGTCTTCTCTTGGAAGATGGCTGCATCTTGAGTGCTGTGTCCAGTTCTGGGCCCCTCACTACAAGAAGAATGTCAAGGTCCTGGAACGTGTCCAGAGAAGAGCAACCAAGCTGATGAAAGTTCTGGAGAGCAAACCTTATGAGGAGCAGCTGTGGGAGCTGGGGGTGTTTAGTCTGGAGAAGAGGAGGCTGAGGGGAGACCTTCTCCCTGCCTAGAATGACCTGAAAGGAGGTTGTAGAGGGGTGGGTGATAGTCTCTTCTGCCAAGTGACAGGTGATAGGACAAGGGGAAATGGCCTCAAGCTGCACCAGGGTTAAATCAGGGGAAATCAGATGTGAAGAAAAAGATGTGCCTGAGAAATATGGAGAAGTTTGGATTTTTTTTTTAAGTTTGGTTGAATGTGAACAGGCAGAGAAGCTCTTGGGATGCACTGAATCTGGTGACATTTCTTGTGCCATGTGCATTTATGGGTTCTTTAAAAGCCTGTGGAAAAATTGGGCACCAAGAAATAAATGCCAGGATTTTGGAGGGTTTTCTTTTGAAATTTAGGAAGTGATCTTTTTCTTCTCTCTTTCCTGATCATATGCTAAATAAATCACCTACTGAAACAAAACTACAGCTTGCTTTTTTTGATCTCTTCTCTCAAAGATGTTGCAGCCTATTTGCAAGAAGCAGGAATTACCTGAAACTAAATGGAAAAACTATCCATGATCACCTCATAACTTGTGACACCTAGGCAAGAAATACCTGTCTGCTCCCACCAGAATGTTTGTGGTTTTGGATATTTGTGGCTGGTAGGTGTGGGTAGGAGCTGAGGTCTCACACCCGTTACAAGAGGGCTGTGAGGCTCTCATGGGTCCAGGCAAAGTTTTTATTTTTCCTAGGTTTCCTTTCAGCTTTGAGCTTCTAATGTTTATACTTTAGTGAGGGATAACAAGTATCAAAACAAAACTAATTTTCAGCCTTCAGAAAACACCTAAATGGATTTAGAAAAGGTTGCAATGGAGCACTTCAATTACATGCAAGCCTTCTTCTCTGAAGAGTTTTAGATCGCTATCTTTGTGGAAACACATATTTTCCTGATTTCAGCAGACCAGTGTTTCTTATTAAAATATCTGTCAAGGGCCTCCGTTGTTGGGGGTCCAGTAGAGAGCCAGAGACATTTGCTCAGAGTCCTCATCTGGCATTGGGGATGGGTGCACCCAAATGTCTCTGTGTATTTTGGAATCATGCTCCTAAATCCAGGAATCTTTTAGGGAAACGAAGCACATGTCTTTTACGCTTCACCAGCAGTAGGAGAGGAATGTGCCCATGAGCCAGCTGCTTCCTCACTTCACTCCCAGTGTACTCCTAAGAAGCCTGGTGGGTAATAGAAATCTTGCTTTATAATCATCCCTTTATGTATGGATTAATGGATTCACAGCAGCCCTTTAGCAAGTCACCAAGCACTCCCCTGCTCAAGTAATAGACTATAATATCCCTGACATTCAGGAGGAAACAACAGAATACAATTAAGAGCAGAATACGTAATAGTCGCTGAAATAAAACAGATTTCCAATCAATTAAAACAGACTCTTCTTCCAATAGCACCAGACAAATAATAAATTTACAGAACTAATCGGTTCTACACAAGCTGAGCTAATGAGTGTCATTTGGGTCACATCCTCAAATTGCAAATAAATGTTATCATTTATCAACCTAACACATTACTCAATAAATCTTCTGCACCACTGTTCATACTTATCAGCTGTGTCATTTAATATTCCTTTCTGATTTAGAAAACTATTTCCTCTGGTGCCTGACCCCTTGTAATGGAAAACTACTGAAAACAGACAGTAGCTAATTTGATATTTGTATAATTTAGAGCTAAACAGAGCTGTGGACAATGTTGAAATGCTCCAATATTCATTTTTCAGTGAGTCTCCTCACAAGTTGCAAATATTACGTAACTTTTATGTTGAGATAAAAGTTTCATTTAAAAGGCAGGTCAGACTGTAGCCAGTGCAGTAAGAGCTTTTATGGTGTGTAAAGTCCTGAAAATGATTATGCTCCATCCAGACAAGGAGTTCTGTTATCTCATTTGTGAACCAGAGATTTGTGGAGACTCCCAATTACAGGTGTAAAGCCTTCTCATCCCAGTATCTGATGTGTTGCACACTACTCTGTGTGTGTGCTCATAGGCTGGTGGGTTGATGGTTTCAGTATTTGCCAATTCCTACCAAGATGGTAATAAAAGGGCAGGGGGGAGACGGGCCTTTCAAACACTACCTCTCAAACAATGCACCTGTCCACCCCAAAAAACCTAAAACAGAAGGGGAAATAGGCTTTGTTGTCCCATGGCTGGGTCCTTGCTTTCATCCCAGCCTGCTTCCCCAGAAGTGGCATGCTTTCAGGGCTCACTGCATGCTTCTCTGCCTCGCACAAAGAACCTTTTCTGACACCCATTCCAGAACCAAACTACCCAGATTCATCTTTTCCATTGCAAGCACATAAAAACATAGGCATACAGCCTCTGGGACACATCTAAGGGGGACATCTTGTGCCTGACCTTCTCCATAAATGTGTTTGTTTCTGTGTCTCAAGAGCACGTTTAGATTGACTGTCAAACACTAAAGGAGTTATGAACTGCAATGCCCTCTTCGTGCACTTGCTTTACAGCACACTGCATAGCTGTACACAATATACAGGTACAGGACCACATTTTACCAGAAGGGCCCTTACTAGCAGTGCACCAGGTAGTAAATGGTCCATTCATCAAACAAGGCTGAGCCAGGAGCATCAGTGGTTGGCTCTCGCTCGTGATCTTATGCACATCTAACTCGCTTCATATTTTCAGTTCCCTTTTCCCCTTGTTCCTTCTGCTTGCTGCTGGTTTTCCTATCTCCCACCCCACTTCTGCTCTCACTAGTGCCTTTTTGTTGATTCAAGTCCCCCTTTACCATTGATATCACTCCTGTCCCTTCTTCTTTATGACTCCAAATACTCTTGCTGGCTTTCTTATTTTTACTTTCACTTCACATCCCATCCATTTCCTATGACCTCCTTTGATTCCCTCCCCCTCCTTTATTTCCCTGCTTTCCACTGCTCTGAGTCCTAAACCTTCATCATTTGAGTCAAAAAGGTTTTTTAATCCCAACCCTGCCCCTGGCACCAACACAGCTAAAAACAATGGCAAAGACAGGATTTTTGTTGTTTGTTTGAGTCTTGTTGTGATAGAATCCCCAAATGCAAGAAGGTATGACAGCTCCAGCACCTGGAGACACAACATGAATCGCACCTCAGCAGCAGCAATGGGAGTATGGACCATGCACACCAAGTGTAAAGCTCCTCAACCAGTCTCTGGCAAGCTGAGGCCAACTGGGGTTTGCAAAGATTTCCCCTGGAGAGTGAGATGTTATTACAACATCAACAAAAATCACCTCTTTGATGAGAGAGAACTCTGCTGTCAAATAACAAGTTCTTGTAGGTATAACTGGGGATGAAATCAAAGAGCTCTAAGCATTCTAAGAGTTCTAAGAAACTTATCTTAAACATATAGTATTTCTTGCTACAGATATGGCTCTCCTACCACAAGAGGTCAATACTCCAGCATAAACAGCTTTGTGGTCCTCACAAACTGGCCTTAGCATATTCTATCTTCTCTGATTTCATGGAGAACCTATGGAAAGAAGCAAACTTGTCATTTCTGATTTCCATATCAACAAAGCTCAGACAAACATGACAACACCTCAAGTGCTCTCTTGAACTGTAGTTTTGCTCTTACTGCTATCAGTGAGGTAACTTTACACTTACTGTTACACTTATTTCAGTATTAACTTAAATAATTTAATAAACACAAGAGTACTATAGATAGAATTCAGCAATGTGCAAATATCTCAAAAATAGTGTGCATAACATTTATGGCACAGGACAGTCATAACACATCAACCACTATTAAAAACACATTTACTTGAATTTCAGGGCTGCACTTCACACTGCTAAATGTCTTAGATATGTTTATCCAGCCATTTCTAATGTAACATGCAACATTAAAGTTAAAGTAAATGCATTTGCAGTGCCTGTTGACCACTTTAACCAGTTTAATAAACCATTCATTATAAGATACAAGCACAGAAGTGTTGCATAAGTATTGAATAAATCATCATTATTAAAATATTCAGCTCTCCAACTAAAAAAAACCCCACTTTTTCTTTGAATGTTAATATGCAGAAACTCACCTGAGCTATAAAGTCTCTTTGCACTTTTGGTAAATATTTTCCTTTGTGAGCCAAGCCTGTGTACATTGTGTGTGTGAATGCTTCAGATGGATGTTTTCTGGCAGTATTTACATTTCTGTATGGATCTCACCTGAAATGATATGGAACAACTTTTAAGCATCTTGCAGAGCATTGTCTTTTGCAGAGTCACAGAATGTCAGGAGTTGGAAGAGACCTCAAAAGACCATCTAGTCCAACCCCACTGCCTGAGCAGGATCACCTAGATTAGATGACATAAGAATGTGTCCAGATTGGTCTTGAATGTCTCCAGAGAAGGAGACTCCACAACCTCTCTGGGCAGCCTGTTCCAGTGCTCCATCACCCTTTGCCTTTGCTGTATACTATTTCTTTCCCCTTGCACTTAAGGAGACCACTGTTCCCTTAACTAACTGTGTCAGCACTTAGATCAGTGTCAGCATTACACCCTGGCCATTTTGCCTATTGTGAGCAGCTTTTAGGTAGCCTTACACGAGGGGACCATGCTGGGTGTGCCTTGACAGTATCTGTTTTCAATAGCACAGAGGCCACAGCTAAGAACATTCACAAAATACCCCTTTAGTATTAGAGTATATTTTACTGCAGCCCATATTTTTACACGGAAATAGCAAGTAGATGTCCACAGGGATGTGGACTTTACCCAGATCCCCTGTCAGTTTATTCCATGAAGATATACACTATACCTTTATCCCTTTGCTAAACCATTCTTATTTAATTACCATTCTATGCCTCCTATTCGTTATACCCACACACAACCAGTGTGTCCTCTCTTTGTGCTTCCCTCTCGTTCTTCTCCCGCTCGATACCGCGCAGAGCCCCAGTCACTCCCTGCGTGTATCACTCCTCTTCCCACTGCATCTCCTGCAAAGGCTGGCTTGCCAGCTGAGGAAAAGCCACTTTCAGAAAAAAACAAAATAAATTACCAACCATTTAACGAGGCGTTGAGCACCAGTCATCTGGATTTACTCTGCAGGTCTTTAAGCTGGTAATGATCACAAGGAACAGCTCTGAAATAGTAGGGTTCTGGGCAAATAAATAGGAATAGCAGAGAGGGGTTTTTTTTTACCCATGCTTCCAAATATCGAATGCTCCATTATGAAAGACACTCTGGTTATAATTCCTCTCTTATCCTAACTTCCTTCTGCTGCTTGCTATTTTCAGTAAAACCTAACAAATAGTTTCTGTGGGATTTTGCTTTCAAAGCTACAGAATAATGGCTGCAACTTCCCTCGCGTGCCTGTTCACCATGGTTACCGCAGCTCTTCTCTGAGAGCTGCTCCTTGACGGAGCTTTGGGCCTCAAAAACATGGGCTGAAGGAGTGAAACACTGCTGGAACAGGGGAGCAGCTTGGGGTCTCCTCAGGTAGAAAAACAAATTAGAGGGTGATGTGGCAATCATAATTTACGTTTCAAAAAAGGTATTAAATCAGAAGCTTTAAATAAAACCCACCCTTGGAAAGCTAGGCAAATTAACACAAACTAGATATGGAACAGTAGCATGTCTTACCCTACTGTTGGTGGTAGGTGTTATGGCCAAACCCTTGACCTTCATCCCTCCCACAATTTCAAAATTATCACTCTGAGCTCTGCTGTTTCAAAATTTTGCCCTTCTTCAACTGTGTGCATTAGATTAATATATATATATATATATTCTCATAGTACTAAACAGAAATCAAAGGATGATAAACTCTAAAGTCTGGTTGCGTGCAAATTAGAGACAAGAATGCATCAGTATCTTACTGTTCTGAGAAATTGCTGTATTCTGTCATAGAATTCTGACTTGTATGGAGAAACTTTACATTTAATTATATATCATAGAGCAGGGTGCTCCCTAGATAGTGTAGTGTCTGCTGAGTTTCAAGACTAGTGAGTATGCTCCAAAAAAATAAGATTCTTAAAAACATCAGCACTCTGTCTTGCCATGGATTTTACTGCACATCTTAGCTGGCATTAGCAGTCTGTTTTACTCCAGGCTCTGCAACATTTTGGACATCTTTTGAAGCTATTTCAATAAAGTTTTGGTAGAGCGCTCAGGGTGCGAAGCACATGTTCACCATTAACAATAATGGGAGGCATGCACATACTGCTATCAGGACTACGTTTACTAATTACCTCCAAGGTTTTCTACTCTAAACTGAATATATTAAGTGCAGCATTTGCCAGAATGCACTTCAGTCTCTTTCATTCATACTTTGTTCCAGTCTCTAGACAGACCAACTATTCTCATCATGTCACTCTTTGATGCTAAATTGGATACAAATGTACTCAGATAATTAATCACACTCAGTGCTTATTGTGCATCTTTCTTATTATTATGCAAGCAGATTTCACCTAGCTTGTATTGTGTTATCAGATTGCACGAAAGCAGCTGATTACCTCTCTTCTCATATAATTACATTAACAGCAAAGCCAACTTCCTCTCTCCATGAATCTCTGACCCTATGAAACATTTCAAGAAAGACTCATCAGGAAAAAAAAAGAGCAATATTTCCCATTTTACATGTTTTAATTGCTACTGCCAAACACTATTTGTTCAGAAATACCCAGTATTCCTGTCTCCATAGAAAGCAATAGTAAAAGAAATAAATCCCTTGTGCTGTTACTCAGGTCCAGTGGAGCTAAGTTCTGCTCCTTTGTTGTGTCCCTCTGCTTCTCCTGGTCATGCTCATCTTCATGAAAAGCCTCTGCCATGGCTGTTATATAAAGCACTTTTTTCTGTTGAAGCTACTTAACCATTTAACTTTTCTTTATTTAAAAATAATTCTTAGCCTATGAACTCTGGGTGGACTTTTAAAAAGCTCATCCTCTTATTTTTAAACAGAACTCTGTGGAATGTTGGATTAATGTCATCCAGGATCCATATGAGGATCCAGGGAGAAACTACTGACATGAACCCAGAAACACACATAGACTGGTCTATTTAGTCTTTTTACTGATTTCAAGGGGATTACACAGAGTAAAACCTGGCTGAATGTCCTCATCATCTTCACCAGGTAGAATTACTTTCTGCAAAAATGTCACTAGTCCACCCTACTTCTTTGACAGCATCACTCCTGAAGCAAATAAAGGCTTAACATTCACAGGGCAGCCTAACACCTCAACATTCACAAAAGCTTCCTTTGATTCCCCTTGTGCCCCTTTCCCCAGAAGAAAAGAAACCTATATTGATTTGGCTGCAGAAATAAGTTTTCTGTGGACCTTTATTTTCAATGTCAATCATTAAAACATCTGAAACTACTACTACACAAGTTGCAATGAGTCACTGACTTTTGCTCCCTATGCCAAATAACTCTGGGTCACTGGGGCTCAGATTTTTTATCTTATCCAGATAACTGCTTTACTCCATGTCCACAGCTCAAGGAAAGATGTTTTGCAACTCTCTTCAGGGATGGGTGATGTTCTTCCAGGCAGTCTGCAACTCTTCTGTCTTTCTGGTGTTGGGGACTTGTCCAGAGCCTCTTCCTTCCTCTTGACCAGCCACCTAGAATAGTGTGCTTAGAATAACATGTGGACATTTATTTCTGGAGCACCTAAAAGAGAGGTGGGCTCCATTTAGACTTGAGATCTGCCACAGTTCAGCATTTTAATCATGGGTAGAACCTAGAAAATATCACATAAATTTATGCTGCTGACGTACATTTTAAAATAAACTGAAAGTGTTACGTGGGGACTATTATTTTCATTTTTGTCTCGACATTATGTATAAATTTTCAGTTTTATTAGATTAGATGAAAGTGCACATATAGGATTTTAGCTTCCTTTTTGAGCTCCCATAGTAGATATTTTGCTTTGTATTGAATCTGCACTGTATTATTAATAATTACCCCTTTTTATCTGATAATTTCCAGGAAAAGGAAGAGGAGTAGTTTAAATTCTATAGAGAAATTAAGAGCTTTTCTGGCAAAAGATTAACACTGTATTGACCCACTTTAGTGTTCTTTTCAAGACTCCTATTGAAGGAGAATTCATCATCTAAGTTTCCCCTAAAAATCGTGCATTATCCCATCTCTGACACAGAAAAAAAAATCACTACTCTTATTAAAAGCAATGCTAAACATAAACCAGAGAAAACCTTGTCCAAAATACTTTAATTGGCTGGATCCATTGAAAATAAACATATAATTGCTGTCTCCCAGAACAGCGGATAAAATCGCCCTTGTTCTCCCGGCGCAGCTTTTGCTGACTTGTACATATAGCTGAGAGAATGGATTTTATCTGCTCAGTGTTTCGACAAGGAAGGGCTGCCAATCAAGCATTCGTTTCCAAGAGATGGATGAGTCTGGTCTGAGTTGTGTAAGAGCCATGGTTTCTTGTAAATGTTTATAAGAAGGTTGTTCTGCTCAATTCTGTCCCGCAGCGCAACTACAAGTTCTCGTTTCTTGCTGTACATCTCCTTCTGTTTGACAAACAGAATGCTTGAGCAGTTAATATGCTTATTTGCATATGGGCATTTTACAGCACACACCAACAACCCTGTTCCCTAAAGTAATTATATCAGTTCAGCTTTTTCCTAGGGCTTTCTTCTCCTTCTCATTATGCTTCACCAGCGCTAAACTTCTCTGCGTGTGCCTCTAAATTATCTTCTTGGCCCAATCAATGTTTAGAGCTTTAATCAAACTGAATTCAGACTCCACATCCTTTCTCATTACTTCAGTTACACTTAAAAAACTGTAGAGACAAATAACATTCATTTCTATTATACTTCAGAATTGCTTCTGGGATCAAATTATCTTCCACACCTGGATGAAGCTGTTGTCTTCCCTGGGACTGCATGTGCAGATATGAAAGTAGAATAGGAAATCATGGGATATGTAATAAAATAATGCTTTCAGAAAATTAGCTCTCCTTTCTGCTGGGATAAAACAGCAGCACAAATTCAAATGTAAACACATTATTTTCCCAAAGGTTATCCACTATTTTACCAAAGGTCATCTTTTTTGCCTGTAAATTTACAGGGAGGGTAAATCCCTCTGGTAACTCTTAGAAAATTTTGTTTTTCATTTTCTTATTAGTGACTTCCCTCTAAAATTAAAAAAAAAAGGAAGGTACATCATAACCTCTGTACTACTTTGTTATGTCATATGCATGTTTAAATACTTAGTGCTTACACATATGTAGCTCATCACTCACAGCAAACAGGAAAGAAAAATTTTCAATTCCACAGTACTGGCTTTTCTCTTATCACTGCTTTAGACTTTTATGATAGAGAGGAAAAAATAATTAAAAATGGTCTTCTCTGTTAATTTAGCATATTAAGCAGAATAGTTTGAAATATCTGCATGACTTTTGTACACATTTTCTATCAAGATGTGTGTACCATATTTTCACTGCTAAAATATTGGAACTTTTTCAAATAGAAAATTGTCCTTGAAAACAAGACCTTTTTTTTTTTTCTTTTTAAAAATCAGTATATGAAAAGAGAGAAATCTCTGCCCTCAGATAATTACCTGAGTAAACTTGTTTCATTTTATATCAAAAGCAAGCCAATAACCATGTTGCAACAAAAGGCACAACCTAGCAAAAATAAAAGGGATTTTAATTACTCCTATGATTATATGAGATGAAGGTAGAAATACAGCTTCAGGTCTCTGATGGGCAGGAGTTATATTGATTCTACTTTTTGGTTTTGGGAATCCAGGATGTTTTCAGTTATGCTATTCTGGGTTATAGCTTTAAATCTCAATATTTTCTTTCCTTTCCTCTGCCTCCTCCCATTTTTGATATCTCTTTCGCTAAGAGAAATTTAATTTCTTTAGAAGGCCAGCTTAGAGCTGGCTATCTCACTATATATGTATTTGAGTTCACATACTCTGGGCTACTTTGAAAATGTGAGACGAAATACTATTGTATTCCCTGGGACACAAACACCTTCTCAAGCCCAGATTATGCTATTTGGCCTGGCAGTTTGCTGCATCCCAGGAGGAACACTCCTTCTGGAGGCAGCACAGACATGTCCTCCTCTTCTTGATGTATCAGAACTAAAGCCTGCATCAGACAGCCTCAAAACCAAACACCCTGGTGACGGAAGAACAGATGGACTTCCACAATTTAAAATCTCTCTGGAATTCCACTGGAATACTTAGCAGCTTTTCTTTTGTTGTTGCTGCTGTTGTTTTATTAAACAGCTAGATTAGAAAGTATCATCTCACTGAAGAAACTGAAAACTGTAATGAGTTTTGTGGTCAGGCAGTAATTATATTAGCTTGCCTTAAAACTGGATACAGTCAAATTCTCATCTAATTACAGTTTCCAAATGAAGCTGGGGAGAGAAAGGTCACAGTATTATAGCCAGCATATTTTGCTTTCCTCTGGAAAGAGTACAAGAATACTTTCAATGGAAACAGTTTGAGATTATGCTTGATAATTTGTAATTAACTCTCCAGGGTGCTGTGAGGCCTAATTAATTACTTATTGGAAAGCATTTGGAGATCTTTGGATGAAAGTTGCTATAGTAATACGAAGAATTGTGGTTATTGTTATCGTTGGGTATTTTCCATGCCCAAATGCAGTTAGGTGGAAAATGTACCTTTATTACCTTACAATATCTTACAACCAGGACTAATCTGCTGAAAAGCAGCATTTAAGAGATGGAAATAATTTTCTCTGCAGCGGAAAGCTGGAGGTGTTTATTCTAAAACTGTGAATATAATTTCTGAATAAGCCAAATACATAAATTGCATTCAGAAGTTCCACAGTGATAACACACTTCATATTCACCATCTGCAGATAAGCAGGTGCATCTATTTGTAGAATTTCTCTTATGAAACTCTCTTCAGCACTGTGAAACTACTGTATCATGAATGCCTTCAAGTCTTGAGCATCCAGCATTTGTTCTCAGGTCTGTCAACAGAAACATGTCACCCAAATGCAATTAACCCAAATTAGTATAGGATCATGAAGATAGTAGGATTCCTATTCAAATCAGGATGATACCTCAGAACAGTATTGAGTACCCAACTTACTTTCAAAGTACTTGGCTTTGCAGAGTGCAACAGACTTACATGTAAAAAAGAAGACAGATGTTAGAATTTCTCCCAAAAGCTAGAGAACAGGACAGCTTTAAAAACTCTCAAAAAAACCCCTCACCTTGCATGGGGCTGGAGCTAGGACTTGCATTTGCAATACAGTCTCTGATGTTTAGCTGAACTCTGAGCTGCGGAGGAGGGAAACCATGAGCAGTGGAATAAAAGCTATGTGCAAGGACCCAAGAGCCATTCAGTGTCTACAGCCAGAACTCAAATGCTCCATCTTGCACAGAAACTGAGAAATCTGTAGAGAATTTTCTCATAATTATATATATACACACACACACTTATTTTTCTTTTTCCATCCCTTGTTCTTAGTGTTTTATGGTAGTCAAATCTAAAGCAAATTATTCTCTGTAACCCCTAACTGCATCAATCTATTTGTCTTAAGTATCAAAACCTCTCAAAAATACCTGCAAGTCATGAAAAAGGATCTATTTGTGCTACACAGAGGAGTCCAAGGAACAGGAAATATTCCCGCGGTTTCCTCGCTGTGAAGAGCAAACCGCCCAAGAGGCTAAAGCAGAAGGCTTTGCTATACTCTGTTTCAACAAAGAAAAACTGAAGTTTGAAGCTTGTGTGTATCTTCCAAACAGAGATCTACCCTGGAGGAACCACTCCAATGCTGTAAAAGTGTGGGCAAAAATAGACACCAGTGAGCATGTGATCTACGGTACCCATAATAACTATGTATAGAAAGATGGTTTACTAACTGTAAGTCTTTATGCTTTCTTCACAAGAAGAAAGATCTTCAAATGCACTGCTTTTAATATTTTCCCCATGTAGTGATACATTTATGAATAAATCCCAACATGTACACCAGATAAATATATAACACTATTTTATTTTTTTTTATGGTGTTGAATGTGTATTTCCCTCAAGCATTCGCTGTCTCTAACAAGCAGGTTGTGGTGTCTCTCTGTTTACCTTTTCAGCAGTATTCATTTCTGTTATCACTCTTCTGGAAGAACAAAGTTTCTAGATATGCCTCAAAGGTGAACGCAATTACGCTGCTTACATTGTTATTCCTAGAGGGATCATAAAACAGTACTTAGAACAATGTTTACAGTCATCAACGAGGCAGAAATCATTCTGTACATATGAGGAAGGCAGAAAACAATACCCCATCACTAACTAATTACAGATGGGACTGTGCTGCACAAAGATCCCGTCTCGCATCTGGTCTAGGTGCTGGGTACATCAGTAGCCTGAAGTGTCCGGCAATTACTCCGTCCATCAAATCAAAATTTCTCTGAGGTGTTTTCTTTTCATTGAGGCCCTGAAGATGATGTGACTTACCAATTTCTAGCTTTATATTCAAAGAAAACAAAATAAATAAACCAAATGCAATAAAGCTTGCTTTAGTGAGCCAACTGGACTGCATCCTTCCTCAATGGCATACTTTTCCAATTTTCTGCTAGTGTCCAGGGCAAAGTTAAGCAAAGCCTATAGAAAGGCCAGAAGTTTGCAATGGGGCTCACAAAAGACAGGAGGGACATGGGAATCCTTCTGCCATGGGTGTTGACACCAGGGGAGTGTGGTTGCTGGTCCTGCCCTCTGCCCTGCAAACTGCTTTCCTCTGCAGGCACCTGCATGTTGAGGACATTGAGGCAGCAACTCTTGTTATTGTTACCTCTGTAGAACATACAAGAACTACTGATCCAAGTCAGCATAGCAAGGATAATTTGTGCATTGCTTGTAGATGACGACTCGGTGGCAGTTGGGTTTTAACACAGAAACGGGTATTTTCCTTATTTCCTGATTGCTAATCACCACTCCGTCTGTTCCAGTCAACCTAAGGTAACTGAGATGTGATCTTATATTCACAGTCTTCCTGTTGTAATATTAAGCTTTTCCTGGCTGACACTTTAGATTCATCATTTGGGGACTTGGAAGTCAAATATCCTTGCTGTTTGCCGGAGGGAGAGCACGGGGGAGGCATCAGCAACGTCGCACATCCATGGGAACGTCAGCGACAGAAGTTCAAACTAATCAGCCAACATCATCAAATATGTATCATAACAACCCGAAAGCTATCATTTTGGAGAGAGGAAAAATAATAAAAGAAATAAAGCATGTGAAATGCANGCAGAGCCTCCCAGTACCGAGTGTTAGTAGAAGGACACCGAGGCACGATATCTCTATTTTCTGTACCATTTGTTGGAAATTCCTGTCCAGAGACCAAAAAGAGTTTTGAGGGATTTTTTCAGTCATTTACCTGTTTTGTTTTGGGTTTTTTATCTGAGAGTGAGAGCTGGTGAAGTCACTGAGCACATAACCGTGGATGACAGTGAGGTCAGGGTTTCTACTGAGCTGTGAAGCTTGTTCTTAGCACAGCAACTCCAGCTGCAAAGCAGAGGCTAAATTCAGGGTTACTGCTGTCACACATATTTAGGAGGTGACAATCCTGAAAGAAAGGGCATAAGAGTCTGCTNTAAAGCATGTGAAATGCATGAAGGATAGAGCAAAACCAATTTCTGTGGGGATCCTTGGACCTTGTCGACACGGCACTGTTGTTTATGGAGGCAATTACACTAGTATAAACATATTGCTCATGTAAAAGTGCAACTTTGGAGCTAACATGATGGCTTCACCCTGGGTAACCTGGACAGCATGGGGGTTTGGGGAGCCCTGAAACCACAGCCTTGTACTGGGGGGGGGTGGGGGGCTGGGCTGAGGTGGGCAGAGCCTCCCAGTACCGAGTGTTAGTAGAAGGACACCGAGGCACGATATCTCTATTTTCTGTACCATTTGTTGGAAATTCCTGTCCAGAGACCAAAAAGAGTTTTGAGGGATTTTTTCAGTCATTTACCTGTTTTGTTTTGGGTTTTTTATCTGAGAGTGAAGTCACTGAGCACATAACTGTAGATGACAGTGAGGTCAGGGTTTCTACCGAGCTGTGAAGCTTGTTCTTAGCACAGCAACTCCAGCTGCAAAGCAGAGGCTAAATTCAGGGTTACTGCTGTCACACATATTTAGGAGGTGACAATCCTGAAAGAAAGGGCATAAGAGTCTGCTAGAGGTACAGTAGATACGGTATCAATTTCACAACCCAGCTGTTAGATCCTGATCTCTTCAGACCTATTTCCAGCCTGACAAAACAAAGCTCTAAGAAGACAGAGGCATCTTCTAAGCACTCAGAAGACCAAACCAAAGCATTTGCACATCAGGGTTTGCTGTATCTTTTTTTGCCATATGTATTACATATTACAGTCTCAGTTACTCATTAAGTTCTGTATGACCAGGTCTCAAATACTTAGATGTTGAATCTGTGTGTGAATTATTACAGACAGTTTGGGTGTTCTTGTCTTTCCAGAACACTATTCATATTATTCCTTGCAAATGGGGAAATGTTTAGAAGCCTGTAGCACCTCTCTAAAGCACTGGAATTTGTGCATATAGGATTGGTTTTTAATTGTTTCTTATTTCATATTAGACAACATCTCCAAGTTTTGTAGCCATTCACATATAAGAAATCTCATTGTTTATGATGGAGTTCTTTCTGCATATTTTAGTAATAGTGGGTAAATGTTTCAAATTAATTATGTAATTAGCTACTCTCAATATCATTATATAACTAGATTATATATTTAATCTTTTTCAGCCATTTACATTAATGTGGTTTAGCAATTAAGAACCACATCAGGAAAAAAAAAAGAGAAAAGAAAAGAAAAAAATAGGGAGAAACTGGTCACAAACTTTCAGGTACATGAAGAAACATGACAAATCTTGAAGGCTTCAGCATGGTGCTTTCAGGTGCTGAATACAACTTGTCCCTCTCCTCTGGAGACCCATTCTCTTTGGAAACATGTATTTGTTATGGTCCTGACTGCCCTCAAGCAGAGGCACTGATCAACCCACGAGACCAACGGTAGCTGTGCTCGCATTTTGGGGAGGTTCGTGCATGGGCCTGATCTAAGTGCTGTGCTGGTGCAGGGGTCATGTGGCCCTGACACGTGCTCATCACAGACAGAGACAGTTTGTCTCTCAAAATGAAGCAAAATGCTTTATAAGTGCAGGCATTTATAAAAATGTGTCTTTTCAGTCCCAGGGATAATAGTCCCATGTTAGTCATCTCTTAGTCATCTCTAAATCACCTCACACTTTTGTCTCTGGTTGCCAAAACTAGTTTCCCCTTTGCAATGATTGGGTTGCAGCCCCTTTTTGCACACCCCACGACTCCCTAATGACTGGGGGTTTATGCTGATTTTTCCTTTTGCTTTTTTTGAGACCCAAAGGGACTCTGGATAGATGTGTCTGACCTTCCATATTATGTCTCAAACACCTGTCTTCCAGAAAGACAGTCAACCTTGATATAAAGATTTCAAATTTAAATTTGTCATTTTCATTGCCATTTTAAATTCTAACTATCTTTCTTTTTTTCTGGATAACTCCCTAATTTTTTTTTATTGCTAACATGTTTTAATTTGTATATGGATAAAATCACCAACGCTTTTTTAGCTGGACCAGGAGGGCTACAATATATTCAAGAAATCTGTTTCTAGGAAGTTCTAAATTACATTAGCAATATATTTTAGTAATAACAATCAAGCCTGGCTCATTTCCTTGGGATTAATGAGTAGCTGGGAGAGCTGATGGCCCCCAAGTAGCAGTCATTAAATTATTAGAGATCTTTTCTTTTCTTTTTTTTTGTTTTAATTAGACAAAGATTAGAAAAAAAAAAAAAAAACAAACAAAAAACAAACCTGTCTTCCCTGTGTGTAAGAGGAATGAGAGCATCACAGGAGAAAAGTACAATCACTCAGCATAGGGAAAAGGTCTCTTTACAGTGTTTGATAACCTTTGGTAAGATCACCAGGTTAATGCTGTAACATGCCAGTATTTTCTGTGGCTTTCATCTGTTCTCTGGGTTTGTATTTCACTGTTCCCAGAGGGTTTCTTTATTTATGTTTTGAAAAATGAAGCATGTAGATTTTCGAGAAAGATTTGTAAACACATTGTGCACTTTTAGATAATGTTTTGCAGCATGAGTGGCTCTGCCTGGTTTTGAGTCCATCAAATGGAATGCATTGAAAATAGCTGAGGAAAAGAAAGACTGGAAAATGTCAATGATCTTTAAAGAATAAAAGAAGCCCCAAAACCACCCTTGGGAAAAAAAAATAAATAAAAGGGAAAGGGAAAGGAGGAAATTTAAGAGAATAATAAGGAAAAGAAGGAAAAGGATAAGGAAAAGATAAAGGGAACTGAAAAGGATAAGGAAAAGCCAGAGATTTACAAACCAGTCAATTTAGCCCCTTTTAGATGAAAAATACTGGCACAAGTAGTTAAATTACCTAACTGGAAACACCCAGAAGATTGTATGGAAATGGGTATCAGCCACATACTCGAACACATTTTCATTGAGAATTATGATGCTCTTGTGACAAGATTCTTCATCGAGAATTGTGACAACAATTTTCTTTTATAACAAAGCACAATACTGGTGATGAGCTTGCTAGGGTGGACAGTGAAAAAATACTAGCAAACCCATGCTGAAGAGGAAGGCAGTGGTGGTGGTGGGGGGGTGCTGAGTGTGAGAAGGTTAAGACCTGGACCTGGCAAACAGTTCCAGAGAGAGCTACTGCATCCTCTGCTTCCTGCAAATCCATGTTTCATCAGTGACCACTGGTGAAGGTCAGAGCACAGACTTATAAAATTTATACTTAACATGAAGCAGAAGGGAACTGCAAGCACACTGGAACAAGAAAATGGTTAAAAAAAAAAAAAGAGAGAGAAGAAAAAGTAAATGGTTTTGTGGAGTTCATCTGAAAAGAAAAATAAAGGTGCTATTCAGTAAGAACAAATTTCAAGTTTAAACAGGAACAAACAACTGCATACATACAGGATGGTAAAGAGAACCTAGATGGGGGCACTGTAAATCAGAAAGAGATGTGAAGCTCAAGCACCTGAGAGGAGCAGGAAGCATGATCAGAGGTTTACAAATGTGTTACTCACAGACACCTACATATAGCTACCATCCTTGAGTTTGGGGGAAGGAAGGGGCAGGTACTAAATGGCAAGGTGGTACAGACAGTAACTTCATAAAGACAAGGGAGAATATGTTTGAGATCAGTCTGGTTCTGAGAACACATTTTTCTAACCTTACCTGACCAGGTTGTTCTTGGGTTTCTTTGCAGATTTATCAATTCTCAAAAAAATCTGTCAAGAAAAGGAAAAGGGAAGAAGCCTTCTCAATGTCTGATAAGCAAACCCCACCTATCTTGAATAAGAAAAAATTAACCCACTATAGAAATGTTGGTGGCCAAATTCTGTTTGGTTTGATCCTCGTGTTCAAAACTACTTATAAATTGCCGTCATCCCGCAGGTCGTCTCTCTCTTTAAATGTATTATTTGTAGCTTTAATTGCAGCTAAAGAGAATTAGTGACTGTGACAATGTTGTTTTCAGTTCAAGTAGACTCTTGATGACTTTGTCTTTGTTAACTTATTTGTCTTTGCTTTGTGAAATTATCTGCCATTTATTCATCATGTTCTGCAAATCCTCTGCAGTAATAACTACATGCAGCAGTCCTTCTGTCTAGTCAGTTGAGATTTGACAGCCTCTGTTTGCTAAACGTATCACTTCACTGAGACTTTGGAACACACTTTTCATCTCTCCCCATTCTCATTATCCAACTAAGGTCCTTATAACATATGGTCCTATTTTCCTAATTGCATCTACTGTTACACGTCAAACCAAGCTAATCTTTCAAACCGTCAGGCTAATCAGTACAAAATGCATGGCCACTGCTTGTGCACATGCTGGGAACAAGAAGGGAACAGGACCCACACAAATCAGAAAATGCCATTGAGTCCCAGCTGGCTTGTTTACTGCTCCTTCATTTCCAGAGATTATCTGAGACGCGTCTTCTTCTGCATTTACATTTCCAAAGTGATTTTCTCAGCAGAGAACTATTAGCACTGGTGGCTGATGCCCTACCCAACCAGACCTTCACCATAAAATATGACTTTGGCTAGGAATTCCCATGAGACAGATCTTAAGGTGAAGGGCAAATACTGTGTAGTGTGCCAGTATTATTCAGAAGAAATTGCAACGTATTATTTAGACACCTTTAAGGCAGAAAAAATGCAGAGATAGTGTGGTAATTGCCTCTTGGTTGTAGGTTTCTTGTTTGGTAAAAATAAAAGGTAACATGCAGTCTGCAATTTACTTATCATATCTCTGACATAATCACAGCAAGCTTGATTGTTCCTCTAAAGCAGGTTAGCTGGGAACATGCAGAAGGAGGTTAGGGGAGATATTGGTTTGTACATGTAAATGTACTGCTGTGGAATATAAAAAACAAACCCAAAGATAAAAAATCCATCATTACATTTTTAAAATAATTTTACTATCTGGGCCAACTAATATATCATAGACAATTCCATCAAAGCATGTGAATTCAGCAGACCTGTCCTAACTTCCAATGCACCTTCAGAAAATGACAGAATTTTCTTTAATCTTGAATAAATGTGCCAGAAACTTGAAGCCTGAGCCATCAGCTCTCTTGAAGAACCTGCATTAGTGAGATGCTTTGATTTAACCAAATTCCAGCAGCTGAAAGCAGAATACACTCATAGAAGAAAGGAATACAGGTGAATTAACAGTTTCTGTTCACAAGCTATTTTTCCTAATTCACCTTTTAAAATCTTTCAAGTTTTCCAATCCAGTAGCTCAGTGGAGGTGAGGGTGCTGCAACTCCACACACTGGGATCCAAACAGCAGGGGGTTGAGCAGGTATTCCCAACAGATATACCACAAACACACATACACAACATAGATTTTCAGGTTGATACAGACACTAATGGTCTTGTTAACACAGAAGGTACCAGTGGCCTCATTCCATCTCCCTCTCTGTCTGATCTGATGGTCCCTTCATGGGAAGTACATACACATATGTGGTGTGGATCCCTCCACCAGCTGGATTTAGCCCTAGATAGTCCTCTCACTGCCTCACACACATATACAAGAAGGTCTCCTAGACATCCTCCAGACCTTATGATCTCCCATCATGAGTCTCTGTCCCTTTAGCAGCCATCCCACAGATTCATTGGTCTTCAGAACTGGACCTGATATGCCTTTCCCCACTTTTCGTTCTGTCCCTCAACATCCCACAATACAACTTTCTGACCTTGTGTCCTGGTCCCCTTTGTGTATGTGCATGTCTAAGTCTTTGACCACACACCCTCACAAAACCCACCCATTTTCTGCATTTGGTCTGCAAGAACACCCTCCTGCTTGTGAGCAGCATTCCTTGTGGTGTTACACCACCTGCTACAAAGGTACCAGAGGAACAGCCTGAGAGCATCTTCTCAATGTGCTACATAAGAAGTGTAACCTATCTCAAATTAAAACCAGGCTGCCAAAGGATGATCAGTTTATAAGATCATATTCTGAACTAACTTTGAGAATAAATAAATAAATATTTCAAATATATATTTAATACAAATCCTCAGAAGCTTTCCTCAAAAACCAAAAACATGATTTAGGAGTCATCCCCCCTTCTTGCTCCATGGACAATCCCATAACTTGCTCCTGGTTACACATATATGGGATTTTGTGCTCTTGCAGCAGCAAGGCTTGTTGCCTAACCCATGATAATATGCAGTGAACCAGGGAAAGGACTGAATTTTGTCATATAAAGGGAACAAATACAGAATTCAAGGTTCCTGCTCTCATTTTGCTCGCAACATGAATGTCTCAAACTTATTTGAAACAGGAATTTTGGAACTGTCTTCTGTAAAGGAAACCTAAGTACTGCTCCATGGAAATGTATGTACTCACAGTGAGACCCTATTTAGTGCTTCAGTTTGATCTCCAGTCTAAAGTTATATCTGAAGAAACATCAAAGTGGGATTTTAGAGCAGTTTTTCTTACATCTATTACGTAGAGTTGACTTTATGCAATTCAACTGCTACGACTCAGACCAGAAACCAAGTAGGTAGTTATTTAACATGAGGTATGTAGCAGTTCTAGGAAAGGCATGGAGAAAGAGCATAAAGACTTAGATATAAGAAGCAGCCCCTGTGTGGGGAGAGATTAAATAGGTTGGTGTGTAATCTATTTGGGAAAGCGATTGTGGGGGTGGGATGTCACAGGGGAAAGTTATGTGCAACACAGAAAAAGTTAATAGAGAGCAGTTATTTGCCATTTCTTACCAGAGAAGTATTTGGGATGGTGTACTAAATTAATTTATGTAATTTAAGAACAGCCAAAGGGCAGCATTTTTATTTATTTTTTTTTTCACACATTCACGATTAAACTGTGGAACTGATTATTATAGTGTGCTACAGATACTAAAATCATAAAAATGTTCAAAAGCAATTACATTAATACAGGGACAAAATGCACTTCTGGGGCTAATCTATATGAGGTGTGGACACAACCTTTAGTGGAGACCCTGCTAAGCTGCAAGGGTGAGAGCAGAAATGCCAAGCTGCGGGTCTACTCTTATTCCTTAGGCGTTTGCTAATAGCCACTGGCTGAGATGAAATACTGGATGGCTTTATAGCCTAGCCCAGAGTAGCCAGTTTTATGTTTTATAGACTGAGATTTCCTTGTACAAAGAGGCCTCTCAGTGGGTACCTGGCCACTCCAGAGCCCCTGGCAGGGGAGGACAGTCACATCCCACTGGCAAAAACCCCAGGGTGCAGTGCCAAGTGGGTAGCAATCACTTAGACATAATTAATACTGGTCACGTAAACTGTAAGTTTATTTTCTTCTAAACACATTACTGAAGTTCAGCTAATGGCCAAAAGAAAACAAACTGCAATTAAGAAAATTATGTACTTCTCTCTATTTTTGAGGCTCCCCAAAGAAGAGGAGGGAAAGGATGCTCTGAGCTTGGATTTTCAGATTCAGATAATTAAGTTCTGCATTAGAGGCTTATTAAAATATATTGCCCCAGAGACCAGACTGAATGTAAAATAGCTGGGTACAAAACTCTCAGAGATAGAGAGAACAAAGCTGCAAGGCCTAAATGACCTTTTACTATTTCTGAATATCTTATGATGTTTGAAAACGAAGATTGCGAAACAGATGGGGCTGTTAACGAGTTTAGGAAACAACACGACATATGCTCAGAGGAGCTTCAGGAAAAAGCTTGCATTTCATATGAAATGCTGTAGGTCAGTTAAGATCAATCAAAAGTAGAAAGGAAGAATAAAATTTTAAAATAAGCCATAACTTGCCTGTTGTTAAAACTCAGAAGATAGAAAGATGTAGCTCCAAGTCAGCTGCAACTTCTGTTGATCCATATGATACCCCACCCCGGGTTTGGTGGATGGACTATGCTGGGCATGTCTCAGAGGAAGGGAACTGAAGCTGGAAGGTTTACCCCAGACCTAACTGCTGTAGTTTATGCCAAAAGAAGTGAAATCATCTAAATCCAGAAAAAAGAAATACTTTGGATGTTGCATCAGCAGTCAATTGTCACTTAAGAAAGCAGCACTACAAATACAGACTTTTGTTTGAAAACTAAGAGTTTTCTCTGGTTGGAGAAAACCCCATCACTAGCAGGAGCTCAGCTGAGGGTCCCAGGAAGCCTGGGTGGATGCTACTTGGAGGTGTCTTAGCTACTGAACAAGGTCTATGTCTTGCCAAGCTGAACAGGACGGTGGGGGGTTAGGTAAGCTTTCTGTTCCATCTCATACCCACCACACACGAAATATAAATGTTAATAATTTATTAACATTTGTCATTAATATTGCAAAGTCAAGCATTCACAGGCCAGGTTGTCCAGGCAACCTTCTTTTTTTTTGCTCTCTTGTGCACTGTATTGATGTAATCTGTAATTATACTGTGACATGCTATTATTTCTGTAGGACCCTTGACTTCCTTTGGTGCATGGATCAACCAGGGCTCCTTTAATGAGTATGGCTAGTCAATATTTTATTTCAGCCCCACTGTTAATTGTGTGGTTGGATCATATTTACCAGCAATGTTTAAACATCGTGCTGAGGACAGATCTGCTAAACTCCTCGCTGACTTTCAAACCACATTTCTTATTTCCCCAGCTTTGAGCAGAGCGACCATTTGATCTTCACATCAACCAATGACAGGATGGTAATCTGCTAATTTTACTGTAGGAAAATGAAGTACAAACTGATGAAGGTCAAAATGGTTTGCTAATTTTGGATGTCCAGCCTGGGACCTCTGGGATCTGAATTTTTTTTTTGAGTGCTCAGCATTATGTGACATTAGGTACATGAGGTGCACCCCTCCTGTTGCTGTCAGCAAGTTCTCAGCATTTCTGCAGGTTGCGCATGAGGGGGTTGAGTTGCACACCCTGAAAATGCTGCTATGGAATAGGGCCAGCATCTACTTTGACTTGCAAATATTTTGGGGATCATCTCCTGCCTTTGACTAAAAGACTTGACTGTCTTAATTATGTTTTCCACTTTCTTTTCTTGTAGACAACAAAACTCAAATGCTGTAGAATCACCAGTGTTGTAAAATGTCTCCACAGCTACGAACATGAGGAGTGATAGGAGAAGGAGGAATGTTTTAAATTGGAAAGGGGTAGATTTAAACTGGATCTCAGGAAGAAATTCTTCCCTCTGAGGGTGGTGAGGCCCTGGCACAGGGTGCCCAGGGAAGTGATGGCTGCCCTCTCCCTGGAAGTGTTCAAGGTCAGGTTGGACGGGGCCTTGAGCAGCCTGGTCTGCTGAGAGGTGTCCCTGCCCATAGCAGGGGGTTGGGACTCGATCTTTTTAGGGTCCCTTCCAGCCTGAACCATTTTGTGATTATGTGTCTTTAAAGAAATAATGGGTGTAATGAAAAGAAAGGTATGGCTTTCATACATGGTGGGTTTGGAGGTTTTGAGGCCCAGAGTCACAGAGTTTGGGGTAGAAAAGTCTTCTGTGATTTTTCTCACATTTGTATTGTGTGTGTGTGTGGCTTTTTTTGTGTTTTGTTGTTGCTGTTGTTGGGGTGGGTGTTTTTGGTAGGTTTTTTAATATTTGCTTGTTTTAAATGTAACCAAGTATTATGAAAACATTTCATTTCAATACTTTAAAAAGAAAAAAAAAGAGTTTTGGCAACACCCCACTTTTTTCTTTCCAATCAAACTATTACCAAAAGGCAAAATATAATCAGAACTTGAAAATGTTACACTACTTCCCACATCAGGGTGAATTAAACACTCGAGATTGTCCAAATTATGTTGTGTTTCCATCTCATTACTATTTTATGCTATTCAGACCTCTCATCCCTTCACTGATGGATCATCCCAGAAAGCCAGAAACCTCATCCTGCTATGAAACTCTCATCACTTGTGTTCATGTGGCCTGTCAGAGCAGAATGAAGCATGAAAGAAAATAAAAATCAAAATCAAGCTCTCTTACCAGTGCACTATTACTTTTTCTCCATGTCTCTTTTTCCCACTGGTTTAAAACCACTCGGTGCTCCAGCACACCAAAGCTCGCAGCTCATCGGACTTAGTCAGCAGTTCCTGCACCTCTTACTCCAACACAGTCCCATGCAGATATGTCCTGACACTGCTTCTGTGGAATTACATCACAAACCTTTCAGTGGCTTTCACAGACCCAGGCTTGGCCAGAAAAGAACAATATCTGATGCTTTGTTCACTCCTGTAAATAATCTTTTCTCGTGATACTGCAACCAAGGATGAACTGATCCATGCAGTGACCTGTGTCCTTCTCTCATTCCCTTCCTTCCACCATGCAGCTAAACAAATTAATACAACTTCAAGGCAACCAGGTTCAGAGAGGATGGTAAATGGTGTTTTCTCTTCCCAAAGCTAAAATAATCTACATTTGTTTTGCACCACTACCACAAATCACTTTAATCTTTCCTTTCGTGAGATATTTTTTATTTCTTTCTATAAATTCCATCCTTCCTCAACTTAACATTGTCCATTCCAGTTGCATTTGAAAGCTCCTCAGATGAGAACTTTAGTAATTTGCTTTTGGTGAGTAATTGTACTCATTTTCAGCCAGAAGACGGTTAACCTTTTGAGACAGTCAATTGCCCTCTCTGTATACCTATCGCTGTTCTTACTGGTAGTGTAAGACTAAAACTTAATAACCTAAGAAAGATGAAGCATTAACTTTGCTCTGACAAGGGCTCATTCTAAGTTTTAAGGCCAGAAATTTTCAAGGGAACCTGAAGGATTTGGTTCTCAGAGAACTATAATTTAGTATAGTTGGAAACCTGAATAACTTAGTACTTATTAAATCACAGTCTGTATGACTCAGACAAAATCTACAGTGCTTCTATATTTGATTGCAATAACTGCTTCATTTCTAAGACTATGGCTGAAAGATACTGTAAGATATAGAGAACACAGGGATGTATATATCCATTTTATCAATTAGAAAATCTTGTTTTGCTTTAGAAATATCCTTATGTACTTAAATTAAATGATAGCAATCTTTAACAAACACATGAGGAGACTGGGATTATCTATAAGCATATTTAACTCCACATATCTTTGTAAAAATTCCATTAAAAGAAGCATTATATGCATTACATATGCAAAACAAACATTGCCACATGATACTCCTGGAATACTACTTTTGGTAGTAACTTAATAAAATCCAAGTTATAAAAGACTGTGCAAACACAGCAAAGCCATAAATCTTTAGCAGTTTATATGTAAAATTCTACCCTGCTTTCTGGAAAGGCTCAGAATTATGCAAAGATAGCTCAAGGTGACCTTTAAAGATGAGAAGTGTAGAAATGAAACAAGGGGGTAGGCTCTTTACCTCTGTCCTTGTAGTGTGAGATGGGCTTTAAGCATCAACATGTCCTGCTTTCACTCCTCTGTGTGCTGGAAGGCCACCAGAAATGCCCTGCTCTGGGACAGTGGGGGCAGAAAGGGACCAGAAGAGATCAGAGGGTGATTAGCCCCAACCATCACCTAGTGATGAGAAAAGGAGAAGCAGAGAACAGAAAAGGTGGAATTGACAAAGCATGGGCACAGTGAGAAATTCTACAAGGTGGTTTTGAGGTGTAGGAGATGGCAGAAGAGGAAGGTGATGTCTGTGAGAGCTTTCGGGAGACACACAGTGAAGGTCAAAGAGGAAGATCTAAGCATGGCTTTGTGGATGAGTTTTGTTGGGCTTTTATTTCTACCCACCAGATGAAGAGGGCACATGGTTTTTCCATTGTGTTTGGATCTGGAATGGATCTATAAAATCATTCTTCACTTGATAGATTTGGTCCCCTGTGTGAGAATAGGGAAAGCTTTGAGAGAGATGTTTGAAAAAAAAAAAAAAGCCACAAAAAAAAAAAAAAAACCAAAAAAATCCCCAACAAAACCTGCTTAAGATATTCTTAAGTGTAACATCTAAATAGCTCTGTGTGAGATATGCTGAGCCTCTACCCCTGGCTGAGTACACTAATGATGATGTTGCAATCTCAGAGAAGAGCAGATGTAAAGCTGAAGATGCACTGTGAGGTGAGTCTCTGATTCACATACTTTATTCTTCCACTGTGCATCATGAACAAATCAGACACCAGGAGTCTTATCTATGTTGTACAAAGCAGATGGCCTTTTGCTGCTCCTCAGCTACCCTGGTCTTATCTCTGTGTCTTCTCACACGCCACGGCATGACCACCAGCAGCCTGTGGCAGGCAGGTCAAGATGCCCTTCCAGCTCCAACAGCAGGAGAACAGCAAACCCCCAGCTGGCACATCCATGGCTGTTTCCTCATCTGCAGGAAAAAGATCCTGTTTCTAGAATCCTTTGTGTGGGCTTGGAAAATTCTGAGTAAAATTAATCCTTTTTTACAAATGTTCTAAACTCTTAATTCCTCAAATGTTAAGAACATTCACTGCTGAGAAATGTTTTGTAGAAAAAGTTTCTTACTGTTAAATCTGTCTGCCTGCTTAAAGGTGAAAACTTACATACATTTCTTAACAGCCCAAAAATGATATGTTCTTCTGATGTGTCTATTTTCAGATGTTTTGTATTTTGCTGCAATCAGAATTACAAAACTTTTTTTTTTTTTAATGATAACTCTGAAAATTGTGGTTTTGTGTCATTTTGATCTTCCTTCAACTGACTGCACAGTCAAAAAAGCTAAAAACCATTAATATTCTTCAGGCAGTCATTATCTGGCAATTCTTAAACAATTTCCTTGCCAAAACTAGAAAGAAATATCCCTACAAAGATACTTAAAAAGAGACAATGCCTGCTTTGGTGATCACTCCATGAAAAGCCTTTGTGAGGACTGAATTTAAAAAGACATGCTTAAAGCTGGAAGTCGTTCTTTGTTCAAATAAGAATGAACTGACCTGAAACAGCATTTCTGCTCCCTTTCAAACCCTCAGAAACTTAAAGGTGCAGCTCAAGAAATGTCCTACATGAAAAAATAAAATCAAAACTTTTACAAGATTCTGTAATTTCTGCCCAGACAAAGGATGTGCAGCCACCAAGATCAGTAAAAATTATAATCTGACTGTACATGTTGGGGCATATTAACTAGCTATGACCTGCTGGCATAGTAATTCCATGGAAACACTGGAGAAAGGACAAAAACGAAAGGAATGAGGTTTTTCTATCAGCCAGTGTCTGAAGAGGTGGTGTCTCATGCTGTGTGATATGTGGTGTTGTCAGGTGAGCTCATCCCCTGTAGAAAAGGGAAGAGCATGGTCAGTCCCCTCCAGCCCAGACTCCACAGCGGTAGAGATGCTGAGACACAGCCTTGCACAAAGACCCCTGCTGCTTCAGCTGCTTCTTTTCACAAGTCTGGAAGAGGTTACATGGACCAAAGCTGTGCCAAAGAGATTATATTTAAATATGTCTTGTAATGCTTTTGTGGAATAATTAGAGGAAAATGTAAGACAAAATACCATCAGCTACTCTACCACGCTTGTTCTGTCCACTTGCATTAGGATTACACAATTGACAAATGATAGTTAACCATGATAGATGTTTAGAATATTGCTATCTTTCCAACTTAAAATGTTAAAATGTTAAATTTTAACCAATTTGGCTGTTCTGAAATACTTCCTCTAATAACTCTTGAATAATCTTATTTTTCTTTGATCTCATGGGACTTAATCGAATCACAGAATCATAGGATCATTGAATAGTTTGGGTTGGAAGGGCCCTCTAAAAGGTGTCTAGTCCAAGCCCACTGCAATAAGAAGGGACATCTTCAGCTCTATCAGGTTGCCTGAATCCCTGTCAAACTGACCTTGAATGTTTCCAGGGATGGGGCATCTACCACCTTTCTGGGCAGCCTGTTCCAGTGTTCCACCACGCTCACTGTAAAACAATTTCTTCTTTATATCTAGTCTAAATGTACCTTCTTTTAGCTCAAAACCATTACCCCTTGTCCTGTCACTATCCTTCTTGGTGACCACGACACACTGCTGGCTCATGTTCAGCCAGCCATCGACCAACACCTTAATGTCCTTTTTCTCCAGACAGTTTTCCAGCCACTCTTCCCCAAGCCTGTAGCACTGCCTGGTTTTTTTTTTTTTTGTGACCCAAGTGCAGACTTCTCCTGCTGCAGGATACAAAAAACTTGCTTGGAGTGTGGCAGTGAAACACAACCCATTGTACACAACATCCTTCAGTGAAGCAGTGCAGGGGCTGTTCTCGAGCTCTGAGGACACGTGATAGGACAGCTGTACCAGCTCTGTTCCCCTGTACTTTCACAGCTTAGATAGATAGGTGTTTTTTCTTGACACCTTCATGCTTCATGTGGCAAATTTCTTTTTTATTTGCCACACAGCTCTATGAAAAACATTAAAAATATGTGTCTAATTCCTTTATACTGACTTGCTCTCTGTTTTTTAGATACTAAGTCAAACAATGGCTTTCAATAGTGTCTTCTTACTGAAAGTATTCATTGTAGTCACATTTTTTCTTTTTTATCTATTATTCCACAGCTACTCTTCTTGACCCAATGCCTGGAAATTCAGGAAACATGAAATATGCCTGATTCTCCTAAGAAGCTTCAAATATTTCTCCAAGTTCCCAGAAAATCAGGCAATGATTAGCATACAGTTTTCACAAATGATAAAATATTTGAGAGAAGCTCCCTTTCTTAATATATTCATGCTTTAAGAGAAGAAATTATCATTGCCGAGCCTTATTATAGTGCTACAGCTTTAACAGACTGAGAGCCCTGTGAATTCATTAATAATCAATAAAAGAGACAATAGAAGCATCCTATTCACTGTGAAGGAATCGTCTAGTTTAAGGCAAAAATGTAATGCAGATGGATGATGACAACATTACTGGAAAGATCTTCAGGCATTTACATACTTTTCTGATTCCAAAACCCATTAAAGTCAGGCACATTTTGCAATCACTTTTGAGCACTGTGAACACCACAAATTTAATAATAAAAAAGGTTCCAAGTCCCTGCTAGAGTAGTGCTAAATGCAACCTGTATTTCTCAAAGGGTTTTTTTTTTTTTCCTAAGTAACAATCTCAACGAGTCTAGACAGAGTTTTTCTCCCACATGTTCACTGAACATTTTGCTACTGAAAATTTCCATCAGCTGCCTCAGTGAAACAATGCAGCCAAACCAAAACATAATACGGTGCTACAAGCCTTCAGTGGATAGTTGTGTGAAAATATCTCCTTCTTTTTTACAAAAAAACTGTATTTATTACTTGAGCATCTTCCTTTTTTCTACCCAAGTAAAAAAAAAAACAAAAAAACCAAAATTGTATTCCCTGATGATATCAGGGAATGGCTCTCAGCTGAATAAATACTGCTAACATTTTCCAGCTAATATTATGATAGTAGTATTGTAATAGCTGTGATGGTTGTACAATGTAAAAGCAACAAGGTTTTCAGGGGGAGAGGTAATACCTTTTATTAAACTAGTTGAAGTAGCTGGAAGAATGACAACTCTGTGACCCTGGAAAATATGTGTTGGGTATTTTTTTCTTCTGCTGAGAGCAACTGGTCTTCTTCCTACAACTACTTATTAGTAATTCACACCAGCTATGCTTAGGAATCCTCTAACCCTCACTCTGGCACCACCACAGACAGACAATAAAAATCTCACTCTAAAGCAACATCCAGAGCTTCTCCACAGCCTTTGGGTTGAAAATAGTCCAAAAAGATGGGGAGGAAAACAACTGCAGTAGGTTACACATAAAGAGGAATAAACCATTCCACAGGAGATGCTGAAAAAAAAGCACCAAGACAATATACTGTGTCAGTGTGCAGCCCTGGGTTGCACTAGCTTCACTCAGGACTTTGCACAGAGGCACCATTAACTTCTTGTGGGCCCTTCATCAGCCTCACTCATGCCTGGCAAACAGCAAAGGGTGATATTGGCCACTCCTGCAAAAACAAAGCCAGGACAAGGAACTGTAACACCACTTGAGCCAACAAAGCCTTCCCTAAGGGAGAGGTCAATATAGAAAAAAGATTGAGAGATTGCCTATGTTTTTAACAGTTCTGTCTTTTAATAAAAATGGCAAGGACAAAGTCACTTATTTTTCATGTGTTACGTTGCACCACTTGTCTTGCAGTCAGGTATCACAGGCGTGCTTTCAGTCCTGGGGTTTTAATGAGGTGCTTGATCCTTGTGTAAAATCAGCACCACAGCCCTTATCCAGCAAGAACTAACAAGGAACTATAAATGGCCCAATTACCAGGCTGAAATGTCATTCACACATTTGTTATCTCCCACACCAACAAGGAAAAATAACACAAGAGACACAGTAGCTGAAGGCAAATTGCAATTACTGTCGATTGAACTAGAACTTGTGAAGCTCTTAATGTAATTCAAAGCTTTAAAATGGAACTGTATTCAGTTCCAACATCAGTTGGGTTCATTGATATTTTGTTGTGGGTTTGCCAAAAGTCAAAATATACTTATTAAGAATATTAACAGCTTTAAGTGTTGCCTACGCGATACTGTACTCAGATCTTTAGCAAAGTTGCTCTGGGATCAGCAACACTTGGGACAAAAGATTTGTGCTACACCTGGTTCCTGGAGTAGTGAGCTGCTGGAGAAGTCAGACTTTTTTCCTCCAAGTCATCACCACTTCAGTGCAGGTTATTGAAGGGATTTCACATGCCTGTCTTAAGTGAATTCTTCATCTCAAATCTTAATTATTCTGTTCCTTAAGCATATGCTGGTAATCTTTGAAACAAACAGATGCTAATCCCATCTAATTTAGATATTTATATAAGCAGTTAATATGGGAAAAACCTGAATAAAACCATCCTCCCTGGAAGAGAAAGAAGCCTGCTTTAATATTATAATAGCGTAATAATAATATTAAGAGCAACACCAGAGAGTGGGAGTGCTGTGGTCATGGCATGGCAGCACTCAGCTCCTCCCAATTTTCCTGTTTCTCAGGCACACCAGTGAATCCAAGCAGAGCTCTGAAATAAAGTTTTCCTCTTATAGCTGGCACAGGTAAACCATAGAGTAGACAGAATCTAAATCCCTCACTACTTTCAGAAAAATAAAGTTGTTTTTTTTTCTCTTGTCTTCTCTGTGAACTGTTAGATACCTGGATAGACATCAGTAGGAGATGATGTGGTCTCCTATAAAGCACTTTGGATGTAAAAATGAAACAAAACTATGCACCAAGTGTCTCATTTCTGAAGTTCTCAGGGAAGCAACGAGATGTGTTTAGATACCAGGACCATTGAGTTTAAGAAGCCTGCTAAGAGAAAGAGAAAAGCACTTGTGTTCCCCCTCTTACCATGAGCTGTCAGTAAGTTTGCTATCTGGGGGCTGTAAAACTGTTCATTGCTGGTATTATCCAAAAGGCAAACAAGAAACAGGGATAAGGACAGGCGAGGAGGGGCCTGAAACGGAGGGTGCTGTCGTGCGATTCACTCGATTCTAGCTAGATCTTATGCAGGTGTAGATCAAATCCTTGCAAGATTTTTCTGTTGATTTCCAGCCAACAAATATCAAGCAGATTTTAACACACGTGCTTAAATTTGCTTGCAAGAGCACGCTTGCTTTGCACTTTACAGAAGAAGTAATTATAGTGATACGTGGTGCTGAATGCAGCGAGCTACAAGTGCTGGAAAGAACAAATACGTCTCATCTTCTCACAGTTGTGAGTGATAACACTTCAGGATTTTAATAGTGAAATAACTTGAGTTTTACCTTTGGCATTGACTGTTCCTTCATTGGGTTTCACTGAACTTTGGAGTAATGAAGGGTGACAGCCTAATTTTCAGTAATTTTTGGTAAATCTCTAATTTATCACCTGTCTTCCAGAACATACTGAAGTTGCTTACAGACAGACCATACTATAAACTATACATTATTTTTAAAAGCCCCAAATCTCTTAAAAAAATATAGGGGGAAGGATTATTAGAAAAAAAAAGCACCTGGTTTTCATTAAGACCATATATATCATAAAATTTTTAATAAAAATATTGCTACAAACAACTATCAATTTTTAACACAATAAGAAAATCGCTATGGAAATTCTGGTTCTTTTGCTATTAGTATATAAAAGACAAGGAGCTACTTACTTCCATTTTGTAGGTCTTTCTTTTTTCTCTTGCATTTTACCTTTTGTTCTCCTTTACTTTGGTGGGTGGCTTTTTGGAGGTTTTTCAGGTGGTTGAGTGTTTTTTTCTTTAGTTGGTTTTCTTTGCATTGCAACTGTTAGTATGGAAGGTCAAGATAAATTACATTTTCTACCCATCATTTTTCTCTTGGAGTAGCCTTTGCATCAGCATTTCCCTCAAGCTAAACTCATGCTTCACTAGTTTTTTAAGCACAACAAGCAATCTCAGGGTTGCCATCTCATAGCAGAGTCGATCCAGCTTGGAGGAGAAGATATTACATTATGCTCTCTACCCTGCACACATCACTCCCTTGAAAGCATACACTCCTTTCTGTTGTTTAATAAGGGAAGCTTTGGCCTTTGGATCAAACATCACTTGAGGTACCCAATCCAACAAGAGTGTGTATTATGGGTTTGCTGCAAAATCCACTAAATTATGGAAATTTTCCTTAGGAATACAGTAGTCTCTCATTCCAGAAAATAACAATAAACTACACAGACAGCCACTGGATTGCACAAAGCTACTTCACTTTTTAAATATCACCTGAATATATGTCCCTGGTTTGGGATTGGGATGGATGGACACTAAGATCAGGCCACACTCAAGAGCTCCTTTCCGCTGTCACGTCACATATTGGTGATGAGAAACTACAGCTAAACATGTGTTGGATGAACATCTGCTGTAAGTAACTGTTGGACTTTACTTTCCTGATCTTCCATGCAGTTAGGGCAGCAAGTCACCCCTGTCCTCCACTCCTCCTTCCCACGGTGTGAGGAGGGAGCAGTGTTCAGCTTTCAAGGCTGCAAGTACAGCACACCAAATTTTCTACTCTGATTTTGGGGATTGGGGTGGGTTTTGGGTTTTTTTGTTAGTTTTTTTTTTAATAAAGATTATTGCATTTTTTTGCTCATTGATCTAGGTTGTGTAAATTTACACAGAACTTTGTTGTAGGCAAATAATCAGCAGTGTTTAAAATGCATCCCTACTTGGAGTCAAAAGGACTTAATCCCTTTACAGCAGTGGTTCCTACATTATAGCCTCACTTGTAGATTAAATTTCCCTTTGGACAAGAATTTGCAAAAGGAGATAACCAACACTGTGGATATCCAAAGTACCTACATGCATAACTAGTAGCTCCAAAGAGGCTGGAAGACACCTCTACTTCGGGTATTAGAGGCTGGATCATATTTTGTGTCTTTGCATCCTGTGTTAGGGGAAAGAGCTTCATTAGGGTTTTTTTCAGGCATCTGACTACTGCCAGAGATGGATTATTGAAATATACAGTCTTTAAGTCTCATTTGGATCCAAATCACTGGATCCTGTGGTGCATTCAGCTAAAGCACTTTCTCTCCAAGTACATTATGATTTTTAAGAGAACTCAGTAACATTTTCCAAGCTTGTTTAATATTTCCAGGCTAGTTGTCAGTTGGATTATAAAATGTTTGCCTTTACAGTAGTTTTCACATTCCTTTCAGTGAGTCCCGTCTTTGGAAATTAAACCCATCCATGATCTTGTACAAAGATATTGCCAGTGCTGCTGACCAGGAGGAGTACTGAGTTTCCTGAGGCCACTTTATAATTGCATTTTGGAATACAAATGAGTTTACACTCTGAAGAAGATATTTCATTTGAATTCTTCCCAAATTAATTTCTTTTTTAAACTCCATCATCCAGTGTTCACGCAGTCTATCTGCAATATAAATAGCGGTTTGTGACTGTGCAAAGGAGTTCCTACCACCTAATTTTGGCCCTGCTTTGCAACCTGCACCCTGTGAGGCTTAAGACCAGATGAACAGAAGTGGAGGCACCACGAAGCCTGGGTGATGTGAATGGGTAACTCATGCATCACTCTGCAGTGATACTGAAAATGCAGATTCATAGCCCCCACTCTTGCATCTCTGCGCATCAAATCAAAATAACCCAGGCAACAAATTGCAAGTAGATACTATCTCAGACCACCCAGAGTCCTTCTGATCGAGTAATGCAGCAGTAATGATGTCAGAAGGTGGCAGTTATGAGTCAAAAATCTCTGGAAATGCCAGGTTGTTCCTCATTTCATTTTACTGTTTTGTGATTTCAAAAGCCCTCCAGTAATTTGGAAGGGCAACATCCACCCCTTGGTACATGGCCTGTCAGAAAAAGGTTGCCACAAGTCAATGGTGATTCCTTCTTGCTTTCATGCTTCTTCTCTTACTTTTGGGTGGTATTTTTCCCTGTTTAACTACAAAACACACACTAGGTAAAAGCTTCATGAGCCCCTTTGGTCTGTCCCCCAGCACTGTGGTGTCCCAAGCATCTTCAAACTAGCTACCAGGAACATCTAAAGAGGGATTTTTTTTACTTGGTCCACACATAACCTCTGTCAGCTCTACATTATAGTTTTACACAGTGAATTCTTCTGCTACCCATGTTTATACCCTTTAAAAATTTCTAATCATGCGTTTCCAGCCAGTCTAGGTCCAGATAGCTCATTTTATCTTTCTGCACAGTGCATGCTTTGCCAACCCACTAACTGTTTTTATAGCTTTTCTCTAAACTCCCTCCAAATTAGTCAACATCTTTCTGTTAATGATGCATTCAGAGTTAACCTAAAAGGTGAAAAAGCATCGCTAAATGAGCTCTTTCCTACGTTAGCTGTGGCTTAAATGAAAGCAAGTTCAAGTGAAAAAGCTGAATTTAATGGTACCAGTGGCTGAGTAGAAGTCTGCTTAGATGTGGAGCCACTAGGCAGATGGATGGGTACATGAATTTTAACAGACCAATATGCTAATGTGCAGATGCCAATAAACAGAACCATTCGGATGAATATTGGATGGATTCCGGACAACTTCATAAGGATTTCAATTTCATTAAAAAGGTCTTGGAAGTTAGAGGAAGGCAGAAATGTGTTTTCTTCATTCTGCTTAAAGGGAATCATGGTGGGTTTTTTCAGTCCAGCACTTGACATTTTTAAAGACAAGGAATAGTGAGCAGGCAGTCTCTCTATCTATAGAAATGTCAGTCTTCAGGGAAGGGGTGAAATATTGACACTGGATGTGGATGAAGAGACATTTGGGGCAGAGGTCTTGGGGTAGAGAAGGAAGTTTTAAAAAAAATATTAACAGGAAAAACAATGTTTATGACGAATGATAACTACCTGCCACTACTCTCTACCCATAGACTACCACATTTCTTTGGTCTTATAAGTGGGCAGTACCATGGAATTGTGTGGAATTGCCTGGGTTGTAAAGCATTATTGGTTGTGTAGAGAGGTTTGTTTGATAGTAAAATTGCATACAGTCCTGCACGTGCCTTGCACATAGCGCAGAAACTAAAGAAGTTCATTATACAGTCCTTTAAAAAATCAAGAAAAGCAATAAATAGAATGCTGAGAGTTAAAAAACATTAAATACCAGAATCTACGTCCACAGTTGCTAAAGCAAATACTTAATACTTAATTTATTGTACCTTAGTTACATGAGCACTAATTCCATGACAAAGCATCACTGGGCTAAAAGAAAAATAGGAGTAAAGCAACTTAGATTCAACATTAAATCATAAGAAAGCTTCCAATGCTTCCCACCACTCAGGAGTAAGCTCAAAATGTGTATGGAAATCCATTAGAAATTATAACTTCTAGTGAAAAGGAAAAAAGTCCTTGTAAATTTTTAATATGAACTATACAGACAATTACATTAATAAGATTTAATTATACCATGAAATATTCAGTGTTTTTCTCTATGATAAATATTATTTTGAACACAGTTCTAGAAAAATTTGAAATCTTAAAGAATACCTAGGGATAAAACAAGAACAAGTATTAAAAAAGTTATTTCAACAATGTATTGATATTATAGGCCGGTGTTTCCATTTTACTTAAAAAAAATGGAAATATTTCAGTCAGAAGTTGTATTTTATTCTCTTCATAAATAGTGAGATAACATAATATTTTTTTGCAATATGTTTAATTAATAGAAAAAACAGATCGTGTTGTAGACTTAATTTTAACAAGTGTATCATGTAATCTACAATTAACGTCAGAGTTTTGGCAGAAATGCATAACTATTTATTAGTTTGTACATTTACTTTGTATTATGCCAAAACTAACCAGACTTATATTTTCTATCACCCATAATGTGACTAGCTAATTAACCTACTTGTGAAATGCTATTTCCTAAATTACATGCTACTGCTATTTTTTTTATACTGCTCTTATAACACTGCTTCATCATTAGCACACGCCAAGTTTCCTGCAGGAAATGCACTGGTGTCTGTTTGTCCTAGTGCTCAACACTGATCCTGCTTCAGGGTAGACTGCATCCATAGTGACACGCAGGTTGGGGGTCCCATTCCCATCCAAACACCAGCCCTGGCTCACCACACACCTGCCTGTGTCTACCAGGCCATCAAGGTGTAATTTAAGCATATTACCAAATGCAGGGATGTACCCTTAGAAGAGCTGAAATTGGATAAGCAAGTTGTTATTCTTTAAAACAAACTCATCTTATGCCATGTCAGTCTCTCTTGTAATGTCTAATGCACTGTCAAACACATCTGTGGCTCAGACAAAGAGATTTCAATGAGGTTTGTAATAATAAGGTGCCACAACACCACCAAGTACCATCAAGTAAGTTTTTTACCCTAGCATGAAGAAAATACTTTATGAGCCTAATATGGCCAACATTCAATGCCCAGACAGGGACCCCAAGGGTTTACCTGGCTCCTGGGAAGGTGTAGGGCAGGCACAGCATCCAAAGCAGCATGCTGGACATGATGGGGACCCCCATAAAGAGGTGCAGGAATAGTCCTTCCTGAGGCTGGCATCTCCTCCTGACTGACAAGAGGCTATCCTGAAAAAAAAACAGGGTTTTTTTTTTTTTTGTAAATGGGAGGTCCATCTTTACATTTAATGCAGTTAATCCTGGTACTGACTCATACCTAGAGGTTAAAGTATATATATATATTTATGTATAATGCATATGTTTGCATATGCATGCATACCTTTGTATATGTGAATGCACATGCACACACAGAGAATCTGTACAGAAGCAAAGCCTCCAATCTCTGCTCCTCCACCTCCTCCCACATCAGAAATACAATTAGTCTTACTTCTTCAGGTCATGATCACAAGGATGAAGCAGGAGAGGAGCTTGCACAGCTGCTTGGCAAGGAGGGTGCCCATATGAAGAAGGTCCCTGCTTCCCAGAGACATCTCCACAGGGCCAGCACTCGTGATTTCACAGCATGGGGATTGCAGCCTGCTGCCTTGTACCAAAGGCTTATGGCATAGGGAAGGGAAGAGCAGTGCTCTAGATCTTCAGCCCAAGCAATTCTTCATGATTTATTTAATAATTTGTCCCAGGAGGAGGTGTTAAGGTGTTTAAAAGTTCTGCTTACTGCACACACCATTTGGGATTTCTTGCTCATTACAACCTGCTTGTCTGCCTGGTCTCGACAGCTGGGGCACCACAACTGCCTCTAAATGTGACTTTTTATTCTGTTTTATAGATTTTTCTCTAGCCTTCATGTTCCCACTCTCTTCCATCTTTCTTTTTAAATTCTCTTTTTTTAAAAACAAAAAATTTCTTTTCCTTTTGTCTGCAAAACCTTGTTTTTGTTTTTTAGAAGATAACTAAACAAAATAGAAATTAAAAAAAAACCAAAACACCAAACCCAGTTTTTTGATTGGTTGGGTGGTTTGTTTTTTGAGTTGCTTTTTTTTTTTTTTTAATGTAAAGCCCTCTGCTCTTTCTTAGAAGCTCACAACCAGAAAGAGGCAAGGGCAGACCACTCTCAGATTGAGATGGCTTCAAGTTCTAACACATCTGACCTGGGAGAGAGAGGTAACTGTGGACAGACCTGGTCTCCTGCTTCATGTACCAAAAACACACAATTTTTCCAGATCAGAACATCATCTAAAGTTTCTCTTTTTTAATGCCACTAAATGTTAGGAATATAAATTTCTCAGACTTTCACCTGCTCTCTACCCTGGTGGAGTACTATGTTACACCTTGTATTTATGAAAGCTGTTGCTTAGCTTTAAGATACAGTCCCTAGCTTGCTTTCCACTCTTCCAAGCAACAGAGTGGGTACAGTAGACATCATCATTTCTTTATAATGTGTGGGACAATCACCTGGTGTGCAGCAGAGTGGACTCTCCTTTGTACCAGCAATCCAAGGAGTGGTTGGCTACATGGAGTAGTTGCCACAGTCTCCATCAGGCTTTAAAGCAAATTTTACAACCTTTGGCACTCCCAAATCTTGAATTTTCTCACCTCTGATACATTGCTGTGCTCATGGATAGGAGGAGATAAGGAGAAGGAACTGCTGGAGCTGGCGCACCATGAAATTCATGGAGGGTGACAGGTTCAAATTTAGGCTTTGAAGACATAGAAATCTGAAAATAAACAACAATTTACCTTGTCACATTACAAGCTTTTTCTAGAACATATTTTTTTATGTAAATAAATCAATTAAATGTGTTTCTGTGTTAAATTTTCCCTTAAAGAAACTTCCACAACAGTAGATGTTACTAATGTTTCGGGAGATTATTCTCATTGCAAATATACCTTATCCTTAAAATGGGAACTATTCTCTCTCAGTTCCTGCACAGACATTTTGGAGGTGACCTCAGCATCTGGGTGCTCCATCTAAACACTCATACACGTGTTTGTGATTTTTATTTATCCTGCATTCTATCCTTAGGTACCATCATCACTTCAATCAGAGAAGGTAGTCCCATATGACTCAACTACCTCTTCTCTGGATGCTCTTTGTTGTAATAAAAATCTTTTTTACATGTAAAAAAATAACCTATCAAAGAAACAGCAAAGAAAAGCAGAGGAAACATACCAAATATCCTGCTGACAGCTTGGACTGTGTCCATCCAGGAGGTCACGATGGTCTGCGCTTCTGCTGGATTTTAATGGCAGAATGCTACTGGTGCCTCCTGCTGCCCCATGGACCTCTGCCAAGGAGGATGCCTGGAGGTGGTGGGAGGCTCTGTGGCCAGGGGGCAAGCTTAGCTTTGGTGAGCCCAGGGTCTAGCCAAGCACAGAACAATTTATGTTCTGAAAAACAGAGAAAAACAAAAGTTGGGCAAGTGCAAGGAGGAGAATAAAAAATGGGAAGATTTTGCATCTAGCAGCGGAGAAATGAAAATAAGATTTGGCTGGAGATCACTTTTAACTCAGAGCTGAATCCAACAGGCACTAGTGATAGCATTTATCTATTATCCCTACAGTGACAGAGAAAAACATCAAAATAGATAATTTCTTTTGTGTCTGAAATAGGCCTTTGTCCTAGCTCCACACACACACAACCTGGACTGGATAATACAAGCGGCCTTATCGCAGCGCTGATGCTCTGACAAGGAGCTTTGTGAGCAAAGCAAAGAAGGTTTATCATCTTAGATCTAGTTACTGGTGCTAAGAATACTTTCCATTTCAGTTTGGTCATTAAGATGGATTCACTCTGCAAGTCTTTCCTTCATACCAGGATACAAATAAGCTAATGCTTATGCTGGTCCTTTCACCCCCACCATTTCTGTGCTTTGAATTCATTTTTCAGTAGCACACAAGTATTTGATGCACACACACACACACACACATACATATAGACAAAATGACATTTTTTTCACACATCAAAATTAAAGCTCAGTTCTTTACAGTACTATCTGAGAAGCCAGAGATAAAATATGCTGGTTGAATTTGAAATCTTCTCTGCTATAACAAAAAAAAAATCCCAACTTTTCCAGGGACAGATGCTCAAATAAATCAGCATAACTCCTCTGAAGTGAACCGAGCCATGACTGTGTGTACTCCAGCTACAGACTTTGTCCACAGCAGATACCTCTGCAGACTGACCCTGTTCCTACCAACACCAGCTATGAAATCCCACACATTTTCACCAGAGCAGGATTGGTCCCGCTGCATAAAAGCAGTTGAATTGCCAAAAAGATGAAGGAAGAAAAAAAGATCTCATAAAGTTCCTGGTTTGCTAAGCAGATGGGAGAAAGAAGGCCAATTATAGTGTAAAGCATCATTTCACTAAAAGAAGTGTGAGTGCTGGAAGAGCTCTGAACAGAGGGGATTTTGCTTTGCCATGTGTAGTCTCCAGGAAACAAAAGGAAGGGTGTGACTGAAATGAAGACAGGCAGAATGCAATATTTTCCTTTGATGTGTAAACAGATTTAATGCAACAAAAATCAATGAGGAAACTCTCCAAAGGAGAGTATTTTAATGTGTTATCATATTTCACATAGATTTCATAAAAATTCAATTTCAATTATAGCACAGTTTACAAACAGCGCTGTGCCTCCCTAGAAAACATATGGCCATCAAAACTTCAAACAAAATACTGCCAAAGTCGCTCATAAAAAATAAATAGCCATAAGCCAGTGTGTTATTGTCCTTTTAATGTTTGTTGAATGCCTATAATTCTTCCCGTGTCCGCCTCGGCTGTCAGCTCTCTAACACCCCGGGTCTCCCGTTCGCACACCTCCTCTCGAAGATGGCTTGGAGCAGGAGCTGCATTGTGAGCAGTGCTTAATTATTTTGGATATTATCTTATGTCTCCAGCTGGGCTGCTGCAGCAAAAGAAATGAAATAAGCACACACCCACCCCCACAACAGCGGTGTGGCAGCAGCAGGGAGAGGCTGAGCTGGGGCACGGGCCAGCGCTGCAATATCTGCTGGAAGAGGAGACATCAACTCTTCCCCAAACAGCAGCAAATGGTTTACTGAGAGCTCTGGGCTCCATCCACCAGCTCCTGCTTTGGTAAATTAACAACCAGCTCCATGGCTGGGTTTGCTCATGCTGGTCAAGGCTTGGGATGGGGTGCCTCACCTGTGGCCCCACCACAAGAGGTGGGACAGACCAGGCTCTGGCCCCGTGCAGGATCAAAGAGAGTGTTGTGCACACAGGTAGGCACCTTTTTATTTTGGTACTATTGTCAATGGATTAGATCAAAGTGAATTCTGAGCTTGGCCAGTGCTTGGTGCTGCCTAATATGTTGTGTTGTGTGACCAAATGGCATTTGCATCCTGCACAGAAGCTGCTGAAAATAGATCAAAAGATTCAGCGCTGGCCTCACAATTGCTTTTCCCACCTAAGCTAGGTGTTGCAGGGCAAGGAGGAATGAGAATAAGCCTCCAGGCAGGAAGGCAATAGTGGCTTCAAAGCAAGCCACATTGATGACAGGGGAGCCTGTATCACCATGGCCACATGGGATATGTGTGGGACAAAACCCTTCTCATACACCTGGGATCGACACACAATTTTATGGAAAAGAATCCAACACTTTTTCCTACCTTACACTTCAACAGGAGTCACTACATCTCTCCACGCAGTTTCCAACTGATGGAGACATGAGCTTCTTCCATTAATAACCCAACCCTGCCCTTTTTATTCTTTCAAGGGACACATTTCTCTCTTGTTCTTCTTGGACAAGTGAAGGGATGTCCTGCCTGCAGGAGAAAGTGCCCCATCCTTTCACACTATCACAGGACGTTAGCAGTTGAAGGGACCTTGAAAGATCATCTAGTCCAACCTCCCTGCCCAAGCAGGAACAACTAGATTAAAAATCACACAGGAATGTGTCCAGATTGTCTTGAATGTCTCCAGAGAAGGAGACTCCACAAACTCTCTGGGCAGCCTGTTCCAGTGATGTCACCTTCACAGGGAAATAGTTTTTCCTTTCATTCACATGGAACCTCCACTGCTCATCTTTGAACCGTTGTCCCTTGTCCTGTCACTGGCCAACACTGAGAAGAACTTGGATCCATCCTCCTGACACTCACCCTTAACATATTAATAGATATTAATGAGGTCACCCCTCAGTGTCCTCTTCTCCAAGTTGAAGAGACCCAGCTCCCTCAGCCTGTCCTCAGAAGGAACAGATGATGTACTCCATCATCTTGGTGGCCCTGTGCTGGGCTCTTTCAAGGAGTTGTATGTCCTTCTGGAACTGAAGGGCCCAGAACTGGATAAAATACTCCAGGTGAGGTCTCACCAGGGTGGAGTAGAGGGGGAGAAGGACCTCTCGACCTACTAGCTACCCACCTTCTAATACACCCCAAGATGCCATTGGCCTTCTTGGCCACAAGGGCACATTGCTGGTTCATGGTCATCCTGCTATCTACCAGGACCCCAAGGTCGCTCTCACCTGCACTGCTCTCTAACATGCCAGTCCCCAACCTATAGTGGTACTTGGGGTTGTTCCTCCCCAGCTAAAACTTGCTGAGCTTTTTCCCCATGGAGTTCCTGTGGAAGGTGGAAGGGAGCTCTGGAGGGAGCCGCTCTCTAGACAAGGCTGGGGGAAGTGGGGTGACCACAGCCTTCAGGGGAGAGCCACCCCCTGGGATGAACACTACCTCACACCCATAGACCCCAGAGGAATTTGGGAACATGGAGGGGAGCTACTGGCTATACCAGCATTGCATTGGGCTTGGACTGGGAAGGGAATCTGGTGTTGCAGGGAGGTGAATACAGAGCAAGATCTGATAAAATACCAGGAATGCAGCAAAGAAATGAAAAAAAAAAAAAACCAACCTGAAATATATGGAAGAAGGAGGCTGTTATTGATAGCATTAGTGAAGTGGAAGCGTGGGGAAGAAAACATGATGAATGCTGGCAAGGGAGGAAGAGCTCACAAACCCACCATATTTCAGCTGTGAGACAGGACAGCGTTCAGAGCTATAACTTCTCCTTGGTACTCACCGGTCAGGCAAAGCCGTCATGAAGCGGTGGGTGGTGGTGGTGCCGGCCGCAACTCTGTGAGGATGTTACAGCTGGCACTTGCAAATTGTGCTCTGCTTTCACTGGAACAGAGGACAGACATCCTACATCATTTTTAAGAAAAGAAAAATAATTTCTTTCTTAACAGTAGCCTGCACTTAGGTTAGAGATTTGGTTTCCCACAAAGGATATAAACCGTATTGTCCCTACCCTCCAATTGGCATTAAAGTGCGTCTCGAAATATTCCCAATCCCAACATGGGGATGTGTACCCCTTGGAGTAAGGCCAAACATCCACACATCTGCCATTAGGATTTTACAGGAAACCATTTAGTGGCAAGGTTTTCCCACAAGTAGTTTGTCTCCTCACTAAATGAGGTGTTTTGACAGCTTCTCGACCATCTTTCTAGATAAGCTCTTAGGGCGGCCTGGTGTTATGGTTCCTCAGCATAAACAGCCACCAGCTGTAAGGTTTTGGTCCTTTTTTGAATAATAAAGACAAAACAGAAAGTTTGATTTTGGGTTTTTTTTGGTTGTTTCTCCCTAGCAATAGTAGCTACATTCACAGTAGATATCAGAGTAATATTAAACCAGATAATTCTGCAAAGGCCCGAGAAAGCAGCAATAATTTAATGTTAAATATCAATGCAGGACACTTTCAAGGCAGTTCAAACCTGCTTCATGAATAAATTTCCTTATACAGAAAGATGAGTCTCATAGCATCTCCCCAAAGAACTTACAAATGATGGGAAAACTTCAAGTACAGTTACAAAAGTGGAAGCATCACGGTGCACAGGAATATTCATTTCTGCACATCAAATATTCCTTTTATGGCCTGCCATCTGGGGCTTTCCTGTGGGGGCAAATCCATACCAGCAGTTTCCAATCATCTATTTAGACATCTGTAATGACAAGGTAGCATGAACCTGCAAACCATGAGTTCACACTGAGAGGGCCCTGGAGGACATCTGTGGGTGTGTGTATCAACTCAACCTCTTCACTGGACACAAAACCCCAGAATCTGCAGGAGTTTGGGGTCAGACATAATGTGCCTTTTCTACTTTATTTTGCCTTTGGTGGTTCCCAGAAACATCAGGCCTAAGTGCTCATAAATATTTAGTGAAAAGCCATGAGGAGAAAACTGGCCACCTTGCTTAACTTACAAACAGCTGGACTGTGCTACCTGGTGAATAGGGGGAGAGTCTGCAACAGGAAGGAAAGAATAAAGAAAAACAAGTGCTGAGGTGATGGAGGCACAAAAGCACCTTCATCAACAGAGAAATCAGCAGCCCCTCTGTGTGTGTGGGAGGTGGGGCTGGAACCTTCCATGGGATTGTGCCACGGGCCGTGAAGGGCAAATGCACTGTGGGGGCTCCTCAGGGAGCATCACCTGTCCTCGGGGCAAGGCTAGGGAGAGGGGAGCAGCTCAGATATGTCACCTCCACTTCCCCAGCTGCTCCTTCAAACCCTGGCTAAAGTGAAAGAGAAGTATATCCTCTGCCCTTCTAAAAACTCTCCAAGGATCCTCAGCAATAAAATTAGAATGCTCTAACCTGACATTTATAAAGAGGAATATAAAATGTTGTGGTGGTAGTGAAGCAGTTGTTTAAATCAGACTGGAAAGCCAGAAAAATGACATCTTGCATGACAAAATGCATCCGGGAGGACATACCAGAGGAGGGAGGAGTGCAGAGCCCTGAAGTGGATGGCAGGCAAAACCCATCACCTGCTTGGGATAGTGAGGAAGCCATCAAGCAATGCACTGATGAAGAGAGAGAAAGAAGTAGAGGACATGACTAGGGGCCTCCAGGCAAGATGAGGAGGAAGAAGTGGCTTTGCAAGACCAAGACACATTTCCAGAAAATTGAAAGCTCTTGGGTATGCCCAGAGTTGAGGTGACACTGTAACCATGGCAATCACTGTGGAAGGGTCCCCAGCATGAGATGACCTTCAGGGAGCTGCAGTCACCCCAGAAGAAGGTTGGGTTTATGCTTACCAGACCTGGGTACACAGCCCCTACCTCCCCCCAGGAAAGAAGTGAGCAAGCTTGGGTCAGAGTTGAGAAGGTGGGAGACTAATGAATCTGCCTGTGATCAAATGTGATGAGTAAAAGACTGATGGAAACTAATTATTACTTAAAAAGAGTTCAGTACAGATGTGTTTCAGACAGGTATGAAAGACAGGATTTAACATCTATTCCAGTAAACCCTCTGTTGAACAACACGCAAGCCCAACACAGTTAATTAAAGCGCAGCATTAAGACACTCATATATAGAAAGCAATAAACAGCTTTTGCAGTTGATTAAACAGCAAAGGCTGGGGCTTTTAATTGGCACAGGAGTTCCTTGCTGTAAGTACACCTCAGAGTCACAGGTATTACTGCTCCAAGCCAGAAGGTTTGTTCAGCTTACCTTCCCACAACCAGGAGCAGCGAGTGCACAGGCACAGCCAAAGCACTTTTACCACAGCTCTGCAACGTGAGGCCTCAGCGCGTTGGATGTGGTCATGAGCACCTCTGGGAAGCAGCTGGCGTGTGGAGCAGAGACAGGCCAGGCCTCCCAAAGTGGATGAAAATGTTTGGGAACAGGCACTCATCTCCTTGCAGTTGTTTGGCTTTTCCTCTTCCACTTCACAAACGCTCCCGTTGGTTTCTAGACAGGAAAAACCGAGCCAGAGCTGGAAAATGGCTTTGGGAGTGCGGGGGCTCATTCTTAGCGTGCCTGACTTTCACAGTTCGTGGCTTTCAGCTGTCACCCTCAATATCAGCCAGACATCCTGTGTGACAGTCAGGATACACACACACAACAGCACAGTGCCGTGCTCCCACTTATTTTTGTATACAAAGAAAGAACAATAGAAAAACAAGAGAAGCGTTATACACATTTCACAGCCTTCTGCCATTACCAACAGCCTCCCGCAAGGCTTTGTTACCCAGAAAATAGTTTTACTATACAATCTACCAGTGCCACGAAGAACTAAAGCTAGAGGTGAGTGAATTTTTGTTTTCCACCTCATCAGGTTTATTAGGCATGATTAGCTCTCTTTGTGAGAGCAGCACCAGTTGTGCCTTTTGCTGCTGCGTTCTCTGCTTCGCCCCAACCAGCGGTGACACTGTTAGCCCAGGGTTTGTGAGCAGAGTTTGGATTGAGAATCCCACACTTACAGAATATTTGCATGATAGGATATATATAGCCCAGTAAAAAAAAATGGAGTAAGGTAGTAAGGAAATTTTTTATGCATTTTCTTTCTCTGTTAAGTGAAGACATCTAATTTCCTACACTTATACCATAGAGATACAGTTGGGAAACACAATCAGAGGAATTCTACTCTAAACATTACCTGAGAAATGCAAAGAGTAAAATGGGATAGGATAGGATTAGGATAGGATAGGATAGGATAGGATAGGATAGGATAGGATAGGATAATGCAATGAAATGCAATGCAATGCGTGCTGCATACTGGTGTCAGAGGATTGATGGCAAAGACAAGTTGCTGCATAAAGTGCTCACTGACAGAGCTAATAATCCCTCATGAATAGATAAGATATATAAAGCATTATTTGCTGAAGGAGGATAATAACCACATGGCTGTTCCAGGAGGAGTGAGGGGCAGGATGTGTGAAAAAGAAGGGACACATTTTTCATGACATTGTGCTGCTCTCATCTAACAGCCTGAGTTCTCAGGGCTCCCTGTCAGGTCAGTACTGAACTCAAAAGTAGCAGAGGAAAGCAGCAACTCAAAATGAGTTTTTGGTAATGAAGCTGCTCTTTGCTTTTCATGACAATGGATTTTTTAAAAGATATGTCAAAGAGAATTGAATTTGGATCCATGAATGCAGCAGTAAGTGATGTAACTCAAGTTAATTGAATTCAGTCTCCCAAGAACTAGATTTTTCCTTCTTCCAGAGATATACATTATATTTTGTAGTCTCAGTTAAATCTAAGCAACCACATTAGGTCAACGTGTTTTCTCAGTGCCATTCCTAGTATTATTTCCAAACAATTCTGAATACACATTGAATGTGTAAAATGTTCTCATGACCAAAAGCTGTTGAGAATGAAGAAGATGACGAAGGAGACGCAGCGGGAATACATTTGAAATTATTTTCTGTGAAAATTTGGTGTGTGTATAGGAGTGCTCCTGACCAAGACAAGCCTGTGCTCCTAGAGATGGAGTATTGCCAGTCCCTCCCCTTTGGGTAGTACTAATTATAGGACAGCAAAAGGCTCCATCAATGCACAAAGAAGCCTGTGAGACCAGCAAATGGCCAAACTGGTACACACAGCATTAAATCACAGGGACTCCCAAAGGCATACATGCATAGGAAAAACAGATTTTTCTCCTGGCTTCGTAGAGAAGAAGGTTCTGCTCTGACAGGGTGATAGAGGACCCACTCGCTTTTTGGCCTTTGGCCTGCGAGTATCATTTCACATCCAGATGCCCATCAGCAGTGTCCAAACAATGTTCATTACAATGACATTATTATGTTTTTTGAAAAATGGAAGTAAACAAGAGGCATGTACATATCAGCAAACCATAGGGCAACAGGATTTTTACAAGCACTTTAAAATACATAATTTTTCAATTTTTTTTTCACTTGAGTACTTGCAATAGCAATATTGTGTGTGCTTACGAGGGTTTCAGCCTGCAGATTTATGCTTTAGTGTGAACTACACTGCTACCTTCAGCAGTAAACTCGGTTCAGTGGAAAAAAAAAAATAATCTCATGTGCCCTGACTGCACAGCAAACCTAAAAAAAAATTTAAAAATCTATCATTAAGAAATGGGTTTGCTACACAGAATTTTGAGCAGTCTTTAATTTCTGCTGTGCATTCGCACACACACTGGATGGTGAACTCCAAGCTCATACACAAAACATCCAGAGACAGGATTTTAAATCCTAGAGCATAACAACTCCCCCCCTCCACCATTTTAATCAGCTCAAAGCATGTTGATAGAAGTTAAGTAGATTAGATTAAAATTCAACACTTGCAATGCTTTATGAGCAAAACTGTGGCATTTTTCTTTGCTGTAGTCCAAGGACAGCACTGCAGCAAGTTGTGTTATGTACACTGAGTACCTGTTACCTATATCACAATAACTGCTCAGTTCTTGGCAAACTTGGAATTCAGAGTACTCATAAAAAGCAAGTTATGTACATAGTCATTTCCTATTAGAAACTTAACTACATGAGACCAGGCAACAGAAACCAGAAATTTTGTTTCATGCCCATGTTGCTTGACTTTAGAAGTCATCCACATATCCCTGTGGCAAGATAGCCCCTAATATTCCTAAATTCCCCAAAATTCCTCCAAAGATGAGTGCCACCACATCTCATACTGACATGAGAAATACTTACAGAAGTGCACTGCGATACTCAACTACGGAGCTAAGCCGCACCATGAGCAGTATCAAGTAAAGCAGGTCCATTTCTGCGGTGATCACCTCTGAGTTCCCCTGGTTTTTCATACAGAATGGGTATGGAGAATGCTTAAAAGCATTCAAAACTGAAATTACAGAAGAAAAGGTAGGATAATGGAGCACTTTGCTTTGCAAGGTTGTTGCAGGTTAGGTCAGACGGTGTTTTCAATGGATACAAACAATTTCTACGAAGTCATACAATGAAAACTGAAGTGCAGGCTGCTTTTATTAACATAAACTCCCATTTCCCTGTGCATTCTTTAGAAATGCAACTTTTCAGGAACTCCAGTATTTTAGAAGGTTGTCATGATCCCCTGATTGCCTCACAGCAAACACAAATCCTTGCACACGATGCATAGGCGGCCTGTTCCTCACCAGGGAAGCGAGCCAGCTGTCCTCTGTGTCTGAACCCTGGAGGAGGTCAGCCCAAAGTGGAGTATAAGCTAGCACAAGAACCATCAAGAGGAGAAAGAACAGAATTCCAATTCCTCCAGGCTCAAAAATATTGAGTGTGGTGGTTAAGGTGAAGAGGGAGAGGAGGAGACTGGAGTGCAAGTTAAGGGCCCCTGAAACCAGCTGGAGAGAGGAAGGGTGTGATCATCGCAATTGCACTGAACAGGCCTAATGCTTTGTACTGCCACAGCGTTTACACACAAGCATTTTTCCACCCTTCGTGAAGGAAATGTGTGGTTGGGGCTCTGCATATCCACATTCACTTCTCTTGTCTTTTCTGATCTCTGAATTTTATGTCTTGTTTAGCATGGAGTGAATGTGCTTAAGCGCTGGTAGGGGGTTGGGGAAGAAAGTCAAAATACCACCACCGGAAAACCCAAGCAGCTCCCTAGAAGACCTGGGAACATGAGAAGACACCAGCTATTTGATCCATCATCCTAGAGAAAGCCCCTGTCTGTTAAAGACAACAGGTCTTTCTTCCAGCTGCCCTACAGCCCGAGTCTCTGAACCCAATGGAATCACAGGATATTAGGAGTGGGAAGGGACTGTGATGTCACCCTCACAGTGAAATAGTTTTTCCTTAAATTCACATGGAATCACCTCTGCTCTAGCTTGGAACCATTGGCCCGTGTCCTGTCGCTGGCCATCATTGAGAAGAGCCTGGATTGATCCTCCTGACACTCACCCTTTACATATTTATAGACATTAATGAGGTCACCCCTCAGTCTCCTCTTCTTCAAGCTGAAGAGACCCAGGTCCCTCAGCTTGTCCTCATAAGGAAGATGTTCCATTCCCTTAATCATCTTGGTGGCCTGGTGCTGGGCTCTTTCAAGGAGTTCTATGTCCTTCTGAAACTGAGGGCCCCAGAACTGGACACAAAGTGCATTACCATCAGTTCTACAAGAGATGTAATACAAACACTGTTTTTTGTTTTGTCACACAAGTACAATGCTATTTTTTTCCTGATGGCTAATGATATTCAGCCAATTTTTAAAGATACAACCCACCCCCCACCCCGTTCCCTCAAGCGTTGGTACACCAAATTCCCAGGGTATTTGTGACTTTCTATTGCCTGCTGACCCAGGGTTCTCTGTGAACACCTTGTGTAACTCTTCTTCAATCTTCCCCAACTGAGTCTGTCCCAAAGTGCATCTGCACTGTCCAAAGCTTTAACTATTCTTTCCCTTATTTTCATCTTTTGGATTAATTGTAGCTGGAGGGAGGTGGCAGTTCAAGGAGAAAATGGTGGATTTTGAACCGAAGTGCATAATGTGGAAGCTTGGTGGGATACCTACCTTCTTCAGTAGCTGTGCCCCTCATCTCACTGCCCAGAAGTTTCCTGCAGCCAGTCAATCTGCAGTTGTAGTTCTTACAGTCATTAGTGCTAAATTGTTAATGAACTCACTCATCTCGGTAACTACAAATGAAGCTACATCATCGCTTCCTTGATGTTGCTATGAGTATCATCAGGCAACTTAATCACATGTGTACCTGTGGCTCTGCATTTAAAATACAGTTGAATAATCTCGTGCCCATGATGTGTAAAATACGGGATTTACAGCTTTTCACCGTAACTTTAATCGTACAAAATGAAACTGTACTCTTTAGAAATAATCACAGAATCACTAGGTTGGAAAAGACCTCTGAGATCATCCAGTCCAACATGAAAATGTTACTGGTGAGTTTTGTGGTGAATGTTGTGCACCTCAGGATGTTTTGAACAACATACGAATTGCTTTTGTAACAAGCCCACAGAAGCAGAGTCCCAGTGGCCTGAACATCATGAACTCCTAGGCTGACCCCTTGTATAACATAAGAACTAATGAATTAATCCTTGGCTCAATCACAGCACTATCTGTTTACAAAAAAGCATTCAGTTTTGATTTAAAGATTTCCACTGATGGAGGTTACAACAATGACACTTGGTAATTTGATTACATTGTAAATCTCCTCACTGGTGGAAAACAAAGCATCAGAACAAAACAAAAACACACTTCTATCTTGAACTTCATCATATTTTACTTACCTGAGTCTAAATTAATCCCATGGATTCCAGACTCCTCTATGCTGTTATCCTGTCTCATGGAGGGCTCTGTAGACTGCTGTTAAGCTGTTCTTTGCAGTATGAAGGTTGCAAAGCTGTAGGTAATTCTTTTTTAATCAATGACTCATTCCAGTCCCACAACTTAGCTACACCCAGCCCTGTTCAAGATACTCCTAAATTTCATAGAGTTAGCATTTCAATTTATTACACTCAGGAGTTTTGTTGCACTATTGGCATTACTGATTCATCATCTGTGCTACCGACCTGGCAGGTTCAGCACGCTGCTGAGAAGTAAGGCAGGGCAGGGGAGTCAGCAGAGACCTTCCTTCAAACTGACAAGCTCAGAGGTTTCTCTGGCAGGGATGATTAGGAATTCTTTGTAGGACCAAGTTTTGGTTTTATAGATGTAGATGTAAAAAAATTAGATAAGTTGGCTATATTAGATACATTAGATGCTATGTATGTGACTCCCTGATGCCCAGGGCTTTGCAGAGAACTTACATCATGCCTTTTTCAGATATGGATTTAGCCTGGTGTTTTTTTAATCCTGAAATATGAAGAAATTTGTTCACAGTGCCACTTCAGTTGGAGGATTAGAATCCCAGACTGATTTGGGTGGTAAGGGACTTCAAAGTCCCCCCAGTCCCCATCCTCCACTAGCTCAGGGTGCCCCGAGCCCCATCCCACCTGGCCTTGAACCCTGCCAGGAATCCAGGGGCAGTGACAGATTCTCTGGGCACCCTGTGCCAGGATCTCCCCACCCTCACAGGGAAGGATTTCTGCTTAATATCTCATCTAAACTTCTCTTTCAGTTTAAGGCAATTCCTCCTTGCTCTATTCACTCCATACTTCTGTAAACAGTTCCTCTCCAGTTTTCAATTAGTTAGTTTCTTCCAGACTGTGCCTGGCATCAGCAAAGGCTCAATGCATGGCTTCAATTGCAGAGTAAGATTTATCACCAAAGAAGTGACAGTTTTGAGTTCTGTGATCATTTAAACTGCATCAAGAAAGAAAAGCCTTTGGGAAAAAAACCAAAAGTGGCTCCACAATTTCCTGACAGCAAACTTAGTTCAGAGCTGCAATGAGAGAGGGCAGCATGACACTGTTAGTTTTCATGCTGCCACCTATATCTGTTTGGAGATGCAGTTCCAGCAGGTTTCTCCTTGCTTATGGGATGGGGAACAAGACTAAGATGTGCACATCCTAGTGGTCAACTTCTCTGCTCTTCACTTTCTTAAAAGCTGTAGAAGGAAGCTTGCTTGTGATGGATAGAACAAACAACTTTAAACTTCATCTATGGAAACTGAGATATATACATGACCAGGGAAAAAAATAAAATAGGACAGCCAAAGCTGGAGTTGCTTGTTAAGGACTTCATTGTCAGTTTTCAAAAAGGATGGAGAAATGCCTAGAGATGCTGACTTAGCTATTGCAGATTCTGTCTGGGAATCTCAGAGAGGACAAGATGGTTCCCCAAGGTCCTATCAAGCCCTGTTACTCTGTATTTGTTATTCTTAATTAAATAGGTCCCTCTCCTAGTGCAGTCTACAGGGTTTCTGTTAGCTGTAATGAGTATGACTTTTTCTGTCATTCAAATCTTGCAGAAACCTCACAAGTTTTTAAATTGCAATCCAAACCCTAAAAATAAAATAAGTACAAGTAGAAAGAACAGTTCAGCACAAAGAACTCTATTTCATACTATCTGTATCCATGGAAATCCAGTTAATTTCCCTGTTTTTTTTTTCAACCTTCCAATGGTCTGCTTCAAGGAAGTAAAAAACCAAAAACCCAAAGGAAAGAAAAAAAAAATAGGAAGGCAGGTAGCCAAGCACATTTTGCAAGTCCCCCAAAGGCTTGTCCCAGATTTAATCTTGCTCTCTGAAACTTGCTGTTATAAGATTATGTAGGTGGTGTTCTTAATTAAGAAGCGCATCGTTTCACTTCCTCTGAGACACAACTGTTGCTTTATTAGGTCAAGAGCCATCTCCTTTCCTGACGGATTAATTAACTGCTCCTTGTCCCAGTGAAGGGTGATGCTTCCTCCTCCCTCCCCTTTGGAGAGACACCGAGCACATCTCAGCGTGAAGTGTCCTCTTTGATGAACTTTCATATTTTACATTATGCTGTACAAATAAACACACTTGATGCAGCATCTAAATGGACTTTCAGTGCTCACAGGTTACTGCTCATTCCTGGCTGACGCGATAGCAATTAACCACACTGGAGTGACGATGAGTGTGGGGTGACTGACCTCAACATTTTTCTCTTTAGTAGACTGTAAGAATTGTTCTGATAATAATGATCAACAAGGATAGGATGTGATACAGCAACATGTGACAAGATTCAGGCTGTCATACTGCATTTATTGCATATGGCTGTTTAAACAGATAATACAGATGCTGCTTTATGAATAGGTTTTCACTGTGGTCAATATCTTGCTATTTCATTTGACATGAATGTATTTGTTCACCCAAACTATTTTATTTATTTAAGAAAAAATATATATCTTAAATAGTCTGGTTTATAAATTTTGAGAAGAAAATTCTTTGAAGTTATTTTCAAATATTGAACTCTATTATTCACAATTGCAAATACTTGTAGGAGTAGACACAAATGCTAATGGATGTGTCAACTTCTCTGTACAGAAAAAGGGGGTTGTGCTACTACTCAAATTTAATGTCACGTTGTTTGTTTCAGATATTCCTTAGTCAGGTGTGATTAATTAGGACTGTTCTGTGATGAGAGACGCTGTTCAATCCTGAACAGATTAATTTCATCAAAAAATCATGACAGAGCAGTCATATAGTTCAAGACATTCTTAAAACTGGATGGACAATATTTCTATTAGACCGACAGACAACCATAACTGTCCGGTGTGATTCAGTGTGAAGGGACATGTTAAGTATTTTGCTGCTCTACAGAATTGAGGCAAAACCCACTGATGGTGGTGTTGTCCCCATCAGTCCTTCACACAGCACAGTGGGACACAGTGACATGCAATCTGTATTTCTTGAACAGTCTTCCAGTCCATGACATTACTTTTTAACTGTCACCACCGTACTAAGGGATTACTTTCACTCTTCCACTTGCCATGTCCCAGTGACCTTGCATATTTAATCATAATTGGAAGTCAAGTGACTTTTACGAGACATGAATGTTAATTAGCTTTCAAATTGCTGGAGAGGGTACTTTGTCTGGAGTTCCTCTGATTGTGATAATTAATTAGTTGTGCGAGGTCAGCCTCCTGCCTTGCACAGTTCATTGAACAGCGTCTTCTCAAATATTTATAAAGATGTTTTAGTACCTATCACTGAAAGCTACATTAATGTTTCAATTTTAAGCAGAAAAAAGGACAATTTAATACTCTCAGAAATATCTTTGATAGTATATACAATAGCAATCTCAAATTAGTCAGTTATACTTTATATTCTTCACGTTCATTAAGAATAGAGGAAAAATATAACTGATTCTGCAATATAGGAAACAAACTAAAACCAACAGAACTAAAGGCACAATTGCAGAATAATTTACATTAAAATACTGTTCAGAGCAAATGAACTATTAGGACTTTTGGAATGTCAGGATGATTAGAAGAGCTAAATGTATGCAGAAAATCATCACACATCTTTCACAAAGGCTTAACATCATCTGAGAAGTGTCAGATGACACAGCAGGGTGGTACAATGTATGGACCAGGTCACACACAGACAGACAAAACCCGAAGAAGTCTGTTTTCAGACTGCCTATTAAACTACAAAACCCCCAGGGCAGATAGTTTTTTTTTCCTGAACCACAGTAGCTCACCACAGCCAGTTGAAAGGCCACCAAAAGGCCATGGGATCTCTAGCCTGGAGAAGCACGTGCTGCACACTAGCTTGGGAGCTCACGTGCACCATGGCTTCTACTGTACAGCAACACTGATGGTGCTGTATGAAGCTTCCTGGTACAGCCTTGCTACATAAAAGAAGTTCAAATGACTATCAAGAGCCTGTCAAGAACCCAACAAATGGGCTCTGACCAGTGGGGGATGCGCTGGCCACCTTAAAGCTACCTGGGTGCTTCCGACACCCCTCCTGCTGTGAGAAGCAGCATATACAGTCAGTCTTTTTAAGTAGAGCATTTGTGAGCCCACACACTTGCATGTGTGGGTATATGCAGACATTACATTTTTGGGAGGGGTAGGAGATGTTAGGATCCTCAGACATGCCTGGAGAAGGACAACCTTAACCTAATACACAAGTGAGACCTCCCACCCCACCTCACTCTCATGGGTCTATTCCTGAAGGACATCTCCTCTGACTTCTTGCTATCAGATGTGGCAGAACTCCTCCCACTAAGTGGGAACATACCTCAAGCACTATTCACATTGTTTCACATTTCAGAGAAAACTGATTAAAGACTTCTATCAGCTCAAAACAGCAACATGGCTCTAGCTGCTATAAACACCTGTCATTTTGAAGTTCCTGATTTACAAAATACTTATTTTCATATTGTTTTTAAACAAGCATGCAGAATTTCTGCTGAGCAGCTCCCAAACTGATACTGAGATCCTCCCTCCAACCTTTCTCAAGGCTTCCAGAATATTTATCCAATTTCTGTAGGCTACTGGAGCTGGATCCCACGGGAGATGAGGTTTGCTACCTACATGTCAGCAAGTTGTGGACAAGCACATCCGCTGTGCTGCTAAAACCAGAGCTCTTAACAAGCTCCAGGCTTCAGAATTAACAGGTAAATATCTCAGTTTATATTTTTTAATGATTTTAAGCTCACAGTGAGAGTGTTTAGTACTACCAAAGGTCTATTTGCTCTGCTTTGCACTCACCAGCACTGGGAACTGCTGTTTGAAAGTCAGGACTCATGTGAGTCAGCAGGAAGCGTGTTTCCCAGTAACAAGGGCCACCTACAGACTCTGTGATGCCATCCACCCACCTTCAACAACACCTGAATGGAGTTATCAGCATGCTACTGCCAGACACCCTGCAGCAGTGATTCACTGCAGCATCTCAGGGAATCACAGAATATTAGAAGCTGGAAAAGACCTCAAAAGACCATCCAGTCCAACCCCGCTGCCTGAGCAGGATCACCTAGATTAGATCACACAGGAACATGTCCAGATTAGTCTTGAATGTCTCCAGAGAAGGAGACTCCACAACCTCTCTGGGCAGCCTGTTCCAGTGATCTGTCACCCTCACAATGAAAATGTTCCTCTTTATATTAAGATGGAACTTCCTATGTTCTAGTGTGGAACCATTTCCCTTGTTCTATCACTGGCCAACACTGAGAAGAGCCTGGCTCCATCCTCCTGACACTCACCCTTAACATATTTATAAACGTTAATGAGGTCACCCCTCAGTCTTTTCTTCTCCAAGCTGAAGAGACCCAAACTCTCTCCATTAGATTCTCTGAGATACACAGGCAAAAAAAACCCAAAACTTTTGAGAGACTTGCTCCAGCAGAATGCAGGGTGAAACACACTCATTGCATCAAACATCATCATCGTGACTTACCTGGCACCATTCTTCCTTAAGATTTTTCTCTATGCCTGCTCACAGTGGAAGCACGCCTGCATGCAGACCCTGCACTCACAGCATCCATAAGGACACCACAGTTTTCACTATTTTTTAAGATTTCATGAGGAGAAAGAGGAGCAAATCTTCTCTTTTCCTCTCAAATGAAATCACAATGTTTTCCACATCCTCTCTTGGCAGTGAAAAATGTAAGGATGGGTCTGTGAATTCCACTTAGACAATACACCCCGGAGGAAACCCAAGGTTTATACCTATCTGTAGCAGTTTCCCAGGGGAAGGTGCAGGCTACTCACCCAAATGAAGGGGAAGAACAGCTTCCCAGGAGGAGCATCCCTTTTCACTGCTGCTTGGAGTAAGACCTGTTAAAAGTGTGAAGGGAACTCCCAGCAGCTGCTCCAACTTTCATGGGAACAGTCACATTTTGCTGTCCACAAGCCCAGAAACAGACAATTACCTGAGGAAAGTGTGTCTGAGCTGCCAGCACACCCTGTAACCTCTCAGCCAGAGCACAGACACTCAGTTATTCTTTCCAGATACCATGAGACTGTGTAAGAAAATATCCACCAGTGGGGCACAAGCTCTGGGACAGAAGACAGAGAGCTCCATCTGACATTCTCTCTGCTATAACCTCTTTAACAGATGTGGGTGTTCTCACAACCAGCAACATTTTGCTCCTCAAAGGTTCATTCCTCTTGTTCTGGTAGACCAAGACTCCACCACCCTCAAGTGGGATAGCCCATTAGCCTGTGGGTGATGCTCAAACATTACAGTCAATAGAATGAAAGCTTTGCATCTTAACATCATCTCTTGCTCTTTGGACAGAGCAGGACTGCTTGGACTCCTGGCCTGGGTTAGGTGTTAGCTTGTCACAGAGCTCCATGCACACACACAGGTCACCAAATTCAGGCATCAGCACATCCAGGCATGTCGATGCAGGTAGAACCATTCCCCCAAGGCAACCCCTTCTCAACCTCTGGAGCCGTTCAGGTGGCTGAACATGGACCTTGTTGAGCAGATCTCTTCACAGCCAGTACTGCCCTGACTCTGTGTGTAATTATCTTACTCTGTTTATCTAAATCACCAAATACCTTATTATGTGAGACAAGATTGCTGCTGTGCAATGCCGACATGAAACACGTGAGAAACTGCTTCGACTGCACAGCTTTTCTTCTGAAATCATTTGAGGTCCCAACTCTTCTAACATTCAAAATTGTTATTTAAGATTCAGAAAAAGGCATTGACCAGCTTGTACAATTTTTTTTTTCCTCAAGGTTGACAACTCACTTTAAAAGAGCTCAAGAGTAATCCTAAATTAATATATCCCTTGAGTTTCCATGGCAGCTTCAGACCTTTCTTTCTGCTCATCTGTGAAAATGAACAGTTCTGAAAGTGTAGACTGTGCAAATGGACATATCTTGGTTTTGTGGGGTTTTTCTTTGACCATATGGATCATTATGAGGGTTAGTAGCAATAATGGAGGTATTAGCAGTATTATCTTCTTTTCAGAAAAAGATCATTCAACATCCTCTTGCAGCCAGCAGACAAGTCCTTCTATTCAAGACCATCAGTGGCCATGATACAACGTGTGCCAAGACATGTGAAACTGGCATAAGGAAGCAAAAAGATGCTTTATGCTTCTTTGCTCCTTTTTGTCATCTTACAATACAAGCACTAAATTACAAACCCTTATTTTCATCAGATCTGTATTTTACACATGTGGAGATGGTAAGAGCAATAAATTAGAGAACTAGGATGATAAATCCTCATTCTCTCCATCAGCCATACTTCTTCCCACTCAAAAATTCCAAATGCCTCAAAATCTTTGCAGAGATGCCCAGGGCTAGACAGACAAGATTCACTGTCTGTCTGCTTGTTCCACATGAAAAATGCCTTTATTTTTAAGGCTGGCTACCTAGAGGACCTTTGGTTATCACTGACATTTCTTTATCATCTTCTCACCCTCTAAAAAGGAGGATGTACGAGAAGACAATGCAGTTTTTCTGACAATTTTTCCAAAATCTTTTATTACGTGTGTGACCACTCTGATTTTGGTCACAAAGACCTTGATAAATTTCTGTTATTTTCAGACCTTCTCCACTATCTCATTAACAAATAATAAACTTAGGTAGCAAGTTTTAAAGACATTCTACTACAGATCTTTCCTCCTGCAAATATCAGACACCATGCCTGCCTTAGAACTGAAAGATCAATTAAAAACTCAAATCAGAATAGTTATTCTCAAACGTGCTTCCTAGCATTTCTATCAACAGGACTGTATTCAGGCTGGCAACCTTAGCTGTGCAGAATGACTCATCAAAGTAGCAATCCCAATTTGACATTTTGAATTTTTGTTGTTAAAATGTAGCATTTATGCCTAGAACAAGAGACCTATCACAAGGCAGAAACTCCACTGCACTGGTGTTACATGTAAATATACTAGCACAACCTCTGTGGGGAAAAATGAATTATCCATTAGACACAATGGCACAAAAGCTTTCTTTTATATGCTTTGCATAGACATCCTCCATTCAGAAAAGAATGTAAGAACCTAGTTTCTGATGGAGCATGTCATGTCACCCTTCAAGCTTGGATGGGTTTGGTTTTCTTTTTCTGTTGAATGAAAATGACATTCATGACAATAAAAAGAGATGTAGAGCTGTGCATCACGGTCACCCCAGAACCCGCAACCATTCCTTAACCTAAAAGTAAATGAACAGGGTATTTCAGGGTTGGATTTATCAGAGGTTTCCTTTCCCTGAATAATTTTAATACCTGATATTTATGGAACCCACAAACTGCTTCACATTGCTAAGAAAAATTATTAGCACTGGGGAAGAAAAATTCTCCCCTGATGAATTCAGTGAAATAGTACCGTACCAGAATTGCACATGAAATGTCATTAGTATCTTCAGGAAAGCAACCACAAAAAGCTTTGCAACTGCACCCTGAAGAGACAGATGGTTTAATCAGTGACACAGGAATATTTATCTTTCTTTTTTTTTTTTTCCTTCTGAGCTTATGTCAACTTGAAACACACGATTCTGTGGCGTTAACAACCGCTAGAAGGCTGTGAAAACATAGAAATTTAAAAGTTTTTTTGTTATTTGTGAAAGTTTATAGAATTTCCTGCTCCAAATTATTTTAATGAACTTACAAGGATGCACATAGGTTATTGTATATATTATCACACGGAGCCTGGTGATTCTGGGACTGTTAAAGGACTGCGAGAAACAGTCCCTATGGAGAACCTTGGTAAAGTAAATAAATAAACCTTAAAAAAATACCCCAACCATTGGGGATTATTACACCAATGCATCTTTTAAAGATCTTTAAGTCATGGCAGTAGTAGATCTCAATATCTTCATCAAAATTCTGCCTGTAAGCTTAAGACCAGATTGTGATTCAGCATCCAACATCTAATAACTCCATTAACATCAACTGTATTTCTAAGAAAATAAATAGACTTAACTTACACTTAAGCAAGTATAAAGTAAATAAAATTGTCTCACTGAAAGGAAACAAGACATCCCAATAAATAAATTTCATCCAGTCAATGTAAGAGTTGATGATTTCAAACTGTTGCTATTATATACCCAACAGTTTCCATGTAGTTCTACCTCAGTATTAAAGATATGAGATTTTCTGCCAGAAAATAAAGTTATGTTTCTGAACAGGCCAACTGCTTATGCCTCAGGGCAACTACAATTATGCAAAAACTGAGGGCCAAATCCATCCCTGATGATGTCAGCAGAATAAAGGCAGAAGCTATGGAATCTTAGCTGTGTTATATGGAAGTATTTAATGCAGTATTTTTATAGAAAACAAAATCATTTTAAAATCCTGTTGATATAATTTACAGCTATACACCTAAGTTATCCCACCATGCAGAGCTGCAAAAATATTCAAAGAGAAGTTGTATAAAAAGTAAAAATTATCATTGAGAAAAGGAATTTGGCTATTTATATAATGTTCTTTCCCTTCAATTTGCTCTTCTTTAGTCTTCATTTTATAAATTAAATTTAAAAATTAGTCAACACACCGAATTACGTATGTAGGTTTTCATTTAAATAAATCAGTCAACAATTTTTTTTTTTATAAAGAATTTAACACTTCATTGTAGAAACATAGGCAAAATGACTATTATAACCAAAATGAAAAATACTGTTCAATTTAAAAAAATGTACTTAAACAAGAACCTGAAAAAGTTTATGATATGCATAACATAGTTCAAGCAAAATTGCACTAGTATTACAGAAATCAAGAGTTTTATAAAGGCCCCAATATGGCAAAGTTTAGAAATAGGTAGTATGCATGCACAATAGTACAACAAAAATCTTTTTTATAAAACAGCAGTTATTTTTGTAACGCTTGTACAAAGGGAATAAAGAGCAACCACAAACATATTTAATCTGTTAGGTTAATATATTATGATAGCTAAAAGTCAGTCATGTCTAGCAGAGGAAGGAAGAGTTCTCTGCAGTATATGTGTGAATAAGTCTTTTGTGCCTTTAAAGTTATGTATAAAATATTTTGATTCAGTTCAAACCTGAAAGAAATTCTTTATTTCCATCAAAATTAGAAAAAGGCAAGTCAGATTTTTTCTTTTTTTTCCTCATATCAACAACAAAAAAAAAAGCAGACCAGGTCAGAGCAAGCGCTGGAAACGGATACTGATGCTTTTCACTTTTGTCAATTGGATTTTGCTATTTAACCCAGATGCCTGAAACTTGGGCTTAGGTAAGGTTCCACTAATAGGCAATTTGGTTATGTTTTACCTCAGCAATATCACAGTTCTTAAAGAAACCGCTGTGTTTTGGAGTCTTCAATATCTCTAAGCGGGTGCGACTCTCTTGTGATTGTCAAAACTGAACGCTGTGATCACCTGTGTGTGCTTAAGGTTTGGGGTTTAGGGGTTTCCCTACTGCTTGGCATGTGTTGGGGAATTATTAATCCATAAGTAATGCATATGATTAAGTGAATAAACATATAATGCATGTGTAGGCAATGCCCTCTTGTGCTCTAGGGTGGCTACTGTCCTACAGGACTGTTGGAGTTCGTATGTTTTGTCCCACAGCAAGTAAGGTTTCAGCTCCCAAGATATATCGTTACTATGTTCTATAAGGTTTTAATAAATACAAAGCTTGTTTACATGGTATATATGTTTAGTATATCATGTACAGTCACTGAATTTCTGAAACATAATCATCGTGTTCATGCAGATCATTAGATGTTTCATTTCTATAGTCTCGTTTACTTCTTGGCAACCTAAAGCTAATTTAAAAGCAAGTTATGTTTGTTTGTGAAAAGTTATCTAGCTTTATCAGGATCTGAAGAGAAATTCTAATGGGCACAAAGAAGAGAGTAGACCATTCAATCATTCTTTCACCATTTAAAATAAACAAAATTACACACTGGACTACAGCTTTCAGACTACATAATGAAAAAAGTGCAGATACCATCTTCATTGATTAAGTAGAACCAAAAAAGTTCATAGAAAATAGATTGCTCATTTTCACGCTACAAACGAATATGTTGTTTGCCATTTTTAACAAATTTAAAGGTGTGTTATTTCAGCAGCATTGTTGTAAATTGTACCGTAGTGCAGTTTCTTTTTCATAAAAATACCTTACAAATGGTCAGTCAAAAGTCATCAGCAAAAGAAAAACCCAGAAAACAAGTAACTAAACAAGAAACAAGAGGTAATGCTGATGCCAAAACAATTATAATACTGTTGGTACATAGAAAAGTAATCCTTATATTTTATACATTTATACAGAGTATAAAAGGTAACAACAGATTATGCCACAGTCTCCCTTATCCCAATATCTATTTTCTTTGGAAGGAGTTCTCTTCTTTCATCAACACTTGCTAAGGAGTTTCGACAGTTTTGTCCATCCATGTATAACTTTGCATATACTGGATTGGCGTAATTTGTTGGCTGTGGAGAAATGAAACATACATTAGATAAGTTAGATTAAACCAAAAGAAAAGTTTATGGAAATGGAAATGGTTTTGTTAAAGCAAGAACAAGTACACGGAAAACATAATCGGACATATTTAATAGATACCTGGACTTCTGCAAACCTGATGATGAGTTAATTATTTAGTGTAAAAATTAAATCCATGAGAAGACATGCTATTAAAATAATCAATGGCATGACATGCAGCATATTATGATATTAAAACCATAAAAAATGACAAAAATTAAAACAAAAACCTTGAAAAATGTCTCTGAAGTTGACTTGTCCACCTTATTACACTGGAAGATTTCAGAATAGATATGAAGAAGTTTATAGAGAAGGTGCACTGTGAGACCATGTGACAAGTTTAACAGTAGAAAACTGCAATCAACAGTTTCCATATATTACCTGTTCTAAGACATCAGCATCCCATCAATAGCTGACCATGTTTTCGAATTCTGTGGCCCAAATATACAACATGATTTGACCAAAAATTCAATACTTTTGTAATGTAAAGTAAACTTTAATAATAAACCAGCATAAACTGTTAATATATCATATTAGTTACAGATTGAGAATTATTGTCTCAACAGTTTTGGTACTTTGGACTGTAATAAAAAGAAATAATCTACTGAAATGAGTCGTACTTCAGTATAGGACAAGTCTGTTTTTAATTCTGCAAAGCACTTCAGTATATGAGAAATCTCCCGAGTCTGAGAGCAAAGAACGATGTATAACATGGATGAAAACCTACTGTCCTATCACTTGTGCCGAGGAGAAAGCCATGTAAATGTCTCCAATGACAATGTTATACTTTTGTGCCTTTACCGTTGCCGTGAAGACCTTTGCTATCCAACTAGATGTTCATCTTCCTACCCGTAACTGGAAAATGTACCTTCAAAATGAAACAGCCCAGCTGTGCTTACACAAATACTGAGTGGAATAGCAGTAAGCTATAAATTAGATAAATTAATTTGTTTGCTGGATGTAAGGAGTGGCTAAACTTTAAATTACCACAAACAGAAATGGATAGGTTTTCTTGACTTGCAGATATCCTGAGTGCACCCTTGGCAACCAGGCATAAAAGGCTTCTAGAATCTTACTTCTTCCTTTCCCTGGTGGTCAATACCATTTCCAAACCCAGGATTCAGACACTCCTTTGGCTGGCTAGCTGAGGCAGCTACTCAGTTAGTTAAATTCTGCCTCTTCCATTTATTACAGATGAAAAAGTGATTGTCTGGTATGGAGGCAGAAAAGAAAAAGTCACCTTTATTTAAAAAATAAAAAAGAAGAAACTACTCTTCTATATTAATGGAATATAAAGATGCCATCAATTGCTGTAGTAATTCATGAGAGCAAACTCTCTGTAATACCTGTCTGGCTCCACTGAATTACAGATCTTTATGTTGCAATGATCATAATCAGAAATTCAGGAAAAGAGAAATTTAGTTTTATTACTATTGACAGGTCTTCTTATTTTATGGAAAATCATTATTGAGGATGATAACCACAACCAGAACAGAGATGCTTGACATCTAATATAGTGCCTTATGGAGTTAATAGAATTATATATAATAGGCTCTGCCTTGTGGTACCCCTTAAGAGTAGGTACTGATAGCATAATGCAGTACAGTGAGGTTCAGAAAGGAACTGGAGTGACTTGAATAACAGAGTTAATGTTAGAGATGGGCGTATAGTTTAGCTGCCATCCCCTGTGGTTGTGTGCTCCACCAAAAATATACACTGCACAAATTGCTACACTTGCAAATACAACATCTTACAACATCATGCAGGAATGCAAATGGCACAAAAGATGAATTTATATACTGAGGCACATGAAAACAAATGTCATCTTGATGTCCCTTCTCACTAGTTTAAATGTCAATGTTTGCAAACATCACGCTAAATTGTAGTCAAATTCTGATGTTTTAGAAGTAATTATTCTATGATAAAAATTGATTGAAAGCTGAAGAATTGACAATTACATTGCAAACATTAAAGGATATTGTTCATTTTAGTGTGCATCAAATTCCTCTAAAATAAAATTACTTTTTTTCATTTATTTGGGAACTTCTTTCAGTTTGAAAAACTTCACTAAATGCCTGTAATTAAATGGCAAATATATCAAGATAAGTGGCTATGAATGCTCCACTAAACTTATATAATTCTACAGAAAAGCATCACATTGCTTCCCGGGCTTTTCATCCCTTTGCAAAGACACATTTTAGTTTTAGATCATGCTACAATGATGGATAGAGATGAAATATTGTATGCAGAGAGGAACCCTTTGTTTCAAACAGAAAATGTTTAATTTACTGTCATTCTTCTTGCCATTAGAAGAAAACCAAAATTAAAAACAAACAGAAAATGCTTCTATTTGAAAATGACAGACAAACTTTCTTGAGAAAGGGGCTGTGGTGGAATGAAATGGATTTGAATCATCATTTCTCACCCCTGTTGATAGTGGTCCTTTCAAGTCAGAGTTTAGGTAGATTGATGGAGCTGTGTGGGGAAGCTTGAATGCAGTGGGCCCTCCCCCTATGTATCTGGCCTGTATAAACAGAAAATTTTAGTTTCTGTCCTAAGAGAGCATCTTCCATGTGTACTTATCAACACTGTTAAATATTAACAGTGAACTGATTAAAAGCAATATTTTAGAGTGATCTACATTTTTTTAAATTAAATAATGTATTTACAGGTATCTTCAGCATGAAAAATTCTTGTATTCAATAAAGACTAAACTTCAGCATTTTAAAGTCATTTTCCATTAAGAAAGAGAGCCAGACTTTACCATAAGTGTTGGCTTAGCTACTCTTCCTCCAGCAAGTAACTGCATTTTCAGCTTCCCTCTTGTATTCAGCACCCTGCCTGTGTGATTGGGCGATGACATTCCTAGAGCTAACAGTAATCCGGTTATGGCTTTGTCAGAAATGCCACAGAGTGATGGCTGCCCTTTGGTGTATGGCTGATTACGGAGCTCTAGGAAAGATATCGCGGCATTACCTCGTTCATCCCATGTCACATCACTCAGGGAGCTCAAAGCACTGAAGAGTGCTGCACAAGTGACAGCATCTTTTACAAGGAAATGATAATACTTACTAGCTTTGTGTAAACATTTAATCTATCCACCCAGCCAGGGCTCTGAATGCTTTATGCTTTTGAAAGTTTTCATGTATGAAATAGGGTAGTTCCACATGTACAAATACACTCTCCTTCACACTTCAAATATAGACTGTTCGATAATGTATTTCCATTCAGTATTTGAAAGTGGTCTAAAAAGATTTATATCTAAAAGGTTATGATTTGGCAACTTAAGTGGATGTGTCTATGGCAAAAAACTCATTTCATAGTGTAACTTTAACTAAGCTTTGGTAAAATCCATCAGCAAGTACCAGACTGCAAAAAAGCTGTATATGTATATATATATATACACAAAGTAAGTTTCTCCTAATAAAATATAACTTGCCTTTATATTCACTGTGTAGCTAAATCTAAACATCATGCTCTTAAGTTTCTATTTAATTATATCTAAAGCCAAAAGCTTTGTAGGAGAAAATAACGTATTTACCATTAGGAAAAGAAAAAAAAATACCTTTTCTGCATTTACAGTAAAATCTGAGGTTAAAAGACCACCTTCACTGTGATCATGGCCCACCTCATACATGTTATATGATGGATTGCCAATTTCTACGTTGATTCCTCCATTTATAATGGGTTGTCTTCTGATAGTTTTTGTCCTATAATGCATAAACAAACACACAAAAAAAGAAGCTAGTGACTTTACAAGAAATATCTTGGATGCTTCCTCCTAAAACACTACAGATTTTATTTCTCTATAATCATTAAGACCAACAGGACCAAAAAGTGTTTACTGCAGACATAATCAGAAAATCCTTGAATTCTGCAAACCAAGTGCAATCTGAGTCTATGTGTAGATCTCACATAAACTGGAAGTAGAATTTTACTGTTTTTCTCAGTTTGGCTGTAGTGGTATGAACTCATACAAGATGCTCACTCATTGTAACCATAACTTCCCCTTAGTCTCCAGATTTCCCTCACTTCCCACAGAAAGCCTTATAAATTCCCTGCAGGTTCCCTGGGGTAATGAAGATGGAGCGAATGTGAGTCATGCTCCCTTGCTTATTCATTTCACTTCCATTTGGAATCAGTTGCTCCAAATCAGTTGTAATCTGAGGACAAGCAAATGGTTTCATTACAACGCATTAAAAATGTATGAGCTTCTCACAGCTCCAGTCTGTATTCCCTGCCAGTGGTTACTGGAATGCTGAAGTTCAACTTGAATTTTTCCTAAGTTAATGAATTGGTAAAACTCTTATTTTTAACCTTGAATTAGATATCAGTAAACATAAGTGGTTGAGTTGAATTGTTTCAGCTACTGGATTCATTTCTTTTAGGTAAGGAGGTGATTTTAGTCTAAGCAATTGAAATAACCTCAAGAGGGTAATTTTTTCCAGTATGTTCTGTAGAATTACAAGGAAATAATAGGGAGGTCACAGTCAGGATGATAATAGATAAATCATCTTATTTGATTGAGAAAGATGCAGTCAATGTCTGAAATTTAGTACACTAAAGGATCTGTATTTTTCAGAAATAGAAGTGGAAAAAAAACATTTCCTAAAATAAGCACTTATCTGTAACATACAAGTATCTATACTACTTTGATACTTGAAAGTTGCCTTTGAAGAGGCTAAAAAAAAACCCCAAACAACCAACAAACCTAAAATATATTTTCAATTATTTTAAGGGAAAAAAAAATTCTTTATTGAGTTTAGTTCCATTTCTCTACTGAAGATCTATTATTTAACAAGTTATTCTCAAGAACTAAACAACTTCAGATCGGCAATTGCTTTGGGGGATTTGGCTATCACTAAATTTGGGCTTAAGGTACAGCAGCACGTGATGACATCCATGGAAGATGGCCATGCTGTTACTAACAGTATGGTCAGGGAAGGTATGTATCCTGTTGGCTTCTCCAAAAGGATTTAAAAATTAAGTCTTACTAGTTAGCATCATGGTTTACAGGGGTTAATGACAAGAAGTAAAAAGATTCTTAAAAAGGAATTAATTAAAAAAGAGAAATAAAAGATTCTTTTAATCTAGAGCACTGATATAGCACAGGTCTTCCCTAGTTGGTCACATCCTTATTGTCAGGAATCGTTCCTAGTTACAACTGCACTGCTACTAATGTCACTTTATTGTTTCTCTGAGCACAAGACTCTCAGGTGTCTGCACACAGTATAAAGATCCTTACTTCCCCTGCCACCCACCACAGCCTCTGCAGAAATAGCCAAAGTCAGAATGTCTACTGCGCTCCCTAAGTTCATCATCAGCTCGAAGGCAGCTAAAGTCACAAACAAAAGATTCTCTACTCAGTGATGCAATTTGGCTTCCCATGCAAGGTGCTAAAGAAATACAGTAATGATGACAAGGCTTGGGACTCCACAGCAGATACTTAGAGCACTGTTTACAACTTCACTTTAACTTAGATAAAATTGAAAAGAACTAAATAAAATTGTGTGATCTGTAACTAGAGCCTGGAAATTCTGCACAGGCTCTATCTGAAATTATTTATAGACATGAACAAAATTAATTATGCAGTTCAACTGACATACATGAATTGCTTTTACTAAGTTCACTAAATCTCTAGATAAAATTATTAGTACTTATACTGCCTTGCTGGATTGAACAAACTGGATAAGAGAAGAACTATGTGTCCTCATGCACTGAATGTGGAGTGGAATATAAGTACAAATAATGAACCTGATTGGTCCAGGAGGAACCAAAATATAATTAGCCCTCTGCATCGAGAAACAAGTTTTGGGTTGTTATGGTTAGTTTCTATATATAAAGTGATTTTTTAATATCTAAATGATGCACATGCTTCAAATATTTACTTTTTAACTCTACACATTAACATAAAATTGCTTACCTTCTTTTCCTTTTACAAAGAAATAGTCCAATTACCAGAGTAGTGATCAGGGTCACCAGCAAAACAAGAGGAACAATGATTGCAATGCTTCCTAGAATAGGAATAAGAAATACCATTGAATACTCAGAGCTACACTCATAATTTCTTCAAAGCTCTAAGTTAAATTAGCTAAAAGAGAATTATTTCTCCCATCAACAAGTGCAATTTCATGTGGTGAGATTCAGTGATTTGAGATTTTAGTGTTGATTAATAATACAAGGAATATCATTACAGATATGGTGTACACACAAGCACTTTGAACAAGAAATGAGGAGCTTCTTCTTTCCAAATACCAACATACTTTGGACTAATTCCCTGCCCTCATTTGCAGTTATACCACATGAAGGTGTGTGGGATTGCTGAACAGTTTGGATTGATCACTGACTTTAACCACTGCCACCATCTTCAGTAGTTTAAGTCACATACCTAATAATCTAAAATATTGAGTAGGCACAGCCCTGATTGAGGAATTCCATTTTTAGCATTTATATACATTTATTACTTTTATTTGTGGGAGAATGAAAAGCAGTAAGCAGTATTCATTTCTGGATGGTTGGTGCAGTCCTGCATTTCACTGCATTGTACTCAAGAGCCAATAATTCTGTTATGGTGATACAGGCAATCAAGAAAGCTACCATAATGCTTAATGTAGCAGAAATGCAGTGCACAGATCAGACAGCGATGTTAAAGGAGAGGAGGGAACAGGGATGAAGAAAATGGGCTTAAAAATTTGCCAGATAACTAAAATGCAACTACCTGCAAGAATAAGGTCAGCAACTGTACTTTTCTAAGAATTTCTCAGGTTTAATTTATCTGGCAATAAAGAAATACATGCAATAAATGTTGTTTTTTTGGTTTGGGTTTTTTGTGGGGTTTGGGTTTTTTTTTTTTGTTTGCTTGGGGTTTTTTTTTTTGTTATAATAAGGTCCCTTAAAAACTACAGAACTCCACCAGAAAGCCAATGTGGAATGACATACATTTCCTTTAATATCACAATCCTTAACTGGTAGAAAGTAAAAATACTGCTGGTTGTTTCTCTGGTTACATTTATTGATTTGTTAAAAAAAAAAAAACCAGTAAGCTGTTGGCACGCTCTGCTTTACATTAAACACACTCTAAACAAAGAATTACAAAAGATGCCTGAAGGCTTACTGAAAAGTCAGTTTGTCAGAGGCCTGAAACGAAATACCAAGGAATAAAAACTTGAAGCGCCCCGAGTTCACTTCAGCTTGAGAAGATTCACCCTGTACAGGACATTACAACAATGCTATTTTGAGATAACATTTGATAAACAACAGGGTGAAGTTCTACTTAGGAAGAAAAACAAAAAGGTTCATTTTGTCTTGGCCTGTAAATATTAAAGAAAAATACCAAACTCTGAAATACAACCCAACAGGGATGTCATCTGCTGACCAGGGTCTAACCAAACACCCATGTCCCAAACTGCAGCAGGTATTCCCTCAACAAGAAACCCCAAACTAGGTTTGGGCTGCTTTTTTTTTTTTTTTTTTCTTCCCTGTTCTAGTTTGCAAGTGTTATTTCACTTGTCTGGATCACTAGGGAGATTTCATCTAAGCATCGAGCTGACCTGAATAGTGGGTGATTCATTCTATTGCTCCAGTTGGGTTAAATGTGGCCGAGAGAGGTACAGCAGGGTACCATGAGCGTACTCAATGCACAGTGGGAGCCCTGTCTGGTTTGAACTGCCAATCTTGTAGTAATACCATCCTTTTATGCCTACAGATGTGTTTAAAAAAAAAATACAACAGGTGCTATTCTTACTTCCAGGATGATTTTCACAGTAGGTAAAATTAAAACCTGTGCAGAGAGCCAATAAAAAAATTACAAACTACTTACAACTCTATTTTTGATGCTTCCAGTAGGACTTAAATGGTCAGAGGTCTTGTACTAGTTCTCTGCACAGCAGTGATATCACCAAGCACCTACCACTTGATATGCTTTAAGATGAGTGAGGCTAGCCCTGGAGCTGTGAGTGTATAGCACGTGGCTTGTGTCTGGACCACATCATGAAACACTAGCTGTCAATCATAAAAGTTGACAGAGATCTACACTTGGATTTTAATTAATTTATTTTTTTTAATCAAAAAATTACAGGGAATCAGCACATTTCACAACACAAACTAATTTGCCAAGATATCACCAGGTTAAAGCTTCTAAAACTGAGCCAAATTTGACAAGTCGTAGCAGGTACCTGAAGTACTTACTTGTACTGATGTTGTCTGACTTGCTGCTTTTGGGAGCTGGCCTCTCACACTGTGTGCCTGACCAGTTGGCTGAACATCTAAAAGGACCCAATTAAGATGGTAAAATTAATAGATGTCATCTGTTAACACACTTATCTATTAAAGAGACCACCAGCGTCTTCTCAAGAGCTACACGGATGACAACAATGATTCTACAAAATAAACAATAAGCTTCATGGAAGGAGTCAGCAGTACTCTGCCATGGCACTTACAACACTCTGAGTACTTTTTTAGATTAAAACTACAGCTTTGTATCTTCAATTAATATTATTATCACTGCAATCTTCATCCCAGAGTCTTTTCCTGAAATTCTTGAATAATAAAACAGCAGGCATAACCAACGGCATATTAAAGTCTTATTAAACCAACTACCACCTACAATGCAGTAATGAAGGAACCCTTGATCTCGATCCACGCATCGCCAACCTAGTCCATCAAGCCTTATTTGCTAAGGTGCTTTGTCTGCACCATATTGTTTTAGGATCAGCTTTGATCAAGAAGCTCTAACAGCCAAATGCATATTGCATGAAGCATATCTGATGGGACACAAACTCCTACACACACCCAAAACCCAGCAGCATCCATCCAGTGGGTTACTTCCACTGTTCTAATGTCCCCCATTGCTCTGGATAATGCAAGGTTGACTGCAGAATAGTTCCTAGAGACCTGGTTGAAAGAATTTAAGACCTATGTATCTTTGACTATTATTCAAAAATTAACTGAAGTTCCCTTTTCTTTCTTTTTTTTTTTTTTCTAAAAATTCTACAATTTAATCGCTTCATCTTTTTTGAATTTGGAACTATATAACTACACATGTATTTGTAGAAATATTTACATGCCTGTGTGCAAGCAGGTGGGAGAGTTAAAGCATAAAGGGCTGTCCTAAAGGGACAGGACCATCCCACTGGCTTCAGAGGGCCCTGAATACTGTTTATGCTCAGAATGTATCCCTCATGAGCCAGGGGCCTGGATCAGCACACTGTTATTCTCTGATAATTTCCCTGTGTGAATAGCAATGTGGAAATTTTTCTTCAATTGGGAGTCAGAACACTCTCTATGCATACAAGCAAATAGAAGGAGTCCATGTCTGCTGACTCAGCACATCCAGGAAAAAATGGATGCAAATACCAGAATGAAATTCAATTGCATACACATCCTGATGTAAATATGATTAAGCTTACTAGAGAACCTCAAGCTCTCCATGTGGAAAGGGCAGGAAGTAGTCACTTTTCATCTGCCTCTGTTGCATATAGTGCAATGATTCTTATTTTTCCTCAGCATTTGTAATTATTTATGACTTTCACTGAGGGATACTCTTTAGGAAAATGCCTAATTTTCCTAAATTACCTTGCATACATTTCTAAGATCTACTATTGTCTGATGCCTTTCTAAGGATTGAACAAATCGCAGAGTTTAGAGGTGGATGTGCTTATGACTGACAAAAATGTTTGGAAAGGTACAAAATATTTCAGATAAAAATTATGGGATGATGACAAGAGAGCCCTAGCCAGCTCTGCTGGCGATGCTTTTGACTCTGTTGTCTTTGGAGATCACTGCTGAAGAATGGTTAGATTCTCTCTCTGCTCGTGAGCCTGTTCCAGCACAAGCCAACATTCAGACAAATCTCTTTGCCAGGTTTGAACTTTTTTGGGAATCTAACTTCATTTTTGTAGGATATGATGTGAAGGTGCTTATCTCAAACTGTACAGATCTAAGAGGCAGATGGTTGTTAAAACCACTTTTATTAATTTGACTGTTGATTAAAATATTTCCACACAACAGATAAATTGCAGTACGACTTATTAAGTTCTCCATGTTTATTAAAATAAGTTTGACTACTTAAATAAACATGGCAGATACAGGCTTAAATTTTCTCACTGCAAAGGAACCCTCTAATTACTAATTACTTACACACATTTTGGTTCACAACAATACCCTCTATAACCAAACCCAACTGATGCTTCCACTCCTGCTTACCACCACTTAAACACATTTCAAGTCACATGAAACACAAGATTTTAGTCTTTCTAAAAGCTGTGTCTGGTGCCATTTTCACAGATCTCTATTTAGCATTTTTATCAAAGGGAAATGATTACAGTGACAGCCTACCTTACTGAGACACTACTCAAGGAACTTGCTTTTCCAAAAATTCACTGTTCAACATACGGCTGGGAAAGAAGAATCTCCATTTGTGTACAGAAACACCATAAATCTTTATACTTAGAATATTCTACTGGGACCCAAACTGCTGGTATGTGACAACCATGAAATAAAACCTTTACATTTCCTTCTGGACGTTTTGCATCATCGCTGCTGCTGATTCAGCTCATGTGATTAAAGCTTGTTATGAGAAGTAATTTTAATTTAATACTACACTATTGAAATGGAAAGATTTCTTGGAAAGCCAGACACATCTCCACTTTGTACCTAAATCTTTGTATTGAAGGTTTTAAATGCTCCAGATGTATAAAAGGATCTTTACTGGAAATCTGCCTTAAAACAGTTAAAGAACTTAAGAAAATGAGACTGGCAAAAGAATCACTATGAAGCCTGAAAGTATAAGAGGAAATTGTGTACAGCATACAATTATGTTCTTCAAACCTTTACAGCAGATATGACACCACAACAGCTGCTGAAGAAAGACATTGTACAGCTATATATTTAGTATATAGAGGAACATGTTACAGTAAGAATATTAGTGCTTTACCTCTCTTGGCATTTGAATTGTAAAAGTCAGTAGTATCTGACACACTTCTGAGGCATTTGATAAAAGACTTATAAAAACATGACGGCTGGTTGCCACCAACTTTTCATTTTTTCCAGTCACTTGCTGTCTCCAATAAACATCAGGTGGCTGAAGCTGGCAGGATGGCAGTCATTTCCCTCCACACTTAGAGGTAAAATGATTGCTCATTTATGGGCTAGCCAGCGAGCAAAGTTTTGTTGTGGGCAGAAAGAACAGAAAAAAGAAAGCAAGCCCAGGATAAAGGTGTGTTGTCCACAAGCAAATTTGACACAGAAAATTAGCCATCAACAGGCAGATGAATAATGACGGGGTTGGGACATGGAGAACATGGGAAATGGGCATGTTTTAATCTATTTCATTTGTCTTTAGATACCATAGACAGAAGCTGCTCTTAAAACAAGATTTATAGACTCACAGATTCACAGAATGTGTTAGGTCGGAAGGGACCTTTAAAGGCCATCTAGTCCAACCCCTGCAGTAAGCAGGGACATCTTCACTAGATCAGGTTGCTCAACCCCCCATCCTATCACTCCATGCCTTCGGGAACAGCTTCCCCAGCTTCCTTACAGGCACCTTTCAAGGACTGGAAGGCTGCTCTAAGGACCCCAAGAGCCCTCCTCTCCTCTCCTCTCATTAGGACATTTGAACTCAGTTCCTAGCTAGCATGAGAACTGTCTTGTGGCTCAATGTGATGCAAAGGATTTTGTACCTTAACAAAGAATTTGGTACCAGGAGCTTTTGTGCTCCTGGTAGTAGTATTGCCAACAGTGGTATGGTCAGAGAGAGTACACCTGTAGTACAGGTACACAATAATTCTCTCTAACAAAGCAGAGCTGTAGAAAGCCACTGGTTTCACTGAAGATATTAATATTATTAAGACTTGTTGAGAGAGACAGTGACAATACCTAATCTGAGTTACAAATAAACAAATACAGATGAGAACAGATGGGGAGCTTGACAGTGAAGGACAGGTTGGAGCGGTGCAAGGCGCTACAGTGAACGTTTTAAGGTGCAAATCCTCCAGTTCCCAACAGAATCAGCAAACTGATGTAAGAGCAACAATATCAAAGAGAATGTCAATATAAAAACTGAGAGCAAATGTAATAAACAAAGGTTGTACACTGTCTGCTGCCAAAGTCATTAATAAAACTATATTGCAGTTCTCTGGGACAATTTAGATCTGCATTTACAAAGAGATAATGCTTGGGAAACAAATGTTCCGAGGTACGAGATGTCTATGCTATAGGAATTATTTACTTTGAGGACATTATATTACAGATGAGAAACAGCTGAAAAACTTTAAACTGAAATGATAAAGACATCTCACTTATGTTGAGGAATATTTAGAATTAAGATATACACATTTCAGAGACTGATCATGCTGTCGTCACAAAATTTATTAATGTCAGAAAAACGTCTCTTTCCTCTGTTTTATTTTTTATCACCTTTACAGATCAGTGCACTGAAACACTCTAAACTCAATTATACAGGTACTTGACTGAAAGAAAGCATTTGATTATGAAATGCCTGAACAAACAGAAGCAGCTAGAAAAAAAAGGATAATTTGGTGGTAGTGTACAACTTTTTCCAGTTTTGTTTTTCTTTTTTCCTTTTTTTTAGTGCCACAGGCATCGCTATAATAATACAATATAGCAGGCATAACATGAAGTTAAAAGCCTTAATATTAAAACCATGTGTAAGACAAGAGAAGGGGACATCTGGCTTATAGTTATTTACTATCTGTATTAAATTGCACTGAAAGATGGAAATGAAAGTAATCCTCCTTTTTCCCCAAAAGTGTGTAGGATGACAGAGAATGAAAAAATTCTTGCACTAAACTGAATCACTAAGCTATTTCTTATAATAAATTTAGCAATATGTTTAGAAGTATGCTTTCTTCATGCAGGGAGCTGATATTATAGTTATGCCAACAGATAAATCCTCAAGGATACAAAGAACTTTCCTAACAATGTAAGACCAAAACCACATCCTGACTTTGATCAATAGCACATCTTGTACCTTCTCCGATATTTAGGGTTTTAAGTATTTTCAATGAATGTTCATTTTCCTTAATAAGCAGAGAAAATTATAGTAATTTTGTTTAATGAGCATCACTTGGTAACCTTTTAAAGAAAAGAAGGTGAAGGAATTTGATGTGGAAGCTGAGGGAAAGAAACCATATGTTACATGAAAATGACACAGATTACCTTGCAATCCGATAAATTAAGAATAGGAAAATTCTCCAATCCAAACGCAGGCAAAACAACAGAAAATCACTTCTGAGGAACACAATCTTAGATTTAGTCACAACATAAATGAAAAGATAGAATGTGTCTTTAAACATTCATTTAATTTGTGCATGACATGTCAATATACACATCGTCATTCACAATTGCCGCATAGTGTTCACTGCTAAGGGACAAACCTTCAGCTGCAACTCAGACTCTATCATCCCAAGGTAAGAAAAAGAAGTAACTGAGGGTCATTAAGCTTCATGCTATTAGCAACATGTGTGTAGTACATATGCTACACAAACATTAATATTCACATATATTATAAAAATTAAGCATGTCCAGATGATTACTGCTATAGCCAAAATTACAGTAAGCAACAAAGCAAAAGGAAGAGGTTGAAATGGTAAATAAAAAGGAATTGATATGACTGGATTGATAGCTGAATGACAAACCACATTTTCATCTCCTTCACACAGAGCCAAAGCAAGCAGGGATGTACAGCAGCAGCTACCGTGGAAGTTTTATCCAAACAATTTTAAACTCACAGACAAATGATGTCTGCATTACAGCCTAGCTCGTAAATGTACAAAGAAAAATATACATAGCTCTCTTTTCCAAGGTCTTCTCATTTCCTCCTTTGACAACCACTCTTCAAACATCTGTTTGCATGTAATTCCTGAACTAATACTAGTTTGTGATACAAACCGAATGAAACATCTTCTGTAATACAAAGATGCAACCTCCTGATTATCTTCCAATCCAGGACATTTATAACAAACATATTTTTAGTTGAAAAAGAAAGCTCTCAAAGAACTAGCATAAAACTGTGAAATTTCTACTGTAATTGTAATGGGGGAGCTCATTAAATATACCCCAGGAAATCATATGGAAAACATTGATTGCAAGATATTTGATAAACTTTTCTGTTCTTTGACTTATACTACCTGTCGTGATTACAGTTGCCTTCTACTCATAGGCAGATAGTCAATGATGAAATTTTTCTATGTTGCAGTGGCTTTTTCTCTCCAACCTTCAGGAAGTGCTGGTCAGGGGACTATACAGTACAGGCTCCTTCTTGCACAAAACAGAGCTATGGAAATACTTTTTTTCTGGAGGTTTTCCAGAGTTTACATTTCCTTCTGAATTTGCACGTATTCACGTGTTTGCACAAGTCATACACAAAAACTGAACACACCTGAACACTTTCAACCCCAAAGCAATGCCAAGAGGGAGGAGTAGCTATTCCTACTCCTACCAGAGGAATAGGAGATGGGGGAAGCTCCTCCACCAAGAGGAATGCATTCTATTCCTTCCTGATTTCCGTGACACGAACACACATGGATGCACACACATGCGTGCACCCACCCATCCACAGACACATACACAGTGTCTGTCTCCAACCTACTGGCAATAAACTGGCAGGAACATCTTTCTTATTTCACTCCTGCAAGAATTATTTGTCCTAATTTATCCATGTCTCCGCTTCCAAGTTCAAGCTTCTTGTTATCCCTTTTAAGCTATTCCAATACTTGGTCTCTCCCCAAAACAATGTTCTTTCCTCAGCCAAAATTCTCATTTCAGAAACGAAGTAATTTGTTCTTTCTCCACCCTTCGCTTCTCAGTTTCCTCTGTTATCAAACTCCTGCTTTCCTTTAAGCTCCTGCACAGTATAACCCTTTTAATCTGAATGACCACTGACTTCTCCAGTTAATTTGATCACAAAGTCATACATCTGCTTATTGCAAGCAATTAAACTATCCAGGGCGACTTATTCTTCATTATAGAGGAGCTGATGTTCATTCTAATGTAGAAATATCACACAGGCAAACTGCAGCTCTCTGAGCAGTTAACACATCTAGCCACAGGCAACTAATTTAACGCTGTCTGCTGTCCTCTGAATTTCCTTCTCTGTTTCTGATGCCACCTAGGAAACTGTGGCTCTGAACCACAGACACAGAGCTGCACACACCTCTATGTAGAAAGTAACCTAAGAAGGAATAATTTACTATCCTCTTAATTACCCAGCATAATATAATCTTACTTGCTTCAACTTAAAGTCCTCAGCCAGTTATGCAGCATTGCTCAAAATCTAATTAGAGCTTTTAAAAGCTCCCTTTAAATTTAGTTGGTTTTAGTGAAGGATCAATATGATTTATGGCTTCTACTGGTTTTGATGGTAAACTTTTAACAGAAACTCTCCTTCATTTTAACTCTATAATGCTTTTTTTAAAGACGTCATGATTAGATTCCATTTATTTGTAGATGCAAATAGTAATTATAATAATACAAATAGATCACACCTATGCACAGATGCAAATAATTTTAATACAAATAAAAAAGATGGAATTATGGCAACCTACAGTTGTACAGGTATAAAAGAACTGGATGAGAGCATGTAATGTTCTGCACTAAAGTATTTGATAGAGCACTGCCTATGTAACTACCAATGATGACCTTGTTACTTGCAATATTTAAAGTTCTTTCAGCTCTCTTCAGTGGCATCACACAAGATGTCATTTCTCCCTATACCTTGCTTCTCTTGCACGAATGTATATGCAGTTAGATAATTAGTGAGAGGAAAATAGAGGTAAAGGTAATTATTAAAACAAAGCAGACTGATAGAACAGATGGAACTGGCAGTTTAAGAAATAAATAGAAAAAGCATTTCTTGATTATATCCTATCTGAATCTGATCTGCTGAATCGATTTTCAATTAATTTCTGAAGTTAATTGGAGCAATTCTAACACATCTCAATCTTCTAGTGTAATACACAACACAAACTCTAAAACCCTTAGGGAGTTATAGTAAAGATATCCTTAAAAATATTATGTGAACACTAAAAAGACTAACTATAATGTCTTTAAAAGGCAACCTTGGTGTACATCTCCCAGAAAAGGTCAGTACCTCCAATTTTAATGTTCTGGTATGAAATTCTCTTGCAACATTTGTAATTAAGCAGAAGGACAGAAATAGGAAGGCGAAGAATTTCCTTTATATTCCTAAAAATATAAAATTTAATAATGAATGCTGAAAATTAATAATCTAGATTGAACAGAACCTTATATCCTAGAGAAACAACAGTATATCCTGCATCTTTCAAAACCTGACAGAGCATTTATTGAAACTTCAACAAATGAGACCCACTTCACAACACCTTCTTTTTTTGGTGGTGTACATGGAACCATGGCAAGACTTTAATTCATTCCTCAACTGGCTGAGTGAAAAGCACAACATCTGTTTCCAGTGTACACCTAATACTTAGTGAATTCAAGTTTTTTTAAAAAAAGCTTAAGAGAGGAAGATAAAATAAAAATGTGCCATAACAGTACAGGTTGGTAAAAGGAAGATATGTTCTTGCAGGCTTATAGTTCTTCTGTATAATTATGGCTTTTGGATTGCCCTTTGGAATAGACAAGTGCTATTCTCCATTTTCTTTACAGCATGATAATGAAGGCTTGATTGCATCTAAGGTTTGCATTCTCTACTGATTCAGTTGTGATAGAGTTTCCACCAAATGACAATAAACTGAGTCATTTCCTATTTCTGTTAAAAATCACACACCCATGAATAAGAGACTGGTTAAGAAAAATGCTAACCCTCAGATAACTGTCTCTCAGAGACCAGAGACAGATGTCATACTTAGTGTGGCCAAACATGCAGACTGGAGACAGAAACCATTTTCCCTAACGACAGAGCAGAACTTAGAGAAAATCTTTGACACTCGTGACATGATGGCTCTTGTGAAGCATGAGATTACTTAATTTCTTTCTGAGGTCTTCTAATTGTCAGTAGCAGGTTGGTAAAATTATAAATGAGCTCCAGTTAAAACTAATTTGGCATCAGAAGAACACAAGGTAATGGGAACAACTGGAGCTTGAGCTGGGGCTTGCAAGGAGAAATTATGGAGACATATGAAGTGACACAGTTTCCTCTCTGTCACTGAAACTGTCTTCAATTCTACCAAGCAACATCTATTTGCTTCTCTTCCCTTTCCTCTAAGCCACCTTGGCTTTGTAAAAAAAAAAACCCAATAACATTCTCTTAATTCTTAGATGCAGGCAGTTATCACCATCCTGACCCAACAATCAGTCAGAAGAGACAACAGGAACACTAGTTCAAACTCTTTATATTCTGAATGTGACAAAGTGAATCACGTGCTTCTGTATGACACATCGAGGTAAGAACTTTGCCAAGCAACCACATTCCACACAAACATTACTGACAGACTCACTCCATAGTCTCCAAAGTTTAAGAGTTGGTGATAGCTCAGGCTCTAGAGTTCCATTGCTAGAGAGCACTGGCAAAGGAACTGTGAGTGTATTTTTTTTTAAAAAAGTTATAATATTCACAATACCTAGTTGCTGTCATTGCCTCCCACCAGACTGTCACATCCCAACCCCACAGGATTTTATAAACCATGGACTTAGATAAGATTAAAGCTGTTGGAGTTTCATATTTTATCCAAAGTCTTTGGTTCATGATTTCAATTTTGACTTTTGCATCAAAACCAGAGTGAAGCTATGTCCACCTGATGTGTATTTTGTATCTCTGTGTATGTCTGCCTTACAGAACTTTTAAAGACTAGGATTCTTTCTTACCTCGATGAGGACTGAAATTTTATCTCTATAGAAAGAGACCTAAAATCCTCCAGAGAAATACAGAATGTAAACATATCCATTTAATACATTTTTTTATCAGAGGAGAAATCAAAGTTATGATGAACGTATTTTTCTTCAACAGTTTCTATTTTACAGCATATTTCTATATAGTTAACAATGAGACTTATGAATAGAAGCTTAACTCCTGAAGTGGTACCTAAACAGCTCTTCTGTTCCCTGCACAGATAAGAAATAGGAAGTAAGTTTTGGACTACAGAACACGTGCAATGTGACTGTTGGCTAAACTTCATGCTGTGTAGGACTAACGTATTAAAATATCTCAAAATATGAACAACAAAAGCCAAGAGGCATTTTCAGTTCACTTATTAAAACTTTCCATTTCTCCTTCCAATGATACAGATACCCAGCAAGTGTGTTTAAATATACTCATCAGTGCAGCTACCAAAGGGTAAGCGTGTACTATAGAAATGAGCCCCCAGATTAAGTATATATTTTGAAATGTATGTGAATGTGCATGACTTGAACCAATGAACTGTGGCCTGAAATGATGTCACAGAATGTGCAGCATTAAGTGGAAGGTTAAACCTACTTGCATCTCGGTTCATTAAACGCAGTTAAAGTGCAAATTCCCTCATTCTGACAGTAGTAATCACAAGGGTTCACTTTCTGGTCACAGCGCTGACTTTTAAACCCCACAGAGCATCTGCAGAATTTCAGTAAAATAGACCTATATAAATATTCTGCCTTGTGCAGAACAGATTTTAAACGCATTATATATAATGATTGCAAGACACACACACATTCACAGACACACCCCCACAGGTAATATAATTCATACTCCTTTTTTCCATGTATAAGGTCCAGTATAAGTATGCTGCAAAGTTTGTTCATCAGCGTTGATCAAACACTTTTAAACCAGTGGGCTTGCACTGATTGGTTCAGGAATCTACCCTTCTCTACAAAATATTAATGTCAGATTTGTATTTATTGATCCAGGGTGCAATGGCCTTAAAATGTTCACAGCTGTTTTTTTAGACTGTTAACAATGTTGGCACATGCTGCAGCATTTATGTATTGTAAATCCATACAGAAATTAATGTTTGAAACTTGTTTTCCTTGAGATGCTATGGTGTTCCACATAAATTTAATAAAGAATAAGCTGGTTTTATAAGGAAAAAGTAAGTAACAATCACAAGTTTCCACAATAACCATTCTAAGTGTTCAAGAAAATCACTGATCATTTATATGTTGAAAGGACCTTTAAGGATATCGAATCCAACCATCACCTGCCAAGCTCACAAGTAAAGCATGTCCCTAAGCATCACATCTACATATCTTTTAAATACCTCCAGGGATGGTGACTCCACTACCAAATTAATCACCAGATTTAATCATGATATTCAGGCTGTATATATATTAGCTGTGATATCCTCCTTTTGCTGAGTTTTACAAGTCTCTCTAGTCCTCAGCTAAGGACATTTAAGGAGTTACAAGGCAGATGTAAGAAGAGACAGATCAAAAAATTAAAATAGGCATAGAAACAAAGCTTTTTCAGCAGAATAAAGACTACAGTGCAGAACTGCATTCCACTGTCTCTAACCCCAAACCTACAAACATTTCTTGACAACTTCTTTTCAATAGGCCAGCACCTACAGTTTTGCCCTTCTGTCTGTCTCTTACACCAGACTACAAAATTCAGGCATTTCTCTATGTAACTTATTTGAGAGTCTGAATAGAACAGGTACTGTCCTTTAAGATCACCTACCTCATGCACATACACAAAATGATGGGATGGCTCTATCTGTATTTACAAAGTTGTAATGCCAGATCCCTTTGGACCATAAATTCTGTCAACCTGGAAATGAGACACTTGAGTGCAATTCTGTCTTTTAACATCTCATATGCTCCTGAAGGATGCTTTGACCTCCAGATTGTCCTGAGAAGTGGAAGACTATGAACTTTTTCTGCGGTGAAGAAATATCTGACCATTTATTAGGCAGAAGTTAAAAAAAAAAAAAGAAAAATTAAAACCGAGTAATACTACATAGTTCAGGGTAACTGAGGACAGGAAAGAAATTAATTTCTTGCTACAATGACTACTTCTGTATTTTAGATTTAGCAACTGAAACAGAAGACACACCATAGCTCTCAAGAAAGGACTGGAATGTAGGCTTTTCTACCTCTTAAGACAGTACTTCACTGTCTAGAGTACAGAATCACATTTCCTTTGGTATTTGATATCTGGGCTTAAGAAAAGCATCCTGAATTATTCTCTCAACAACGGTGCAGGAAGCAGAGAGCACTCTCACCACAGAGCAGCCAAGTTACTGCAAGCAGTGTGAAGGTTAGGGCAGAAGGAAGAGATACACCAGCATATCCTCAGACCCAGAAGGGAAATAACAGCTGTTGTTCTTCCCATACTCTAGCCACCAAGTTCCTTATAGGGGTGCACTGCCCCCACCTCTGCCCATCTTTATAGGAGAAAAACTTCATCCACCTTTGAGAAGCAGGGTAGGCAAACATCCAGTACCTCTGGTTTCCACTCCTAAGAAAATGCCTAAATGGGTTTTAGATTTGGCTTGAAATTATTAGAAGTCTCAAAAGACATATCTTCATCATACATCTTAGTTGTATCTTTCAATGCACATACTGCAAAAGGTCACCAAAGCATCACGTTACAGAAAGAGCCAGAAACAGGACTGCAAGTTACAACAGCAATCAGAGCATTATACATCCTGGAGGGATCAAAAATACAGACAAGTGCATTGGAATTTTATTATTTGTTAGCACAGAGATATGTTGATAGCATACACAAAGCAGGATACTCACAGACAGACAGGGATATTTGTCTCTGGGTCCAGCTGACAGGTACCACCGTTGTAGCAGTAGCCATCACACAACTGACAGGTAGAAGCGATTTTTCCGTTAGTGCAACTGTCGTGGTTAAAAACCAAAACAAACAGCACTCATTATTTTATTAAATCTGGTGGATTCCCTCATAATTACCTACATATTAGAATATTAATGTTATTATATGGGTAAAATTTACTGATTGCAAGAATTCTAGGTTTCTGCTTTGAAAAGCTAGCACAGGCAGTGAGCTTGTTACACAAAATATTTTTAATAATTCATCTTATTAAAATAAATTATTATGCAAAATGATCACTTAGTAATATAGCAGCAAGTCTTACTATATATGCTTTTATTATCACACATTATGTCTCTATCACTCTGTCACAGATCCTGCAGAACAAACAAATTTCAAAAGTGTGGTAGAACCCAACTGTTAACTACATTAAATATTCCATTTTTTCCAAGTGAAGACCTGCTACTTTATGCTTTCCCCAGTGAGAAATGCTCCAAAAGTTGGTTTAAAAAGGCAGGAACCAGTGGGCTTCATGTGTGCAGGAGCCATGCATGGGAGCTATTCTGATGTGAGCACGGACTAGCCACTGCATAAAACTTAGAGGATAATACATATAATCGCTATTAAATATAGAATTTTGAACACAACCACCCCACCCCCCACCACTCACTTGCATACTATGTCATTATTGTCCTTGTTTATTATGCAGTGTCCCCCATGACATCTGGTACACTTGTCCACTTCGCATTTCGGACCTTCAAATCGCACTGGACAGACACATTCTACACTTCCATCATCAGAAATGGTACACGATTCCGAATTGACACAATAATGGTGGCAAACATCTGCAAGCAACATGAGAGCTAGTTAATAAAAGGCATTAAGCTCTAGCACATTAAAAATAATACCTAACTTTTTTATGTTTAAAAATGTACTCCAATAAAAACAAAAGATGAATGAAGTTGGTGGCTCAATGGCAACTACAAGAATAAAGAGTAGGCCATAAACAGATACATAATCCATTAACAATGTAGTTGTGTAAGGATAAATGCATAAGAGATTTTCTTTTTTTTTCTTCTAGATGTCTAACCATTTATGGCATCATCCTGAATAATATAAAGACTACTGATGAGGAAAGCAGAGCAGTGTTAATGCATTTAATGGGACATTGGCTGAATAAAAATCCTCTGATACATTCGCATTACCATTAACAGCACTACGTTAAACTGAAATGGAAATAGTATTTTGAAATAATTAAGTTTTATTTTCATTTATCTGCATATTAAAATTTCATGAAGTTCTAATAATAATAGTATATGAAGACATAATCTATAAGTTCTACAAAAACTATACACATGCTTATCTTTAAAGACTGTGCAAGGCCCCATTATCTTTTTTAACTGCTTAAATGTCAGCAGGACTGAGATATCAAGTAGTGAATTCTTTAACTCTTTAAAAGCACTAGTAACACTTTTTTTTTCATATCCCTTAAAAAAACTCCAACATGTTGCCTGACTGAAGTTGCTTCCAGAGTGACAAAACAATGGCATCTTAACATTTAGATTGATTTTCAAGTACTTATATAGTTGTGACAACTTTCTTTTAGCCAGACAGGTATGGGTTTTGGGTGGTGTTTGGGTCTGTTTTTTTTTTTTTAAAGTCTTGTCTTTCAAGCTGCTTAATGGAGCCCTATAATTCAAGGTGTCTCTTCCTCTCTGTTTCTAATAGTTTCTCCAGTTCTATGTCATTAACATGTTGCGTTGAGGTTTTGGTGCTATTCCTAATGGACAGATGAAGTAATTGATAGAGATGATAATGTATCAAGTCTGAACTATGCATCTCTATTAGCTTAGAGTCAACCTGTTCCATATTAATAAAATATTACCTTTCTGACAAAATTTAAAAAAATCAAGCCCTCTGAAGCTCAGGATTTAGCTACGGGTGAGTCAGTAGCAGCTGGAAGTTGGGCATTATCCAGCTGTTCACTAGGGAATGAAACCTTGGCCCAAGGGCAACTTGAACCTAGTCTGAAGTGTAAACTCTCAAGCAGCTGTTTGGCTGGGAGCATGTTGTAAGCAGTAAACTGGAGACTACTACAACTGGGTGATACTTCTGGGTGGGAAACATTTTGCTTATGCTTCTCTGCACCAAGTTTTCCTCCCTCACAGAGAAGTATGTATTTGGTACCCACTGTGCTAGAAGAGCTCTGCTAAAGCATGAAGCTGCAACAGGAGGTTTTGGTTGGGTATTGGGAAAAAACTCTTTACTGAGAGGGTGGTTGGGCACTGGAACAGGCTCCCCAGAGAAGTGGTCACAGCACCCAGCTTGACTGAGGTCAAGAAGCATCTGGATGATGTACTCAGTCCCATGCTCTGACTTGGCTGGTCCTGTGGAGCCAGGAGTTGGACTCAATGATCCTTACTGGTCTCTTGCAACTCAGGAGATTCTATGATTTTATAATTGTATGAAGGACAAAGCTTGCTGTTGGAGGACTTAAATCTCTTTGACTATTCAGTATATGTCTCCACGTATCTATGGAGGCTGTAGACTCATCTGCCTGTGGAATCACTACTGAGGAACCAGAGTAAAGCTTACAAGACACTCAAGAGTAAGTAGTTCATTGGCTGCAGTTCCCCAGTTCAAGTGACAGAAGGGCAATTTGCAGAATGGGGGGCTGGGTTTTTTTTTTTGAACAAAAACTACTGCAGTTTAAAAGTTAATATTGAAAGACATTTTGTGAAAAAAAAAAAAAGCAAGGGTGAAATGCTTTCATCTACATTAGGACAAAAAAACCCACCATATCCCCAAAACAACAAAAAACTCAAGAAAGGAAATAAACCCAAAACCTAGGCATACTCTAAAACAATTATTGGCTTATGGTATTGATTACAGTCGTAAACATCTTTAATCTTCTGCCCTATGTAAAGTGCTTAAGCTATACTGGGACTGAAGTGACACAATTTCTTTTCTGTTTTTTTTTATTTTTCTTTTACTTTCTTCTCCCTAGAGAAAGGAATTGCAGTTTCATGGAAAGTAACAGCTTGGGAGATCACTATATCCACTTTGAATGATTGTAACTGCATGAAAACATTTTCTATTTTTTCGGTTGTTTGGGCCTTAAATGATACAAGAAATGAACTTTAACTAGTCTGTATATCTTATTTCAGGAATTTAAAATAGGGAGTTATATTCAAATACATCAAATACATGTGTATATAATAACATGCACAATGTTAGTGGAATTCTATGTAAATTCCTTTGCTTAAATTTATTTCAGCAGTGCCAATGCCTTGACACCGAGCACACATTTTGGTTATTAGCCCTTATGTGAACTAATCACAGGAGAAACTCTGCATTGGGTAATTGGAGACGATAAGTATGGGAAAAATAAGGTCTTTGCAATCTGGCAATACTGCAAGTAAATGTCTTCTCCTTGCCATAAAAAACACTAATAATATTTTCAGCTTAGGAGCATGAGTAAAATACCTATGCACATTCATGTATCAGCCTTTGCATATGAACTAGTTTAAATCACGTCATAGAAAGACTGGAAAAGATATCTTAGAGGCAACAAGTATTTGTAATAATGCTGTATGAATCTATTCCAACATGCATACAAAGTGAATGCAATACATAAAGAAAAAAAAATCATACATATGTGTGAATAAAGAAAAAAATGTGAATTTATATACACATTATTAACCATAAACTTGGACAACTTCATAGTACTGTAGTTGGCCACAAAGAAAAAATGTCTTAAATATTGCAAGGCTTTGTTTCTTTTTTTTTAAATTCAGGTTTAAATTAAAAAAAAATACTTAATTTTATTTTGTGTTTTATAATGTATTCAAGTCTCCTTATTGTGGCACTTTTCCAAAGTGTCAGCAGACAATCCAAATCTGATAATAAGCGCTGTTTAAAAAGTATCCCAAATTTACATTTAAATTAATTCCTAAAAACAACAACAACAACAAAAAACTAAACAAGAGAAGAAAAAAAAAAAGATGCTTGCAGAAGCATTCAACTAGAAACAATTTGTTTGGTTTTGGGTAAGCCTCAAGTAAATATTTTTTTCTTAATCTGTGTGTCTGTCTGTGCATGATTTATGTACTATACTGTTTTCAAATACCCAATTGTGTTTGCAGATAGTTATTTGTGGATCCATGCAGTTTGTTTAATACCAAGTGGGAGAGAATTGCAATTACTGCTGGTTTTCCATTCAAAGATTTCAATTTATTTCATAGTCTCCCAACTGGAAATAAATTCAGTTTACTTCAGTACAAATCCTATTTAAGATATACACTAACCCTTTCCTTGTTTGATGGACCTTTCACTAAAACTAAATACTTTTTGTATCTTGTAGATAATTCTAAACCAGACCTTTATAACAGCTAATTTCCCTTCCATTTTGTTTAAATCTGGCCTGCTTCAGCAAATTCTCTGAATTATATACAAAGGAGATGATGGCTTGCACATTTAATGCTCTGTGCTACAACAAGCACTAAGTCCTGTGGTATGAGTGTTATAGTTAAAGCAAAGCAGGAATACAAATAAGGAGATTTAACAAAAATAATTCTGATTTCAGAAAAATAATCAGTTTAAGGTTAGGGTTGCTAGTTGAAGAGATAAGAGGAAGACAAGCTGTAATTCTGAAATAAGTGGCCAAAAGAAGATATTCCAGATTATGTTTTGAGTCACTGGAAAACACTGTGATCCGTGCTAGGAGAAAGCATGGAGAGAAAGCAGAAATGGAGTAAGAATGTCAGGCTTACTGGCTAATAATCTTTTTTCCCTTGTTCTCAGTAAAGGGCAGAGAAGTATTTAAAGAGAGTTCTAAAAAGTGAGAAGAGCCTTTCTAAAGAAAACCTCTGGAAAACAGTATCACTATGAGAAGAGTCAGATGGGTTACTGGGGTGAAAAAACTTTGGAGAATTTCAGAAACAGAAGATAAAAGTTAAGTCCTGACAATTAAACAAGAGTAATACTCAGAAATCCCAATTTTTGAGGGAGCAAAAACCATACTTAATCTGATCTTAGGCTGAGCAAGATGAAGGAATATAGAAGTGTGAAACTCAAAGCAGTTGCTTACAGGACTTAGAAATAAAATGAAAGGTAAGGCAGCCGTTTAAGATGAATGTGCTGATTTGCAGAGATAAAGGATAGCAGAGAAATTTGTTGACCAACTACACCAAGTCACTATACTTAGGTATTCCACTAACATAAAATAACAAACATGAGAAGTTGAAGTAGAAAAGTTTAATACCGTCATCTAATTTCTACTGAAAAAGTCAGTTGTCTTGTACAGATCCATTTTATGTATTAATTCCAGAAAATAAGAAAATAATTTTTTCATAAAACCCCCTCTTTCTTCACCTACACAGGTAGATGGATATTGCAGAGATATGTTCAAAGATCACTCCTACACATCAGATTCCATTCCTTTATCACTACAAGTAATTCTGGAGTTGAGTTTTCCAACACGTGTCGGAGAAAATCTCGCAAATCACGTTAAATCTCCGTTTTGTAGAACTTTTGTTATAAACAGAGATTTAAGAATTTGTGGAGATTACTTACAATACTGACATCTGTCTCCTGTATACTCAGGCAAGCAGTTGCAGAAGGGCTGATTCCCAGCTGTGACACTGCAGGTTCCTCCATTCTGGCAAAAATGATCGCAGACCGTCTGGTTACAGTTTGGTCCTGTAAAACCCAGTGCGCAGTTGCAGGTAGGCCGCCCTATTCAAAATAAAGCAAGCTGGTTTATGATAAAAATAAATAAACATTAAAATCATGATTAGCACTTTACAAACAGACTCATTTATCATAGCAGTAGCAATTTTGGATGTAGGAGCCCAACAACACTGCTTGACGTTGCTTGAATTCAGAACTTCTTAAAAACAAGTCAGCACTGTAAGATAGGGACATCTCAAAAACTGTACCTATGCAATTTATGTTTTTTCATGCATGACTACTGATTTTTGACCTGGGAACTACTTTAAAAGACAGTCTTAAGTAGGAATTTAAGATAAGACTAAGCCCTGTCAGGCTGGGTTCCTCTGGTTGCAGGGGATGAACGTAGAATCTACATCAATGCCTCTTCAGGATACATTCCGTTATTCTCAAATCTACAAACCTCTACATATTATCACATGAATATCCAAATATTTATTAATGTGATAATAACCAACTTTACATAATAATTTTGACTATCTGTGCCTGTTTTGTTACCCTAAAACCTCTCACAGAATAAATACACAAAACTGCTGCCTTGCGTCAGGTCAAAGATTCCTCTGAGGTCAATATTCAATGTCTGAAAAGTACTGAACAGATAGGGATGAATACTTGCACAAAATAAACTCCCAGTCTGTAGCTTCTCTTTAAAGGGTTTTAAAGTAGTGTTTAAAACCTGATGCCTTTTCCTCCTATGACTCTAACCTATTGTAAATTTCTCATTTTTTCTCCTTATCTAAATCTTACATCTAAAGGATTTATAACTTTGTTACAATTCCACTGTTTTATTAAACTCTTCCACTTTTCCCTGATTTTTTTTTCTTAAGGTTTATCTTTTTTAAAACAAACTTCTGTACCCCATAAATGCTTTTCCATCTCCTCAAGTTGCTTTTATACCTCATTTATAATCTTATCTTTAAAGAAATGACATGACACGTCATGTCCAACTAGCCATCTCCCTTCTCACTTCCTAATATTCTATACCTCATTCTTGTTTATCTCATATAAAACATTACTCTTCTCCCCCACTCCTTCCCTTTGCTTCCATTCTGCCTTCAGGGTTTTCTTAAACCTATTAGAAGTTTAATACTTTTCTTCCTGGCTTCCAAGATGGGTAAGGAAAAAAATGAAGATTAATCATGATATAAAATTCTGAAATAAAGGGACGGACAGGGTGGTCTTCCTTTCAATCATAAGGAACCCAAGCTGCTGGCATGTACAATCAGGAACTTAACTGGGTCACTGCAGAGCATGGGATAGCTGGCAAAGGAAAACTGGAGACATACCACATCTCTGTGTAAAGGACTGTGCATGGACCAGCAATAGCCAAACAGTAAATAGCCATGATGCAGAACAAAACTAATGCTTCATGACTAGACTAGACCCATGTAACATGCATGCTTCACATAGGGTCTGAGGATTAAGATGGGAAAACTGAAATATCTAGTCTTGAATGGGAATGTCAATATCATTGGTTATAGACAATTTGGACAAGGAAGGAAATTAACGGGCTGCTGTAAAACCAATACACATTTCCTTTATATCTAGTCTTTGCCCAATATAGAATAGTGCTACATGTTCGGGGTTAAAGTCAAAAGGATTAGCAAGTTAACTGCATAATGTACTGTACGTGTGATGCAGAAGCCATTTAGACAGAAATTACAGGCAAAACCAGGAAAAACAGGCTATTTGACTTTATTATTGGCAGTCCAATCAAGAAAATTATAAGCCTGTGGAATCTGAAAGAGATCAAAGAATGTCAGGGATTATGTTAATGATGAAAGGCTACAGTTATCACTCCATTTATATTTGAAAAACATCACTCAGAAGTTTAGATATTTATAAACACCGATGGAATTCANAACATCACTCAGAAGTTTAGATATTTATAAACACTGGTGGAATTCCCCCTCAGTCTTCTCCAGGCTGAACAGCCCCAGCTTACTCAGCCTTTCCTCACAGGGGAGATGCTCCAGGCCCTTCATCATCCTTGTGACCTGCGCTGGACTCTCTCCAGGAGATCCCTGTCTGGTTTGTACTGGAGAGCCCAGAACTGGACACAGGACTCCAGGTGAGGCCTGACCAGGGCAGAGTAGAGGGGGAGGGTCACCTTCAACCTGCTGGCTATGTTGTTCTTAATGTACCCCAGGATTCCACTGGCCTTTTTGGCTACCACAGCACACTGTCGTGGGCAACCTGTCATCCACAGGACCCCCAGGTCCTTCTCTGCAGAATTTTTCAATGCAATTTTTCTATAAGTAGAATTCTAGTAGAATTTTTCTACTCCGTAATTAATGCAGAATGATTTATTTATCCTTTTTCCTTCCCTTACTTCTTACTCTTCTTCCATGAAACCTTTCCAGTAATTCTTTTCTATATTTTCTATTTTAAGTTATGTTAATTTAAAGTGTTTTGCAAATCATCCTAAAGGCTATGAGATCAGTTAGTCTCATCCTCTAATGAGTACAGCAGGAACAAAACCATTGACTTAAAAATAGCTCCAACTAGTTTAATATGCATCAGCCTGGTTATTCATATCTGTCCCCTGTGATCTAAACATTAAATCAAAGATGTTGAACTCTGATGTTAGAACAAACTCTTTTTGTTTTTCCCTTTGTATATGCTTGTATTTAAATTTCTAAGCCAGGTGATTTCATATAATCCTTCATCTGAATTAAAAGCTACTATAAGATACAACCTGGATTTAGAGGTCTGAAATAATTTTTATTGTTAATATTCCTCTATTTTTTTAAATGATGGGGAAATTATATTTTCCTAGTTTGCAGAAAAGATTATTCTATTGTTTGCTAATCTAGGCTTATAAATATGCCAAATCACTAGCAGTTATATGAAAGTTTAATTCAGTATAGCCTAAACCTCATTTTTGTCAGTCAATTTAACATGACTGTACAACACACAATATTGTACAACTGTGTATTATGTTTGTATTTCTGATGCAAAAATTAAATTATTTCTGATACAGAATGGTTCCAAGAACTTTTTAATAAAACTGCAGTATTAAACAATGACAAATAATGTTATAATTCTTTGTATCATAGAATCAAAATATTGATTTATGTTGGCAAAGAAAATAGTCACGTTAATGCGGATGTCAGTTATCCTAACAAACATCACATGGTAATCTCAGGCACAGAGAACATCAGCATTTCCATTGGATCTGAAGTTTTGGGATTCGAACTTTACAGAGACAGCACTAAAAATGTCTCTTGATTCCTAACCTTCACCACCACAGAAATATTCACAACACATCACAGCACTGAAAAATAGTAGTAAGGAAAGTTTATGGAATTCTAACAGCTTCCAATCCAGAGAACCATCTTTTGCTGTATTTTATGCAAAAAGGAGGACAATTAATTTTCTGAAGGAAAAACACACAAAAAACCAATTCATTTCTTTGAGCTTGCAGTGCTATCCTCAACTGGATTTACCTTCTGGCATACTGTTATCTTTTCCTCTGCTTACTACAGATTAGCATCATAGCTTTCCCTTCATCATCCTCTTTAGTCTCTTCCATAACATAAATATCTCAAGAAAAATGTCCTGTTTCCATTAACTATGCCAAAAAGTGTTGTCTAGCAAAAGTGATGAGAACACAGTAACAGCACATTCCCAGCATCTCACATGTAAATATTCCAGTTTCAAAACCACAGTAATAATATCTAGAGAGAAGGAAACACATCTTTCTTTGACCCAAGATGTCTCCACTCAGTGATTTACAGTGAATGTCCAGGTACTTTACTATTTACTATCTCTAAACCAGTTCTTGGACACAAGGAGTTCATTACTGCAGGAATATGGAAGTGAAAGCATGATGCATGTAGACCCTATATAGATGAAAGTATTTTGTATTTAATATACTTTTAAATAACATTTCTGCAGAAATTAATTGCAGACAGATAATACATGACAGGGTGCTTGGTAAGACACTTAAATCAAGGTACCAAAATTATAACGAAAAGTCTCTGGGGAAATTCTGTACTTCTATTTTCTTTTTTTTTTTTTTTCCTCTTTAAAAGTCACTATTTTCTAAAGATAATAATTTACAGAATTTTGGTCTTAATTCTAAAACTGATAGAACTTGGAACAAATTTATAAATTTATCATCTATTTTCTCAAATGTTTTGCATAGAATTTAGTAAGTTAATGGAGAATACTTTATGGTGACCCTAGGACATCTGAAGTTATTTTTGGCAGTAGGACCTAGAAAAAAAAAAAAAGTCTTTTGGCATGAAGTCAAGATGCAGTTTCCTGTTTTCTAGCAAAGAAAAATAATCTATGAGAACATGACAGAGATCAAAATCCTAAAAAGTTCAATTAGCCTTCGATTACAGCAATGTAGTTACTGCTAGTTTGCCAATTTAACTTGATATATAACAGCAAATAACTTTTTAAATCACCCTCAAAAATAGCTAATCAAATATTTTAGCTCATCTTCTCTAGAATATCTAGGCAGTTTCTTTCTCATTGCATTTGCATTTATTTAATAATGAACAGAATACTATGGAGATCAAATTTGACTCACGGTATTGCCTAAATAACAAAGAAATACATATTTTTTCATGATCACATGAATTATTTTGAAATTAAAAAAAACACTATTTTTTAAGCTTTCTGAAAGTTTTGAAGAATGAGATCATCCAGATGAATACCTGCACCAAGACACAGAAAATTTATTTCTTCCAGTGAATGGCAAATTAAGTCCTCAAAATATATGTTTTTAAGTTGCTAGGTATTAATATGTGCATGCTTAATTTTGACATTTCACTTGCTGTCACTATTAAAGAAAACAGCGTGGCACACCACCAGCCTACTGTAAGCAATATTGTGTCTTCCAGAGCGGTTAGAAGCAGTCAGTGGGAATCACAGTAGCTCATTTCTCTCTGGCTGATGAACCATAATTAGCTTGACTGAACCAATAGTAGCAGGGAGAAGCTGTATTACTCTACATAATTAGTAGGTGTGCTGATTGAGATCAATCCCAACAGATAAACATTGTCTCCATGTTATTAAAGAAATGGAGAAAAGAATGATCTCTACCTGTATTAGTCTCCAAGGCTGCTCTTAGCAAGGCTGGCTGTGGCTGTTGAGGTTGGGACCATTAGATCAGATTCACACCAGACCAGACAGCCTCAAAATCGAGCTAAATATCACTCCCTCCACTTCCCATGGTCCCTGGCTGGGTAGGGAGCTGATGGAGACCACCATCTTTGAGACTACTAGTAAACTAGTTCTTTGCTGTTTTCAATATGCACTACTGTGTCCCAAAATTAATGTGTATTGCTTATAAAATATTATCTAATTTATCCATTTTTTTTTGAGGATATTTAATCAATTTTCATGTAGTGGAAAGATAACTTTTTACTCATTTTGATACAAACTTCAGTATTTTATGTGATTAGACATACTTTTGTACATAGTACAAATATGTATCTGATTTTGTGAACTAGTTAGATCTAGTTAATGTGTTCAAGCCATTTAGTAAATTATTGCTCCAACAGTTTTATTTTAAACTGTAGGGAAGTGTATTCTTTCTGGTAATATTCTCTTTCCAAATTCCCATCAATTTGGTTTACTGGAAAGCATTCAATATTATACCAAACTTTTAATTACATGTCTCAGATGTGTACTTTTAATTAACTGATGACATTTTCTTTGTTCAATTATTGTAGTTCAATACAACTGTCATAAACTTATAAATTTTAATTAAAGCTGCCCCAATCTCTAGCTATATAACGTTCACATAGGAATTTGCCAAAAGGCTTAGCAGCAAGTAAACCAACAGTGAATAATCCCTGAATTGCCAGTGGGATTTGTTTAACAAATTAACATTTGTGTGCAGATAATGAGGTTCCACAATTTACCACATCCAGCAAAGATTTAGCACAATCATTTTTAAAAAAAAATTAGTAATACTCTGCAATTTAGTTAATTGGTTATCACATTACTGCTGTATATTAGGTGGTGAAAGAGAACAGGATTTACACATTCACTAGAACACACATTCACTAGGAGAGTATTTTATAGGCTGCATCAATTTATTCATATGAGAATATGAGGAAATGTTTGGTTTTAGGGTATCTCTGCCTCAGTTTTTGAGCTGGAAGCCAACAAGAAGGAAATTCCCTGGCAGCCTCCCAGGACCGTGGAGAAGCTCACGTCCCTGTAGGTTAAATTTACTGGCAGTCCCAAAGAGCACGTATGCAGAATGACACTCGTTAGATCGACTGCATCAAGGCTGTTTGAGCTGGATAATATTCCACAATCGATAAGGGCAAGCAGAGCTTCTAAGAAAGACAGAGTCAAGCAAGCTGAAATTATCACAGATCATTTATATTTTACGGATAGGATTCGGATTGGCACTCGCACACATGTGGCTCCAGCATCTCGTAGAGGAAAAAGCTTCATCATTTGGAACAAAAATAAATTTGAAAAAAAAAAAAAAAAGAGAAAAGAGGGAAAATATGTAAAACTTGATTGAATCAGCTTAGCAGGACAGTTTGATGAGATAATTGTATAACAGGCTAAAAATGTAACTGCTGCTTTCTGAGGAACCGGTTGTGAGCACTGCACTATGGGAGGTGGCACGCACAGATCGCAACAGCACAGTAGAGGAAATTAGAATTATATGGAACCGACTTTATTTTAAAATGGAAATTTTATACTTTCAAAAAAATGTGAGAGAATTCTCTAAAAAATACCCAAAACAATCCCACCCCAAACAAAGAAGAAAAGTGCATGATGTACCTGCAATCTAGTCCATAGGTAAACCTATGTAGGTTCACCTATGATGTAATACACATCTAGACACAATGTAATAATCACTAATATTTTAATTCTAGACACACTATAATAATCTTAAGTAATATAAATCTAGACACAAGTTCTAAAACCATTAAGGAGAAACGGAGCAATTTCTGGTAATATGAAACATTTTTATTTCTACATGTAGCAACTTTCCAGACTAAAGTAACATACACACCAATAGCTCTTACACAAACTTGTCAAAGCAGATCAGCTCTGCCTTGAAGGCTGACACAAGGAGGAGGTGAATGAAAGCTGCTCTGGTCTGGCTTTGACACCCTCAGCCCAGACTAGGAAGAGTGTGTGCAGCCCTGCAGCTAAAGGAGTGTTCCCTGATGCAATGACTGACAGACATGCTTCACACAGGGGTATGTTTGACTGGAAAGAAGAAACGGTTGTTGCAAAAACACTTGAGGAATTAACCTTTGTTGACTTAATTACAGTTTTCAGTACTTTTGGGGTGTCTGGTTTAGCTTCCCTCTGTACAATACATAATAGCTTTAGTATATCATGGATTAGATTAAACTAGGATAAGGGGACATCTCACTGACACACCAGTTTGTTTCAGTAACACACAATTTATGGCCTGATACAAATAAGAAATACAGTCTGATAAGAAAGAGAGATTTCTTCTTAATGGAATATTTACTGGGTCCAGGGGCTAGGCATGTAAGGCATGTAAGGAAGATGAGATGTGGATCAATTTGAAAATTTTATCTGCAATGCCAGATGAGAGTTATTTTGATTTAGAAAGGTATATGGTCTTTGCTTCCATGTCTGCAGCACGTGAGAGTCATGGCCTGGGCTCCAAGGCATGGCTGCCCTTGTGAATTGGAAATGGCAGACAGGGAATCTGGTTTAACCTGAAATATGGTTATTGGACATTGGATGAAACTGGGAATGCGGACAGAGCAGAAGAATATTCCCATTAGCACGTATGCCCCAGATCTCTGTTCACAGCACACTTTGGCTATATCTGGTACAATAAATTTAGTTGCCATTGTGGGTTCAGATCCCCCAAAACCAAACAAGTGAACAGCAAGATGTGGTGACATCCATGCTGATGCATTGTTGGTGCAGGCACATCGCCCTGTTTGAGACCAAGCAGAAATAAAGTCAATGCCTCCATCTCCAGGCTCTCTGTGACTGCTGGGGCTGTGGTTAACAATCTAGCAGAGTATACTGCAGAATCTGCTCATCTCTCTCCTTTACTCACTGGTGACCAAACCTACCACACTAATTATATCAGGAAGGCTGAGTGATTTCAGAGGCTGGATTTAGCAGGGAAAGGCAGAAAGGTGCTAGCATAGCTGTGTGAGCACAGCAAGGGCCACCTGCCTGCGTAAGAAAACACATGCTGCTGGGGGTGAGTGAGCCCTATGGCTACTGCCAAAAGAAAAGGACTAAGAAAAGCCCCGGGGTCTCTGCAGGATTCACAGTTGAGCTGAGTTCTAGGAACCAGAGCTATTAATTTTGTGAACCCTGTTAATGCCAGAAAACTATCAATTAAATACCACACATTTAAAAAAGATGTGTGAGTAAACACCCTCAGATGACGAAGACGTTCTGCACATCATTTAAATCACCCCCAATTTACTTTCATTCACTTGCATGTTCTCACTAAACATGTATTGATCTCACCACATTGATAAAAGTCTCTGCTTATCATTTGTGTCAGTTTTTCCACAAGCTGTTAAAAGCAGCTTCAAAAAAAAATTAATAAAGTTCAAGTACATGCAATCCTCATTTTCTAATATTTAATCATTACTACTGATGTTAAATATGAACATTATTAATCCTCAAATACTCAAACCCGAAAAATCCTGTTTGGCACACGAGAGATTCCCAGATTTGTATTCATCTGGATTTTTTGCAGCCATGTCTCACTAAATAAGAGGAGGCTCCAAATGAGCCAGGAGGTGAAGCTAAATTGCTAAACCATATAAGCTAAGAGCTAAGGAAAACATGGAGATCTAACCCCCTTTGTCACAGAGCTGAAGGTACGTAATTCTGCTTTAGAGAGTTCAGATTGTGCCAAACAGTCACAAACTCCTGCTCTAAATTCAGGTGCCTCTACTTTTCTTGGAGAGTTTAGGGCGTTGGTCATCTCATCACATAGGAGAACATGATTCACACCATCATCAGCAGCTGATAAGCATCTGAGTAGCAGCAGCATACTCTTCTCCAGCTGCTCTACTTTGAATCAAATATTTAAATATTCCTTGGAGCACAAAATAAAATAAACTTCTCTCACACATAATTACTAAATTTTAGACTACTTCTTGTCACACTTTTCTTCTCCAGCCCAAATACTAGTTGCATTATACAAACTACAACAGCCTGCATGTTAGGGACAAAGACCAACTGCTGAATACCACGTTTTAACAGTTAGGATAATCTCCCTGAAGATAAGAGATGTGATTTCAAATTCCTTCAGGAAAACAAAGTATCTGAATTCTGATAAACTAAATCCTCCTGAGAATTAGATGAGTAAAATGCCTGCTCTGTGAATTCCAGTAAGACAAAGATAAAAGCTTGAGGTCTGTCATTTAAGGAAATATCTCCACGTGTGCACATAAAAATTTAGGGGGAGAATTGAGATCAAGAGAGAGCAACATGTGTGGGGTTGTTACAAATGTAGTTTGACTGGACCCTACATTTGGCAATTCCATTTCTACACCTTGACATGTGCATCTTTATTCTGAATACTTACTTAAAAGGTTTCTTGTGTGGGATGTAGCTTAATTCTGCTAAAACACTGAGATATGGGAACGAAAAGCACTAGTGATCATAAAATATATGTATGATCTATACTGCTATATTGCACGTCATTTCAGTACAGATAAAACAAATAAGTTACAAAGAGAAAAAATAGCAAAGAATAAACTAAAACATTCAAAATAATGCAGGTATAATAGTAAGACAGAGCTGCTTGGAAATATTTACCGAGGAGAGAGGCTCCACAGGTTCCTCCGTTCTGGCAGTAGTTGTAGCAGTGGTTAGTTTCACACCTCTCTCCAGAATAACTCGGCCAGCAGTGACACCGGGGATCCCCCTTCTCGTTTATAATGCACTTTCCTCCATTCTCACAGGTTAATTTACAGGAATCATCTGCAGCAAGAGCACACACAGACTTGCTTTCAACAATTCCCTTTCAATTAACTGGCAAACCAGAACCAGTGTGCATCATCAACAGAGATACAGACCTCCAGCAGTAGGGGAAAAAGAAAAAAATCATCAGTTTTCAAAATGGAGAAAGTATAATATCATTATTTCCCCAGTGCAAGGGAAAAAGACACACTTAGGGAGCTGTATGTCCCCACTGAGCTGTGCATGGAGGGTGGTGTTCTTCACACCCAGGTCATGCCAGAGGAAAGCTGACCTCCTTACAACCTAAGTTAGCAATGACACTACAGGCTCTTACTGGAAATGTTGACTCCTAGTTAAAGAATGAAAAGAAAAATAATTTTAAAAAAATGTTGGCTTTACCTGGAGTTCCCAGAAAACTTCCCGATCCTTTTCTGGTCACCCCAGCTGTTTCCTACTGGATCTTTTTTGCTTTTTCTTCCATTCTATTAACTAACACCCTTCTTAACTAAACCTTATCCAAAAGGAAATTATTCAGCCTTTAAATACTCCTTAAAAATTGATATTTGCATAGTAACTTGTTGCTCCTCAACAACATGTACTGATTCTCATCTGCGCAGTCTGTAAAGCCCCTGAGCAGAGATACTCCCTGTGGCTCTGCATTCCCAGCAGTGCTGCTGCTGTCTTAGTGGTGACACAAGTTCTGATTAGGCCAGATTCAGTTTTCTTGGAAGCACTTAGAAAACTAAATCTCTGTTCATTTGAGTGAACAAGATACAAAAATCATTCAGTGACACCAAGAAATTAATTATAGACCGGCATGCATACAATGCTCATACGTCTAAATAACTAATCCTAAAGAAACAGACAAGCACCTTTCCAGCCCAAAATGTGCTTCCAGCAAAAAGACCTTTCCCTTCCCACAGAGCCAAACAAAATCCCTTGAAGTCAGACTGTTGCCTAATCCTTTGGAACCTGCCTGGCTTTTAACAAGAAGGATGCCACAAACACAAAGCACTCTCCAGTAATATATCCACCAGCTGCAGATATTTTGCTGCATTAATCTAATTAGGAAAAAAGTCCAGGTTCCCATTTGTCCTATACATGTTGAGGTCTAACACTGGCTGACCAGTACTGACTCCTTTTTCTTTAATATTTAAAAAAACACACTGCATTGTAAAGTGAAGACATTAGGAACAGTGGGTGTCCTCTAGCTGAACAGTTCCCTCCAGCACAGACTGCACACTGCAGTAGAATCACCGTTCTGGTGCAGCCGCCTGTTCTTTGATGCACCCAATTTTCTCTTACCTGTCCAGGTACAGACCCTCCTCAGCACGGTCTGGCTGCCTCAGGACATGGCCAGTGCTGAGATGGTCCAGGCACATAACTGGGATCAAACCTATTTGAACAAAACCTCTGGGAACTGATCATCATTCAGGCAATTGCACCTCAAAATAACCTGAAGCTAGACAAAAAACCTAAAATGATTGTTGGGGACTGACTGGCACATCATTATTTCAGATGTTTTACAATAATAAACATTAAATACTGGATCTACCTTGGCTATATATATGTGCTGTAACAAAGCTGTTTTGTATTTGGGAGACTGAGTGTGCCTCGGTGTTTTATTTATTTGGGTGGTTCATTAAATCCTTTGATGTTCCACAAACCATTCTTCAGTTACTCATTATAGAAGTTGTTTAAATGGATAATGTAGCATGTCTTATTGGAGAGAAGGTCTATTTGTGTTTTGTTTATCTTATCTGTTTCACTTATCATTAGTCATGAGTTTATAGAGCAGAACTTGGTAAAAAAAGGAATAAACACTGAAGTACAGACAAATGCTTTTTTCTATGGACCATTCTGATAGCATATTAAAAAACATGTTCTATTCATCTTTTAGAGTAATTCCACAGAATTAAGATGTAAGATTGGGGGTGGGGGGAGGGGAAGAAAGGAAATTAAGACAGACTGAATACAAGAGAAAAAATATGGTGTGAAAAAGTGTATTTAGAACCATATAATTTTTTTTTTTCAATTTTGGAAATTACCCTAAACTCACTAAAATATATATTCCTTCATATTTTCAGGAAAATATACTGAGAAATAAATTGCCCACAGTAATGATTTTCTAATCCAATTATTTTTCAACGATTAAAAATTAAATATATGAGTGTCCCAAAGGATAATACATGTTATAACTTCATGTAGTGGCCAACTGAGATGGTTGAAAGAATATAAGAACATAAAAGGTTGTAGTAATTTGTGCCATCACAGGATTATTAAAATTCGCTTCTGATTTCGTCCTCTACAAAACAATTTAAATTCAAGAGATTAATCAGAAATCTAATACAAAACTGAGAAAGTTACCACAATAATTTTGGACTTTAAATAACCTAAGAAATAGGACCGAGATCTGTAATGGATAAGACGGTTTTAAGATGCTACACTAGACTATAACAATGCAGGGGTTTTAATGCTGCTCCTTTGTTGTCTGATGGTAAATACAAGAATCAAATTACTCTTGCTGATTCACGTCAACTGAGTACAAAAGGAGCAGATGACTGTGTGTAGGAGACAGGAGAAACAGGAGGAAGAATAATCCAGGGGAGAAACACAGAAGAATTGTTATAAAAACTGAATACTCTTAATTTGAATTCCTGAACAAAGATCTCGAAAGAAGAGCTGGGAACAGCTCTAATAAATAGCAACTATTGGAACAAAAATTTTCTTTCAATAAATATAATTACAAAAATCAGCAAAGTTTCGATCTGGAATCAATTCATTATTGGCCTGAGCTCACTGGAACTCAGACTCAAAAGACCTCCCTGCTGCTCTTTTCACTTCTGAAACAACAAGTAAATTATTTTACTTGTTATATTACTCCCAGTGTAGCTACTGGATCTCTCTAACATGAAAGAAAGGAATGGGTTACAGGTCATGTAATTTTCTATATTCTCTCCTGGGCTGGTTGTTTAGTCTTCTGCTGCCTTATTTGCCTATTTCAACCTTAATATATCTTTATTAAAGAATCACATAACTTCAATTTGCAGGTTTTCTTACATTTTTCTTCTCAATATGACTGTTTGACATGACTATTAATGGACTAGGGCTTATTTGCTCCATTTTTGACTCATGCCTCTAACAGAATACACAGAAGAAACACCAATAAAGCAGCAAAGCAAACCTTTCTGAACTCTACTGGCATTCTTTCCTTTAGTCTTTCAAATTCCATCCCTGTCCCCCAATCTCACACACACATACACATTTTTTATTGGCATTTCTATAACAACCCTTTCTTTCTTAAGAAAAATACATCTTGCTTTTTGCTATTTTTCCCCCTTTGAAATACCCATTGATTTCTGGACTTGGCAGTTAAACGGAGAGATGACGCTATGGAACACAAGGTTCATGAACAACATTTGTTAGGACAAGAACATTTTCGTTCCCCTCAGAGGAAAGTACTCATCTCATGGGACAGAAAGGTATTTCTCCTTGCCTATCCTTCAGACAAGGTTGTGCCTCATCCTGTACTGAGCAGAGTGCACCTATTAAATAGAGTGCAGAGTTTTCATGGCAGAGCTCCATGTCTCTTCCTGCCTCTCCAGATCAGGGTCTGCCAGTTGTCCATATGCTTGAATTTAGTCAGAACAAGTTGCAATCTCCAATTTTTGCCTGAATGTTGTAGGACAGAACTCCCTCTTTGTTTTCCCTTCATAATTATTTTTCTTTTAAAAAAGGATTTATTCTTTTTGTTTGCATTACTACTTTATATGGAAAAGAAGGGCTAGGAAAAGGATGCACAGTGATAAAAAACCCTAACTGACACCTGCTGTAAGGTAGGTAACCTGTAATACAACCCACTTTCTTCTGTTCTGGGAAATACCAATCCCAGTGGCAAACCTTTAGCAGATACAGAAGATACTGCTGTAAACAAAAGTTTTTTGGTTTTTTTTTAAATCTTTTTTTTTTTTCAAAGCAGCTTTCTGTGTACTTGTCCGCAGTTCCACTGGGTATCTAAAAAGACAAAAAGCAGGAATGAAATCAAGAAGATAGCATGGAGGGAACTGCACAGCTTTTGCTAGTACAGCTCCCTGAGGCAGATTTTGTGGGAGAAAAAGAAGGCATATAGGGATTAACCTCCACATCCCCAGCCAGGGCACGTGGTCTGCTGCAATCTTTCTGGACACTGAGCAAGTCACACAGAAAGCTGCTGAAGGAAAGACCATGATAAATTAAATGTTTCATCTCTTTTCAGAAGCAACATCAGATCTGAGCCTTCGTAATTTTTCTCAGGCTTTTCATCCAGCCAAGAAAGCACAAATATTCCTTTCTTAAAATGAAAGTGATAAACGTGCAGCTCCAGCATGCTGAACTCCTGGAAGTGTTCATTACTCTTGCTCATTCGGCTGTGATCCACACTGTCTCTCCCCAGCACAAGTCTCTGCCTTTTCATCCTCTTGGTATGTTTTTAGCTTCGCTGTGCTACAGACAATTAGATACAATAAACCTAATGGATGCAAAACCAGTGGTGTCTTTTAGGAAAATGAAGTGGTACTCTACCCATTTGAAAACTAAAGTGCATTTTCTAAACTGGAAAAGTCAGGCAATAAATAAACCACACAAGAACTCTGCTCTGTCAATCATAATCATCTAGGGAGAGGAAAAAAAAAAGATGGAAGCTTATCTTAGAACACCCAGGAATTCGTTTTCATTTTGTTATAAAAACATTCTGAATGGTACAACACACATATGTTGCTATAGCTCCAGCTTGAAAAAGCCAAATCAAACCCAAAGCTGTTTCTCATCAGTTGTGTGAGGTGCTAGTGAAACAGCTGTCTGAAGCAATCTGGATTCAGTCTTACAGAAAGCCACTGAGGATTCAATAGTTAGAATTCCTCTCATAGGACTTATGAAGAAAAATCAATTCAATGGATCAAGCCGGTAGTAATATTATGCAGAATTTCAAGACTTACTTGAATCTTCATTGTTAAAAAATACCCAACAAACCAAACAACAATCTAATGAATCAGAATCTGAGTCAGTCACAAGAAACAGAGGAAGACTCAGATTATCACCCAGACACCGATCTTCACGTAGACTGATTAATAAGAAACTGCAAAAAGCATTCAAGGCATCATCATAATAGTCATGTAAAATCCTACCAAAATGAAGAATGGCACACTTATGTTGAAAATAATCATTATTTGTTGGAAGGCATTTTTCACAAGGATAGAGACATATGCACTGTCAAAACAAAATCTTCAAGCAACCTGAGGGCAGCCAGGATGAGAACTGGAGATGGTTGTCTCATTTTGACTCATGGGAATAAACTGCAACCTTCCTTCCTACACTTTTAAAGACCCAAAACACTTAAAACCACAAAAAAAAAAAAAAAACAACAAAAAAAGTATTATGATTCACAGAACCACAGAATCACAGAATGTTAAGAGCTGGAAGAGACCTAGAAATATCATCTAGTCCAACCTGATCCTGCCTGAGCAGGATCATCCAGATTAGATCACATAGGAATGTGTCCAGATTGGTCTTGAATGACTCCAGAGAAGGAGACTCCACAACCTCTCTGGGCAGCCTGTTCCAGGCCTCCGTCACCCCCACAGTGAAAAAGTTCCCCATTTTATTAAGATGGAATTTATGTTCCAGTTTGGAACCATTTCCCCTTGTCCTGTCACTGACCAGCCAAGAAGAGCCTGGATCCATCCTCCTGACACTCACCTTTAACATATTTATAANCAGAGCAGAGTGGGAGGAGGACCTCTCTTGACCTACTAGCCACGTCCCTTCTAATACACCTCAGGATGCCATTGGCCTTCTTGGCCACAAGGGCACATTGCTGGCTCATGGTCATCCTGCTATCTACCAGGACCCCCAGGTCCCTCTCACCTGCACTGCTCTCCAACAAGCAGTCCCCAACCTATACTGGTACCTGGGGTTGTTCCTCCCCAGATGCCAGACCCTACTCTTGTCCTTATTAAATTTCATTAAATTTCTCCCTGCCCAGCTCTCCAACCTGTCTAAATCCTGTTGAACAACAGCACAACCTTCTGGTGTGTCACCACCCCTCCCAACTTCATATCATCAGCAAACTTGCTGACTGTGCACTCTATTCCCTTGTCCAGGGCATCAATGAAGATATTGAACAATACTGGTCCCAGTACCGACCCTTGAGGGGCTCCACTAGCTACAGGTCTCCAGCCAGACTCTGTCCCATTAATGACAACTCTTTTAATTCAATATGTTATTTACTATTCTAACTTGAATTACATATTACTTTAAAAGTACAGTTTAGTCACGCTCGTTCTTGATATCTACAATTACACATAATTTCTGAAACTAAAACACAATTTACTTGCAATAATTATTGATCGAGTATAAAACAACTTGTACACTTCACTTCTGTTGCTACATGAATGACATAAGAAGGGACTTAAAAAGTTGAGCTTCCAGATCTGCACGTTACAGTTAGTGTAATTTTGAACACATTAAATCATTGCAACCTTTCTAGTACACATCTACTGCATCGCGATCAAACCAATAACAAAACCAAATGAAAACTTCCATTAAAAGGTGTTTTACAGATGCTCATGTCACAAATTAAAACCTTGTGGATTTCATTCTTTTAGGGACAAACCAGAAGAGCAACAAAATCAACTGGAATTTGGCTTTGGATCAGGATTTTATTGCAGACCAACAAACAATATGACTATATAACCTCCCTTTAGATTGAAGTCAGGTCACTCTTCTATAATTTACAGATTTTGACAGTTATGTAAGGTAGATATTTATGTTATGTGGGGTTGTTTTGGGTAACTGACATCTGTACCTATGCCAAAAATGCTCTGAGACAATGAAGACAATATAATGATAGATCTAAGCACACTGAATATATTTACTTTTGCCTATGTCATATACGTTTCCTAGTTCTTCATTTGAAAAGGAAAGGAAGAGTATAACTCCTATGTTTTGTTTTTTTTTTATTTCATATTGTGTAACTTCCTAAAAGAAGTTAAGCTGTTTTGGAATGAATTCCAATATGAAAATATATTTACTGATAATCTATATATTGCCTTCTGTTGGCAGGCTATTAGTCACCTACTAAAGGCAAGTGCATCATCAGCCAGACATTAATTATAAACTTGTATTAATTAAAGATTCTGATCTTGAGGTCAACTCTGATTTTTCCTGAAATTTCTGTTGATCCTTGGAAGCCAATGTGGTATTTAAACATTTAACATCCACTTCATATTTTTTAAAAAAATCAAAAGAGTGAAAAAAAAAACTGTTAGCTTACTATGATACTGAGGCTAGTTTCAATTCATAATTTATAATCTGTGGGGCTACAAAACATATGGTCTACTAATACAAAAATAAAATGCAAGAAAATATTGTACAAAAAAGCCTATGCTAGAATTACTTGAAAAATAATTGTAATCAGAAGACTAAGAGAGTAGCACTTTAAAAAGGCATAACAGATATTTCAGTTGCAGGAAAATACTAAAAACAATCAATATATGAAAAATGCTTCTCTAGGCATTTTCTGTCTATGCATAAAAATTCACATCCAGGAGTCAAATATTATAAAAGTCTCTCCAGATCTTCTAATGAAAATGCACCTTCCTCAGAAGTCTACCACCCCATAATCCTTTGCTCAAGGGATAAAACTGTAGCATTCCAAATTACTCCCACTCTCGCCAGTGATAAACAATATTCTTGTATTTGTCCTTTCTTCAACACCTAAGTAGTAACTATGGGTCATTTGACATCATTTTGAGGTGGTACTGTATCAGGAGAAAAATTTGTTATTTTATTGCTGGGTTTCTCGCTCCTGATGACAAGTCAGAGGGAGTCTGAAGGACAAGTGTCCATCTCAGATGAACAAAGAGCTGACACTTGAAGGAGCAGAGAGGGTAGATGCTCTCTGAGGACAAAGGGTGTTTAGACAGATTTATCTCAAGGGTTAGAAACTTTGTACACTATGTTAATTACATCTATTTCAGTGACATCACTTCTCCATAACAGTGGAAATTTTTGTAAACCAGCTGTAAATGACTTTATAGTTGCATAGCTATTCTATAAATACACATTGCTAGGTATTCAGCTAAGAGTATACAGTAATAAAGGTTTGATTTACTATATTTTTACTATAGCATAGTGTGGTACATAAAAATGTTGGTATTGTAAATATACTGTGTACAATACACTCCTAGGTAAGTAAAAAACATGAGTGGGTTTTTATCTAGGACAAGTTTTCTAATATTGCTTTACTCTAAGTTATTCTTGAATTTTTCGATGAAGAAAGAAATGCTGCTAGACAGGATAGCTTTATTATCACTACATCATAATGCACTAAACCACAACACTAATTCAGTATTTAAAATCTTGGCAGTATAAATAAGTGAGGTTTTCTTCACAGAATGATGACATTTCAGGTAAATTAAGTTAATTGCTAAATTTAGCACTTTAAGTACCAAGGATCTCAGCAAAATATGTATCACTTACACTTGAGTCTGGAATTAAACACTAGAAAAATATCCTAATGCATTCTGAGTTCTTATACACATAAGAAATCCTATTCTGTGCTTTCTGGAACTTTTTAACATTCAAACTGTCTAAGAATTCATTCCAGCTGTCTAATCACCTTAGGTTCAGACTCAATTACAGTGGGAATAGTTTTAGAATACTTAATAATCTCCTTCTATGGAAAAGAAGATTTTTTTTCCCCCTAGAATAGAGCAAGAACATCATATTTCTTTTACAATGAAGGCCTGTTTCCTGTGTTCTGATATTAGTCATTATTAGATGTTTCTAAAAGATATAATTTTCGATAAAAGTATTTCAGTCATTATTATTTGCTGTGTTGCTCTTACTGCTTCCTCACTATTTCTGCAGTACCAAGTCAAGGTGGTTTTTTATGATCTTTAAGGTTTTTTTTTTCTCCTGCATGGATAATGTTAAATTTGGAATCCAAAATGCTTCAGAGCATTGCTTCAGACTTCTTTTGCTCAAAATATGTCAAAATTTGCTTTTAAATATTATGTTGTATCCCTTTAGATGAAAGCTAATTTTTCAATTTGGTGAATATGAACAGGCACTTTTTTTTTTCCAGTCAGGAATTTTGCTTTGTCATATTTAATTTCCATTTCAGAGAAGTAACTTGTATATTGAACACCATCACAACACTCTTGACTCACAGACAGCCTATCCTTTCACAATGACAAAAATGGACTGGTTGATTATTTCCTGGTTTCCACAGAGTTTTCAATACCTACCTAAGAGGCTCTGATCAATGCATGTTCCATTCACCAACGATTTTCCTTCTGGACAAGCACATGTTGCACCAGAAGGGTTGAGTAAGCAAATGAATTCACATGTCAGGTCCAAGCATGGATTAGGCACTGTTTAAAAAGACAAAATATATATTTTTTTTTTTAATTACACTATGTTGTATAAGTAAATTAAATAACCAGATATAAAAAATTCAGATAAACTTCCAGTTTCCAGGATATCAACACCCTGAAGCCAGTGAACACACTCACTCAAACAGCAGGGCAAGACTCTCAAGTGGACAGAATTTATCCCAGTAACAAAAAATGTATTGGTAATATGTAGTAAAAAAAACCCTGCTGATCTGGTTGTGGTGAGAGGTATTTGTATTCAGATCTCATGTAGTTTTTTATGCCTCATTTAATTGTGTGTGCACACACAAAGCAATCATTTGCCCAATGTCCTTCCAAATGAAAGTGCATTAAAAAATCTCAATTAAACTTATAGAAAGAAATATGACTGAATTTATTTTCATTTTGTACAATCAAGCTCCATTTTATATTCATACAATTGAGCTACTTTCCCCCATACCCCTGAGGTGAACTTGCTCAATATTGAGTTTAAAGTAATTATGCTTACTCACAGTCCATTTGTTTGTAGCGGTGAAAAATCAAGGCACTTTTTGCTTTATCAACATCCACACTTAGATATTCCACAAGGCTCCTGCCAAATTTGTGTACTCTAAACGCACCATTTTTAGGACCTGCTCCATATATGTAGTCCTCAAAAATGTCAATTCTGTGTGGATGCAGTAAACCTTCAACAAAAATTAGCAATATATATTGGTATACAGATAATAAACAACTTAATTTTGTTAATAACTACAATTGCACTATTGCAATTACAAGCTAAAAGACATTATTATTCAAGGCAGTTTGCTTTGTACCCACGAAGATTGCTTTAAAAAGCAATCTCCTGAAAAGGAACACTTTCCATACAAGCAACTAAAATCTCTAGCTTTATATTAAGTTTACACACAATTCAGCCTCAGAAACTGGATATATATTGAAAAGCAGAAAAATCCTACAGTAAGAACTAGCAACCTAGAACATACTTGGGTACAGCACTTCAACTAAGTGTATGTGATGAGAAAGAAAGGTTATCTTGCTCTACATAAAAGAAATAATTTAGCTCATCAACATACCTGAAATTCTAGCTTTCATGCTATACTTATTCATAATTACAGTAAATTAATGCAAAATAAAAATTTAAGAGTACCAATTCTTCATTTTTAAGAGCTACAAATGTTGATTCAATCCCATAGTTGAGTTTTCTAGGCACAGCCAGCTGCAGAATTTCCCTCATTTTCCCATGTGACAAATCCATAACTTCTGACTAAAATGTCTTAGATGCATCTCGTCTTCATTCAAAGCCATAAACAGAACTTTTCATTCCTTGTAATACCTTGTTCCAACTACTCTTCCCATTTACTAGAGAAATGGTTTTATATTTCATTTGTATTTATTGTTTCAACCATCAGCCTTTATTTGTTCCTACTGTTTTTCACTCTATCACTGCTTGCTACTCCGATATTTTATTTCTACAAAAATATTTATTAATTCTAATTCACTATTTTATATTTTTAAATGAAATGGATTAAGGTTTTTAGACTCATTGCAAAGCATTTTCTAAAGCTCCCAATTTTGTCCTATTTCTCCAATTTTTTCATAGTTACTACAAATGTCAACAGGAGACAAAAAATGACATAATGCTGCTCTTGTATTTCAGCATTAAATGGTACACATGGAAGCAACAAAATCTCTACATCCCTCTTTCTCTTTTATATATCCCAAATGTTCTGGGTTTTAGTCTTTATAAAATATCAACCATGCTCAAAAATATCTTGAAAGGCATCAACTAACATGCCTTCTATTCTGTAACACTGTTTTATCTTTTTTTTTTTTTTTTCTCCTTGAAGAACCACTTCCCATTTATTCTTAAAATACAAATGACTATTGAGACACATCAAAACACAGTCTAGGATACCCTGTAGTCTTTGTATCAGCGACAAGCACTCAGCTTAAGCTCTGAGTATGTGTTCTGTTGACAGATTACAGCCTAGCCAGCAAGAAATACTAAAGCTAAAGGAGTTGCAAGCAAAGTTCTTCTCTTCTAAAACCTTTTTCAGGTGTCTGCATAGTATGGTTCATTGTTACAGGAGGTTGGAATCAGGTCCCTAGGCTCAATGAAGTGATTGTTTTTGGGATGACTGCTTTAATGTATATTGACCCAAGTTGTGAAATAAAATACTTTAAAACTAGAAGCAGTTGATTTAAATCTGGTCCTGCACAGTTTGGATTATGGGGAGATTTTTCCTAGGATCTCCCAGAGCCCCTTGGTGAATTCCAGATCATTATTTAAAACACTTAAGTATCCCTGGATGTAATATCATCCCCAGGAAACTCTGCTACCAACTGCAAACTAAGCAATCCACCCCTTCAACAAGCACTGTTTCAAATTTTTGCAAGTTTTTAATATTTACTCTCTTCTCTACTCAAATTTCATTAATTTCACCTATATTAACAAACTATTAAAAAGCCAACATGCAATTCTATAGAACCCAAGTTCCAAATCTCTTCGTTATGAAGGAACTTTCCACGGTCACACTCTGTTAGCAGAATTCTGTCACTGCTCACTGGCCTGGAAGTCCAATCTATTATTTTGCTCAGAATTGATTCAGATCAACGGTTCTATAAACTGAACGATTCCTGTGCAATGCAGACTGATGCCCCGATTTCTATGTAGTCAAGGTCCTCCTGTTGCTATGCAAGTCCAAGTGAGGCTAAGCATAAATATTAATCACAATGTTGCTTGATAAAACCTAAGCTAATAATTAGATAACAATCTTGCAGATTAGCACATATCACCGAGTCTTTGTTCCCCTGCAGTGACATTATCAGATTACTTTAAAGTTAAAATTGTCTTAAATTATTTAAATTATCTATTTATTTAGATAAGATCTGAAGTGCTACCTAACAAAAGCAATGGATATTATTTAATAACCACTTCTTTTTGCTTATATAGTTTCTCTGCATAGTGAAATTTTAGTCAAATAAAATAATTGCTGAAAAGCTCTCCGTACCTTGCTTAGTGCTCACAGACACAACTGAATCAGAACCATCAAAAAGAACACTGCCAATGATGGATAACTCAAAATCAGCCCAGAACAAACGCTGACTGAATTGGTCAACTACGAGACCTACAACGAAAATAAAGTTCAAACAGGTACATAAAATCTGAAAAAAAAAATTAACATTTTTATGTAACTGTATATTTTTATGCTGTTCCTATTCTTGCAAATACAAAGTATGGTAATAGGCAAAAAACCATAACTGGAAACCAAGGAGAATAAAATATAACACCTTCCATTTAAACCTTCTTATTGAGGCTACCATGGTTTTTTTTTTAGTTTCTTTAACTTTCTCTACCAAGGTCAGTACATTTTCAAACCCATTTTCATTATACCATGTGGAAATTAAATATAGAATCTAATTGTGCATTTTGCTCTGCCAATGAAAAATCTATTACATCAATAGATTTCTGAGCAGTAGCACCAGTGTGACCATGGGTTAAAAACAAGGCATCCAGATTTCATAAACCCTTCCTAACCTATCAGCTTCCCACAAGGATATAAACATGTTGTGTTTTTTTTTTTCTTATCACCAATACTTTAGAGTAATTATTAAAGATAAAAATCAGATTATTTTAATTAAATTATTGTTGCAAGACTTAAATAGCAATATTGACAGATGTATCACATATATGAGAAGAAAGCAAGAGTGACTACCCAGCCTCTAGGCAATAACCAAATAGTTAATTCAAGCAATCCGTGTTTCACTAGAGGGTGATTAAATGATTAATATGCCATTTTAGGTCATGTCAAAAGCTTCAGTCTGAAAAAATATTTGAACCATAAAATAATTTAATCCTGAGCTTTTGAAGTTGTGGTGTAATTTTAATATGAATGAGAAAAAAAGTTTTTTTCTTCCTATTTATGTAAGTAGGTAAGTCAGGAAAAAAAAACATCAAAAGAAATTACACAGAGCAGCAAAAATTCTCTTAAGGTCATAAATTAATCAGCTACGGATAGATGAGAGGAAGTAGAGGAAATCTGATGAACAGACCAGTGAAATATATTTACATTTGCAACTCCATCAAAAAAAAAAGAAAAAACCAAAAACAAACTTTAAAGAAAACTAGTATTCAGCCATACAGCTAAAGAGAATAATTTCTGGTAAAAGATAATTACAATGTACAAACATGATACCTGTATGGGGGAATATTTTAGAAACAGCCTCCAGTTTCCAGTTTTAAGTTATTTGCATTTTAAGATGAATATTCAAATACCAAATAATAAATTAAATGGCATTCTCAATGTACCTTTCACAGTATCAACAATAACAGAATGTAAACAAGTACTTATTTTTGTTTTATACATATAGCATTCCTGTGATAGTAATTTTTATGTAAATCCTTTGAAGTCAAGCACAAATGTTCAAACTCACATCCTCTCTTACCTGAAATAGTAAAGGCCTATTATGGAATAAATTTAAGAGCAGTGGAACACAGATGTACAGTAAAATCTTAAACTTCACCTACACAATACTAAAAAAGTCTCATTTGGGAGAAAATATTAAAGTCTTGGATGATTTATTTGCATTCTCTCTACAAAGACATGGATCTCTGTCAAATATCTGATAAAACCCTAAAAGACTCCATAAATATCTAGTTTCTACCATGAAGTAAAGGAAGAAAAGACCAGAAGGATGCCACCAAAGTGTTTTCAGGCTGTAGGAACAGGAAAATGCAGCACTGTGCCAAGGAATCTGTGAAATTCCCTCTGATTTTCAAAGTCCATTCATTTCTGGTAATTCTGCTAATTTCCTTAGTTTTCATTTTATTCATCCTTGTAAGGAGACAGAGGTCTGGTTAAATCCTTGCATGAAACCTCTCCACATAAAATATGTGAAAGACAGTTTTATGAGGAAAAGCCTTTGCAGATCTGCTTCTGGTCAGGGAAGGAGTACTTGCATATTCAGATAAATTTGATACAATTACTACCTACAAAAGTCAATAATTTCACTAATCCAATACTAGTGGCCAAAAAAAAGAGGGTTTACATGGCCTTTAATGACCAAAGAATTGGTGACTAGCTCCATAGGACATAACCTTGGCAATCAAGCAGATCATTAATACGAGACAAAACCCCCACAATTCCAGCAATTAGAACTAAATCTGATTTCTGTAGAGATATGTTCACAATCTTTATTATAAGCAGCTCAGCAAAGGACAGGTAACAACTATGATGAAAACAAAATTCTGCTGTGTTTCAGTCTGTGTAATCAGAAGCTACTTACTGAATTTATTACTACATATTTTTTATTATTTATTACTACTGTGCTTCTTACTTACCTAAGGAGCATATGCTTCATCTCCTCAAAGCTTTCCTTATCACATATGTAATTTCTTAAGATGTATTTCAATCTAATCTTGTCAATAAAGGAATATTTCCTTTAAGGGATCAGTACAATTTGCATATGTGACACCATAAGCCAACCTTAACACGGGACTTAACAGTCTGTAAAAATATTATTACTTGTTGCTGTGATAGTGACAGCTTCTCAGACACTTAAATATTCAGACAGCATCCTCCTGAAGGCAGCTTATGTTTCAATAGATATGTGTACCCAAGTTGGACAACCCCTAATTTGCTATGTAATAACAACAAATTATCATTGCAAGCCTGGAGAAACATCAAATATTGCATGAGAAAACAGGTCATGAGCAAATCATTTGTGGTTTCAAGACAGGATGCTGCTGTTTAAGAGAGACACGTTTCATTCTGGATTTATCATCTCTTTTGTCATAAAAATTGTTTTTATCCTGCCAATGGAGTCTTAATGGTAATTCACAAGATCTCAATGTCTATTGTCAAGCTTCAAAACAGTTCTGTAAAATACAGAGATAATTAACTTGTTACTTCTTTGAATACTTAAACCTCAGATTTATACCATTTTGCAAACCACTAAGGGAAGTAACTGGAACAGGCTGTGAGATTTCATATGCATTCTTAAAAAATGTGTCTCAGCACTAACCAGTGTTCCCTTAACTGATTTTTGCTTGTTCAGTGTTCCTGAACAAATCCTATTTGAACAGTCTTTTGGTACTGCTTTCTAAAATCATCATGTCAAACTTTGTCCCTAAAGTTTATGTCATATTAAGATGTATCATTTGAAAGTAGAATTAAGATTTTTTTTATTAGTAACTGCATATGAAGAAGCAGAATATATCTTGTAAAATGAACAATTAATACTATACCTATACACTTTTTTTTTTCAAACTGAGAAACTGGAATTCAGCCAACAAATCTACACAGAAGTGTCATGCAATTAGGAAAAATGGATAAGCTGTATACCTGTAGGTCTTTGCAAATTCTTCTGAACCAATATCCTTCTCAGAGTGCCATCCATAGATGATTCCTCTATGTGAGAGCGATCTCCAATAACTGTCCAATACATCATCCTAAAATGTTTAACATAAAAAAATAAGCTGAGTGCCTATACAGAACCTCAAACTCCTTCACTGGTATTAAACTACTGTGAACTTTCCAACATTTCTGCAAGGTGGGAGGTAAATTCAGTAGGAAAGTTCAGTAAATGACTTGGAAAAGTTTAGACATTTGTAGACATTATTTTATTTCTGTTACTCTACTTTCCATGTCTGTTTGATTTACCAAACCAGAGTAGTGTTGAAACATACGTACCCCCTTTTAGGATTTACAGCAATTGCATATGGTTCTCCTGCCATGCTTGTGAGGAGCCTTGTACAGTTAGGTCCATTCAACTGACCTACATTGATGGAATATCTCAGACTAGTCCAATGAGTTGTATAGTAGCTGAACCAATGCATTCTGGAATGATCAGTCCAATAAATGTTTCCAGCGACCCAGTCAACAGCAATCCCCCTAGGTCTTTTGAATTCTGGACACTAAAAGGAACAGATGTTAAAGTCAGATTTACAGAAGTGATCTTTCACAGCAGCTGCATAGTCACAGATTTATGTAACCTTTTACAGTTAAGTAACTTTCACCTTTAATAAGGTGAAATATATAAAAAACTGCATTCAAGTGATATAAATTCCAACAGACTGTGATAAGCTTTAAGCGATCTGCTGGCAGTTCTAGTCAATGTAGAACAAGTCAATGGTTCAAAACTGTTTTATCTCATCTAATGTTATTAATAAGAGGAAGAATTAAGATTATAGAGATTATACCCTGTGAGGAACTAGAGTGTGATGTCCCATCCCTAAGTGCTCAGTGAAAATGGTGCTTGAGACCATTGTGAGGTGTGGCTGCTCAGCTGTCCAACAAGGATAAATAAAGCAACTTCCTTTAGAAAACTGCATAAAATTCCCTAAATAAAATTACCAATATTAGCATGCAACTGAAAGGAAATTTTGGAAAGGTTTTGCTTCCCTTGCTGTTAATTGCTCCTGTGTTCTACCATTGACTGAAACTAGTTAGTGCAACAATCAAATTCACATTTAAAAGAGGTTTGAGTGATTATCATTTGGAAATTATATAGTTTCTCTGTAGTGATTTTGCAGTTATCATTAAGACCTAGATCCTATATAATAGTCTTAAGGATATAAGTTTATATTGCAAATAGGAGGCATAATGAAGTTTCTCTAAAGTTTACTAGAATTGTTGCAAAGAGGAGCAAAATCTGTAAATTAGGACTACCCAAATATTTTTAATGTGAATGTAGCATAACATAAAAAAATCAAGACCCATATGATCTAAATACATATGCAATTGTTTGCCTATTTACCTATAATGACATCAAGTTATAATATGAAAAAACCCCAAACAACAAAGTCTATTCCTTGACATGCAGTAATGGAATGATACTAAACTATGTAGCTAAGTAACGCGAAAGAAAATCTTAAAATAACTTGTTTTTCTCAGGTGTCAGAGTTCCTTAATACCACAAGACATTTGTAGACTATTTTCATCATAAAGTAAAGGTCATTTAATTCTCCAGGTAAAATAATAGGATTGCAAGGGTGAATTTAGATAGTTCATCATTCATAAACCTTTCGTTCTGCAAAAATGTCATAGCATTCATGTTCAAAAGATATACAGAACCCTGACTTTCTTTTTGGATGGGCATTGAAAAGCAAAAATCAATCCCTCCATTAACAAAACAGCATTTCATTAAAAACTGTATCACAGTAATTTTTTTCAAGTTAAAAAATAACATCTAATTCTTTGTAATAAAATCATGGTGATATGGGCAGCATATGCTTTGAGAAATAAAACAAAAATAAACAATTTTTTTTCAAGAAATTCAGGAATTTCATGCATCAATCTGAGGGTTTTTTTAATTTACATTATCCGACATTCACCTAAAATACAAGATATTTAAAAATGTGCATATTTGCTGCTAAAGGTATTTTTAATCCAAACTTCTTTTGAAATTTTGGAATTCTGGGTAATGGTCAGGCACCTGTGACAAGAAGTCTCTTATATCCAGACACCTCCAGTTGCTACTTCAGAGACCGCCAGAACTAATGGCGTTGGCCTATAAAATGAACCAAATATTCTTTGGAGAGGAGAGCAGCTATTGTGGAGAGCACAATCCCCTGGATTTCTTCAAACTGTTCAAGAAAAATTGTTTGCCATAAAACATCTATTTTTAGAACCTGGTAAGCACATGATGTGAGTTACCAGCACAGTGAGAGACAATTCTCAAAGAGCTGGTAGTAGAAGCAAATGTGACAATGGGATCTTTTACAAAGATACTGCAACAAGTCTGGGTTGCTTACTAACAACATTCTCCATCTTTGAACTATATAGAAGTGAAATTCCAGTAATGCTGGGAAACATATTAAAGATCAAATGAACAAGGGATAACCAGAAGAAATTGAAAGCACTCATCTGGTGTAAGATATAAACAAAAAAGAGAATAAAAACCAGTAGTTGATTCTGCAGCCATGTAATTCTCAGTTGTGTTCATTAACTTCCAGCCTAGCAATATCATATTTCTCATGTCTTATGCATCTTTGCATATTGTCTAGCAAAATTACTTACTGTAAATGAGCTTTTACCTAATAGCTTATTTGGATTATGTTAATTTTGAGGAATGATTTTGTGTAAAGAATAGGGATGAAAATACAGGAACAAAATCACATTAATGTTTTCTACAGTTACTTTAGCTTTCTTTGATGCTTAATATGATGTACTGCTACTTCTTAGAAAAAATGGAATTTGAAGCCTAATCGCTTTTTCAGTAAGGCAGTTTCTGCACAACTACAGACCATGTCAAGTTGATGACTTATGATCAGAACTGGTGCTTGTCATAAAACCTGCTTTAAAGGTAAAGTATTATTCTAACCCCAACAACCCAAAACCTAAAAAAGAAAGAAAGAAAGAAAAAAAAAAAAGCTGTAGTATCAAGTTAGATTTGGAAATCATTTGGATATAATGATAGATTATAGAAAAGTTTTCAACCCCTAAAACTGAATTTGAGTGGAAAAAATATTGGTAGTAGGACCCCACCACCTTGGAATGTTTAGCATTTTACCCCAGGAAGACTAAATTACAAGTTATAACATAAAAGCACATAAGAAGTAATATTTACTTTATAGATGGTTTTGGTATGGCATTGATATAGAATGAAGCAAAGCAATGATTTATTGTTGCTTAAGATATCTTCATTAAAAAGAGCACACTAATGATATATTAGGACAGTGAAAAATATATGAGAAATAATAAAACCAGACAACTTTTACTTCCTAAAACAGAAAATTTTCCTTGAGAGATGAGCAGCCCAGTATTAGTAACATTTTATCAAACCACCACTTGTATTACATAATCAGGCATATTTAAAAATGCCAACCAGATGATTCCAGAGACAGTCTCCTATACATAAACTTTATCCTTTCAGAGCTGTAGCTTTAAGGTAAAACCGTGAATTAATGCTATTGCATTTAAGAACAGTAAAAACATTTTCATAATAAGCACAACCAAAAATAAACAGAAAGTCTATTGGAAGCATATTTTTTGAGTCAGTGAACAGCTGAAAGGAGCTTTGTTCCTTAAATACTCCTTGGGCCTGACTACTTGCTATCATCGCAGGAACTCGTACAGGAGCTCTCCTGTAATAATGGTATCATGGAGAGTACCCAGACATCCTGATGCATGGGTCTGAGCAGAAAATGCTTAAAAATAATGTCTCTTTGTCCTTGGAAAACATTTTTTCCATAATTAACACAGCATGAGGCAAAAAATACTTAGGTTGGTTAGATCAACAGAATAAAACAGAACAAAAAGCGTCAGAAAATGCTTCTAAGGGCAACCTACAAAATGTAAACCAAACCTTATATTTTACAGATTTCAAAGTAGTATTGGTTAAATACTAAATTGCCTACCTAATTAATATATTATTAACATAGCACATTTAAGCTATGATCTACTTTATCTGAGGTTGGGAGACACGGTAAGAGTTTCGTCATCTCTTATAAGTCATGGTTTTCAAATATGAAAGCTCAGACGTACAGTAAATGAAAGATACAGGGTTTTCATATTTTGCAATAAAAAATATATTTGGAGAAAACACTCTAGAAATTGCTTCCATTCACAGTGATGCACTGAATCAGTGATTGACAGACTTGAAAGCGGGGCCCATGCGAGCCACATGGAAGTTCCACAAGGCCAAGCGTAAGGTCCTGCACATGAGTCAGAGCAATCCAAAGCACAACTGGGCAGAGAATGGATGGAGAGCATCCCTGAGGAGGACATGGGTGTTGATTGATGAAAAGCTCAACATCAGCCAGCATTGTGTGCTTGCAATCCAGAAAGCCAACGGTGTCCTGGCATCAAAAGCCCTGGATCAAATGTTGGAAGCATGTACATGGGTATATTGCAAGAATGGTTGTGCTCTCAGAACAGTGGGGTTGGAGCAAGCTGCTAATACACTGACTGGATAAATTACAAAAATTTTTCTTCCTATTATATGGTACAAATATTTTAATGCTCAGCTTTGTGTCCTTTTTTATGAAAAACAGCACTTGAGCTTAAGCAGCAAGACGCTCCGTTGAATATTCACCTCAGATAACTTATACAGATCTCTCAAAGGATTATGCCAGTAAACAGCTGCACCAGGTATCACCAATTCACTTATAACGCTTTAACTCTATTGGAATGCAATCCTCTTCTGCATCTGTCAATATACTCTGAGAGTTGATATTTACTATTTCCTTTAATGCTTCAATTTGTACCAAGCTTAAACCCCTTTTCACAGAAAAATACAAGAGATACTTAAAGCTATTCTCTGAGGAAGGCTCTTGATATGCTAATTCTATGGAGCAATTTCAGTTGAGATGGATTTTTGCATTAATGTAATTACCTGAAAATGCAGGTGACTTTGTTCAAGTTTACTGTCCTGATTTACATTTCAAAGTCTGGATAGAAAACTTATAATGTAACCTTTAAAAACTTATTCATTATAAAACTTGGGTTAAAATTAAGGAATTTTTGAGCTTTTCAAAACCCAATTTAAGTGGCAATATTAAAGCAACACTATAAAACCAATTACCCTACTGATCAGTTATATATAAGGCAATAATATTTGAGTATTAATGAGATAATGCTGGGGAAATATTCTGAATAGGTTAGCACAATGGGAAGTAAATGCTTCACAAATACAAATAAAATGTATCCAAGATAGATTCACATACACTCAGTCTGTGCATTTTCCACATAGAGAGTTGTAAAAATTATTTTTTCGTACTCTTGAATTAAGAGGAAGTGACTAGAAAGTATTCTTATGTAATGGTTAAACAGAGGCATGAAAAGCAAAAATTACTTTAGAACAGTAACAACAAATCTAAAACCATTTTATTTGTATTAAACTGGGAAAGACTGTCAAATCAGCTATGAAAATTTCAAGCCTTGACTATGACTAAGTCTCAGAGAAGTTTATGTTCAGGTATGTGGACTTGTAAGAGCGTAGATCCATCAGAGAGGTTGGGGGTCAGCAGACAACACATCCATAGTAGCCAAAAAAACCCAAACAACAACAACAAAACCCCAACATTTCAATTTCACAAGATATTACAAGTTAATTTAAAATAATAAACTGAATGTAGAGTTGTGTCTCTCAAGATTTCTTAGGCATGGGTATCTGCTACATTTCAATGAGAAAAATGTTACAGTAGCATTACTCCGTCCCTGTATCTTCAATACACAGGTTCTCAAAGCATTGTTCCCCCAAACTCAAATGACATACCTGACCTACTAGAAATGCTACCAATAATTTTCTGCTTTAGATCTAGTTCACATACACTTGCCATCATCAAAATCTAATCTCCCTTCAGGAACAGTAACGTTCCAAAAAAACCCACTTCCCATGTTGATGCCATCAGAGACACAAGGTATCTTCATGTCCATTTGTGTCTATTTACATCCCCAGGCTTTTACCCTGCTGGCATCATAAATCAAGAATGTCATTCTTTTGCAAAGTAAATATCCTTGGATGAAAGGTACTTAGAAGTGGTTTTAGATGTGTAAGGGTTGAATGACAGATGAAAGATTAGTCTACGGTTGCTACTGCTGTTTATTCTACTGGGTATATAAAAGTGTTTGTGTGATGTAACCTCTCCTACACTTAAAGAAACAGGTAGATCAGTGTTATATCTAACCTGATTTATTACTGACAATGAAAAAAGTATCAACTCCCCTCTGATATCACATTTAACATAAACTAAAAAAAAAAAAAAATAGCTCTACATTTACAGCATTACAGAAACATGAATATAAAAATGTTATCTAAAGTTCAGCTCTAAAACTTCCTTGAGAATCCTGTAGAAATATATTAGGCAAAATGAATATCACTCTGCATTTATTTCAAGACCACTAATCATACTAGGCTATAAAAATCCTAATAATTTGTCACAGCTTTGTCGATATTCTCATTTATATATTCCCTATAGAAATAATGCCTGTCTTTGGCCCATCAAAATTTGTGGTTTCTAAGGACTCGAAGTTCATCCCTTTCTTAGAACCATGTGTTACTTATATACATCTGACATATACTCTCTTTTCTCTTTTAAACAAAAAAAAATCTTGATGGTATACAATCTTTCCCAACCTTTAACAAACTGGTTATTTCCCTGTAGAAATCTTTTTAAAGTACTATCGTTGTGTTCTCCTAGAGACTTGACCAATTTTGCCAGTCTTGAATTGAAAGGCATTAGTAGACACATAAACCATTTGAATAAAGTAATTCTCTGACATTATATTTAAATCAGCACATTTTCTAGATAATCAGACTAGAAAAGCAAATAGAAAAGAAATTTGTAACATGTAATTTTTGATTTTGATCACTTACTATCAAGCCACTGTTACTTTGCCTTCTCTCTCTGTCATGAAGTCGTCTGTAGAAAATCCCTCCTGGATTAAATTGAGTACTCCAAACAATCATGTCCCCCTGAAAATATGCATCCATTCCAGTTATCCTTGAGTTATGTTCAATATGTGATATTTGCTCATGGACATCGCTGTAGTTGAATGGATACGCAAAACCCAGGATGTCAGTGTCATTAGCAACATAGAGAACTTGATCTTCAGAGCCTAGGGATTATTGCAATGAAACAAAAATAAGGTAAATGTCATCTAATGCAAAATCAGTATCTTCCACTCAAGTAGCTTTTTGGTCTTTGTCTGATATAATTTTTAATGTTAAAATTATTTTCTGATTGTTGAGGACTGCAAAAACACTCACTCTGTGCTATAAATGCAACACCCTTCACACTCTGATATCAATAGATATATTCAATTCTCTCCAAGCTCCTATTGTGCTACCTGAGAAGGACTATGTAAAATAAGAATTTGAAGACTTTAAACAGTGGACAAAAAATAGGCGATATTATTCAATAAGTTCATGTGAATCTCTATATACTTTATACACTTGTGTCCTAAATGTATATATGAAAGGAGTGCAAGCTTGCCAACAAGCATTACTTTAAATTGATCAATTGGAAATTAGAAACTGATTGATCCTATCTTCAGTGAAGGAAGTAAAGCTTTGAAATTGACTGACCAATGGAGCAAACTGGACCAAAGCTTCTGCAGAATGTGTGCAGTTGTGCCTTGTATCTCCTCATTTCAGACAGAACATTTATGGACACCTGTAAATGCTGTGGTATGTATGGCTACTTAGTTACCATCCTGATTCTGATGTTGTAAAATATGTTATTCACAAGAATATTATCTTGGGTATCTATTCATTAGGTTTTGATTAAGTTTCACATTTTCTGGATTCATTAGAATGCTTTTGTAATTATTTTAGTTTTCCGATTTATATATAATTTATCCAGAATCAACTTATGTCTGTCCAGCACATTTCTTCCTTTGAGTGTTAAATACCAAAAATTATTTGTTCCCTCACTCTTGGTAAATTCAATAAGAAAGAGGATTTTCATTAAAGCAAACATCAATGAGGGAAAGAGGAAACTATTAACTGTGTTGGAATGGAAATGAACATCAGTGTAGGACAATGATTCCCAGATTTTTAAATTACAAGCCCCAGAATGGTGTTTGTGGTTCTACAACAACAAGCCACTATCCTCAATTAGTAACCTTGTTTGCTCCCAAGTCATAATCAGACTGTTTCTTCAGTAATAGGCAATGATGCTAAATCTTGATATAATCCGTGTTATATATAGAAAAATTACTAATGACTCATTAAAATGATCCACCCATGGTAAATTTGCTTCAAGAAAATGTGTACAAAGGAAACCTGACTACCACTGTCTAGCTACCTAGCATGGGTTTACCTACATGATTGGCTGGTGTGGTACAAAGAAGGAAGAACTGGAATCAGTGTGATACAATCTGTTATGGTTCTAGGATGTATGTCCACAACATGTGTTTACTAGCCATGAGATTGCTCACAGTGGTGCACCAGATATGCACAGAGGTGTTACAAGCATCCAAACCTTGTAACTTCAACACTGTTTGTGCAGTGAAGACTCCAAGTGTAGGTATAAATGAAATTAGCACCAAAATCTCACTAAATTTCAGTAAGACACCAGGATCATACGTGCAGTTATTCATATGCAGATCCATAAAGATGATGTTATCTTTACTCAGACAGCTAGATTATTGCTTCTTTCATTTCTAAAATGATTTAGGAGTTGCATAACACCGAGACATAACTATTACCTCCATTTTGTGCAATACAATTTTCTGCCTTATGAGAGACAGAAACAACATCTATGTGTGCATATTTCTTTACCTTCACTGGATCATGATCTAGGCAGATGTTTTATATAAGGAGTATATTCTTCGGTGCCTATACTTAGAAAAACTTAAATGACTTATCTAAGATTTTTCAGCAAGACACAGAAAACCCTGATAACTTCAAGTACTACTTAATTTATTCCTGACACTCTAAAACATGTTTCTATGGAAGAGTTGATTCTTCTCTCAGGCTTCTAAAGCTTCATCAGAATGCTTACATGCTCACTAATATATTCTCTGTTCTTATTTGAGTATATATTTTTGTAAATAGAAAAAGCTGGAGTTGGAAATGGGCTTTGATATTAAGTATTTTCATTTACATAGAAGTGATAAGAATTTACTGCTTACCGAAATGAAAAGGTAAATCTGAGTGGTTTTGAGAATTATTTCTCTGCACTATTCAAGAAACATTTATCTAAAAATAAATTGTATATGCAACACATTAGTGTTACCAGCCATGTACATAAATGATTTACTGCTGTCAATCTATTTTGATTTGTATAGCCTTACCTTTTGCAATGCAACTGTTATTCCTCTCCTTATAATTTTTCTCGCATGCACATTTGTATGACCCCTTAATATTATTGCAGTGTTGGGAGCAGGCACCAAATACCATACACTCATTGATATCTATGAGGAAAAGAATTGTAATTTATATATCTACAGTTATATGATATTATTTAACACGTTCAGGACATCACAGAACAAAGCAGGTGAAAAAAGGAACTCTTAAACATTGCTTTATCTTGCAGTAGAAAGAGGCAGCCTTCTGCAATTACCACTGATGTTAATACTGCTGCAAACAACATATTTCAGAAAGATATTTTATATTATTTCTCCATCCTTCTTACATCAAGCTATTGTCATTAGAGTTTGAAATCAACTTTGAGAATGAAACTAACTGTTCCAGTTACCTCCAACATACCTATATCTCTGTTACCGTCAACACTATATAATCCCCCTTATGGGAAAAACTCCTCTGTATACTTTTTTTCTGAAGAGCCAAGCAATGAAGTTTTGGTATGCAGGTATCTTTGATAGTCCCAATGAGGTGATCCCCAATTTTTCTGCAATATACTGCTCACCAGAAAGAAAGTAAATTTACCACCCATTCTTTGGGAAGGTAGATATATATTATCTTTTTAATCAGCTCTTCCATTATAAAAACTGATCAGTGTGGCAACATATATACTGAAACTACCGTTTTTAAGGTATTTTACTTTAGATCTGTTTAACCCCATTTTGATTTTCAGTTTTATGAATCTATTATTTTAAGCATCTCAAAACAGTCTCATATACCAAATTAAACACCAATAACATTTGCTGAGTTAAATAACCTACTAGACCTTAAATCACCCACTAAACCCTTAAATTATAAAATCACCTAATGGCCTGACATGAGTGTTTTAACATTCACAACCAAAGTTAATCTTTGATAATCTTTCCAGGTAAAATGCATAAATCTACATCCTGTAATTCCTTTCAGTTTCTTTTCTTGATTTCTTAATCCCATAGTTTGGAAACAGTTTTTACTCTGCAGAAAATATATGCAATATGTATCTTCTCCAGCATAGAAAATTGACTACACAATTGACTTTTAATACCTTACAGCAAGGGGTGATGGAAAAGATGTCTACCTTCACATTGCCTATTCCTCTTGTTTCTCTGAAATCCAGGTTTGCACTGACACAGTAGGGATGCTTTTGTTTGGTTACAGTATGCATCATCTCCACAAGGATTCACATTATCTTCACATGTATATTCAGCTACACCTAAACATAAACAAAATATCTAAAAAACACCCTGATAGACTTTTTCAAATTGTTAGAAATGAAACCTAATGTAACAACAACAAATAAAATTACAAATTTGTCTTTCTGTTAAAAAAGCATCAAGATAAATTTTAAACAAATATATTACTTTACTGTATTTACAAACATATGCATGTAAATTGCCACCAATTGGGATATTTCATTTCACATCAAGAATTTATTAATAAAATTCCTCTTGCTGCAGATATATAAACTGGAATCACCACATGGCTAGACTACTTCTAAAACTCACAAACAAGTCTAAAAACTACCACAACCTGAATTGCTATAAAATTTGCTTTCCTCTTGTGGTATGTCAAACAGAATTAACTTTTTAACTCAATCCCACCCCCCAGCCCCTTCCCCGTCCCTTTTAAGTTTCATAACATTCTGAGTTGCTGAGTAGGTTTTGCATGGATGAAAGTCTTAGTTAATTATTTCCCTTTTTTTTTGTTTATTTTTGGTGCAAGCACAAAAACATATCTTGCCAGCCAAACTCACTTATTTTGCAGTCCTGCTCATCTGAACCATCTCCACAATCATCAAACCAATCGCACTGCAGCTCCATGGGAATACATTTCTTGTCATTACAGGCAAACTCATCTTTTTTACATGGTCTTGCTTTATATGTGACTTTATCTATATAATTACAAATTAATAAGAGGAAAAATACATCAGTATTTTACACTCTTAGATTATTTTAGACACATACAAATGGGAATGACCACAAAGCATTATGCAACTGGAAATATTTTCAAGCTTAATTTCTTTCAATTTCAAACTTAGATCTACTAACCTCCAGTTCAGCTCTATGGAAGGGCAAGCAGATCTCTGTAACAATATTTGCCTTTGTTTTCTTTGATCTGAATGCCTTGAAAGGTACTATCACCTACCACAGTGATCTTCATCCGAGTTATCACCACAGTCATCAACCTCATTGCAAATCTGTTCATGTCGCAGACAAACCCTGTTGTTTCTACATCTGTACGGCCTTGTTGGAGGACATGGGAACCTCACTGTATATTTAAAAAAAAAGAACAATTATCCAGCTAGTACTCTTGAACCTTTTTAAAATCCTTATCAAAGCAATAAACAGATATGGGAACACAACTGTACTTGACACATGAATGGTACTTGATTTTAACTTCTGGCACCTAAAGGAATAACACTTGAACAATGTTTACAGTGAAAGTTATTCTTTTAGGTAATGAAATTATTTTGTGTGATAAGGGTAATTACACCTCTTTCAGAGCCAGTACATGTGGCAGAAATAAAATAAAGGATGTAGGAAGTTTAACAGTGATAAATATTTCACCGTGGATTTGAATCTTTGCATTTCCTACAAAACATTAAGTTCTCACAAAATTCTTATCTGAAATTACATGAATCCCAGTAACAAGAGGAACTGCATTTCAAGCTAACCTTTAAAGTCAAATAAAAAAAAAAGTCCTTATACATTTATGTAAGTTACATGAAATTTCTTGGTTTATTACAGCAAAAGCATTGAAAAATTTAATGACATACCACACATTTCAGCAACTTCATCAGAGTTATCTCCACAGTCATCCTCGCCATCACAAACCCAAAAATGCAGTTTGCAGAGAGAATTGTTGCACAAAAATTCATCAGCTCTACATATGTTTCCCCCTGGAAGGATGAAAAGATGGCACACAAAATAAACTAGGAAAACATAAAAACATAGGTAGATTCGTGATGAAGCCAGTACTTCTCACATACTATCTGCAGGGAATGACACACATAGCCTAACTAAATGAACAAATCCCAGATAAAGGGTTGGAAAGACAGAGAAGAATACTCATTTAAACATCCCTTCCTTGACCATACACTGCTTTACTTTCTGTTATCTAGGAATTACCTCTTTGGCCTGGCTAGAAAGGGCCATTACCAAAGGAAGACATTGACAACTCACCAGCTACGTACATCCCCTTTGCATCTAGACAGGAGATGCTTAAACTATCTCTCTGTCTGCAATGTCCTTTGGTGATGATCCCTTTCAGAAAAGATCTGGCTGGGTACATCAGTAATTTGTGCTATCAGAGAACAGTACAAACCAGAGGACAGAAATATGGATAAACTTGTGAAAGGCCACTTTGGTCCAGGTTTGTTTCGCACGAATGTCTGATCCTCCACCTATTCCTAATCTTGCTCTCTGAGCAGCACTGTGTTCAGAAGAGACAAAGTGATTGTAGTCCCTTAGCCATGAGGTAGGATCCTGAGCAGTAATAGGTTTAACCAGGCTCATAATATCCCCATTAACTATAAACTCTGCAATTAGGGAAGTTCTAGCCATGTAGGCACAGATTAGAAAAGACTCTGTGACCTCTGAATGTCTTTTGTAACTTCTGAAATGTCTCATTACGATATTTACTGAACACAGATGCATCAAGAATAAATTCTTCCATGTAACTTCAGTATTGATTGTACTCTGAATCATCTAACAAAATGCAACAGAGAGTGAATGAAAATATTTTAATTTCCAGTGCTCAAGCTTTAAAAATTGGTTCCAGTCGGATTCAGTTTTAGTATGTGTAGCAGTAAGAATGCATTTTACTCCAATATTATGACTAAATTTTACCACTAACAGTCAACAAAGTTATGGAAACTTCTTGAAATACAATGTGTTTTTGTGGTAACTGGAATCCTGGGTTCCAGAGAGAAAGAGAGTATAAAAGATATACAGCTGTGTACCTGCAGAGGAGGAAACCATGTATTTGATAACACCAAAGCTCTTGCTGTGGCTTACCTCCATGCATTACAACCACCCCACTAGTTTCACGAGGCTCCAGTGACTTTTCACTTCTTCAATCAATGCCCTGTTCACACCCCATTAAAACTGACAGAAGGCTTTCTTTTGCTACATAGGGTTCAGAATGGTTTCATTTTTTTTCCAGAAAATTAATTTCCATGAAATACCCACTATGTAGGAGGTGCTGGGAACACTCGTACTATGTTACCAAATACAATTTCCTCCCACTGCAAACAACTTCTCAACATTATCAGAAATATTCTTTATTATTATCCAAGGAAAAGAAACATATGAAATTCAAGTATTCTTCATGATGAAAGACATGAATATAAACACTTGTGTGCGTAATCACAACAAAAGCAGAATTCTACTTGTATAATAAGATTGAAAAGAGCTATGTTTATAAACATGCACAGTGGGCTACAGATAAATATTACAGAGATTGTTTTAGAATGTTGTAGAATAAGATTCCTTTTGTGTTTGTGGTGTTTCCAAAGAGGAAAAAATTAGTTATCAGTGAGATAAACTGGCATTTGTTTCATGTGATTGCTCTGCCTGTCAGAATTCCTTTATAGAACAGACTTCTATAACAGAAATCATAATTGTGACATAAATACAAAGTATTATAGCAATAACCAGCTAGGCAAAAGGATTCTTATTGCATTATAAGCAATTTGCAGTTCACAGAAGCTCCATTATGCTATCCAAAGAATAATGTGGTCTTCAGATAAAACAAGTGTGTTGCTGCTTGCTTACACTTCATTTGTTTTTAAAGGGACACAGTCCAGAAATTTTAAAAGTAGTCCAAAAATGGACTAGAAGTTTTTTTCACCTTTGTTATCTCAGCCTTCTTAAAACAATCCATTCTTCAATGTTTCCAAATAAGACATTTTTTGTCTTTGCCTCTAAATATTTCTGGAACCATTCTGTCTATTTACTTCATTTTCTGGTCTCTCTTTCAAGATGTGTCATTCTACATGACTTTTTTTTTTTTTT
>VXBZ01010456.1:1278-21407 GCA_013399135.1 Heliornis fulica | reverse complement strand
TTCCTAGTGGTAAGTGTGGCTTAGTAGAGTTCCAAAAAAATAAGGGTAGGACATTTTATTCTGCAACTGTCTGCTTCATATCTGATCATTATTATTTATTAGCATTTTATTATACTTTTGAAATTACACTGGTGTTGTGGTTGCACGTGACTAATACACACAACCACTTTAAAGACAAAAATAAAATGTGATAAAACCAAGAAGCGGATGAAATGCTGAGTAATATTTTGCTGTTTAAAAAAGGTTCTGTTTCACAATTACTACACTTACTAAGAGTCTGGTGCACAGTAACACTGCTACTGCCTGCTAGCTGAAGAAAGGATCAATTACAAATTATAGATAAAGATCCTTGGGACTTACACTCAGAAGCAGTAATATGGGGAACTTTATTAAAGTTTCATTGCATGTATGTGTGTGCATATATATATAGAGAGACATAAATGCAGATGTATAAGAATGCTCAATTAAAAAGCCATATTAGAGCAACCTTTGTGAATTTGCAGCAACAAAGAGAATTAGAGCAACAGATGTATTTCTAAAAAACATATTTGGAAGCTTAATCATATGTGTGAAAGTCAGAGTTGTGTTTAGCCTCACATAGTTCAGCTTATGTGTGTAGTTCTTCTCTCCAAGGAGAGCAAGAATTCAAAATGTGTTTTATGGGTTTGAGTTAGACCCAAGTTTCCATCTCCATGGAAATAAATAGAAAACTGGGGTTTTAAGTTTACTTATTTAACAATTTTTTGCTATATTGCATGGCTTTGCAATTTATTGTTGCCTATAAAACTAAATTAACCAGATTCATTTCCGATTTCTCTGATGAGACAGAATATACTTCCAATAACAACACAACCCTTTGGTCCTTGGGGTAGGCAGCACCAGGAAGGAACAATGAGCTGTAAGTTATAAACAATGGAAGTTTTGCTTTGTTCTGCAAATCCCTTGTGAAGCTGCTATCCTGTCTTTCTTAGAAGAGATCAGAGCTTTCTTTTCATCATACTCAACGTGTGTTAACACAAACACCACCAAAGCAAGCTTTTTAAAGAGCATCACTCACCTTGGTCACAGTTTTCTTCGTCACTACCATCCACGCAGTCATGGATCCCATCACAAAGCCATCTGACAGGGATACAGTAGGCCTTATTTTTGCATCGAAACTGATCTTCTTTACATTCTGATACACAATCCATCTATGTGAATACAGAGTAGAACTAAATATTACTGAATTAGAACAATACACTTATGACAAACCTAACAAAACCTACCAGCACTGGTTTACATTGCCCTACATATTTAATATTATAAAGTAGCCCCTGACAATACAATGTGCAGGTAGTTACTGAAGTACAAGTGAAGTTGTTATCACACATTATATATGTTCTGAAATGACTTCTTTATATTGCTTAGAATTAGCAATAGAAACAATGGCCAAATTTATGTTTCTGAAGTTGACTGCCCTAAGAGAATCAACCCTGGGCATGAGGCTAGTTAGTGCAAACTGGCCCTTGTAACAAGGACTAAAAATCCTCAAGTGGATTATCTTCACCTGCACCATGTTGCATTTGGCTCAGGCATCCTTCAGGCTCTTAACTGGCACCTTTAGGGCTCTGAGAATTAACAATTACTTTGGGTCTTTTTTCTTGAAATTGGTGACCAGAGTGGTACTTTTTCAAGTTGCCAAAAGTACAACATGTGGGAGGGCATGGCATGAAAGCCCATGGAGGCTGTGGTTCCTGCTGGGAATGCATTAGATGAATCTAAAGGACAGAGGAAAACAAATGGGACACAAATTTGTCCATGCTGCCAGCACGGAGCAGTCCCTGAAGAAAACTTCCCCAGAACCATACTTGGGTTTTTAAATGGGGGAAACAAATTCACTGACTCCAAAGGTGTTCACAGAGCAAACAAACATAATCCACAGTAATTAACTTCCAAAGGGAACCAAAGTCATGAGGCTAAGTAAGCTGACCAGTGTTCAATGGATGAAATAACACCCAAACTCCAAAATATCTGCCTTTTTAACTATTTGCACTTCTAAAATTGTTAACTGATTAATGTCAGATGGTAAAGAAAAAAAAAAAGTCAACAGAAATTGTCAGCTACCTCGTCAGATCCATCAGCACAGTCATACTCTCCATTACATTTCAAAGATGCCGAAATACAGCCTCCACTTGCACACACGTACTCACTTGAAGAGCAGGTTGGAGATGCTGGTTACAAGCACATATTTTAGCATTGAGAAAAAGACAATTCATAAATAACTTGCTTTATAATTTAATGTTTTTCATCTGCTTAATAGTGACCAAACACATATTTGGAATTGAATGGAGTTTTTCCTAAACGCTACTAGCTATAATAAAATATTTGACAAAATTTAAATGTTACATCCCAAACAAAATATTTAATGATAATGAATGGATATTTTGCTTTATCACTGAGAAATTCCTTTTTGTGTTTTCCTTGTGCTTGGTAACAAAGGTCACCACACACATACACATAATTCATAGAATGAACATGCTTTAAAAATTGTATTCTTTAAAGTGGGCTTGGGGTTTAGCTAAAGTTATATAAGTTCTTTTAATTAAGCTAAACTGTGGGTTTAGAAAAGCATGTAAGTACAATTTAAATAAATGCACAGCAATCAAGTTTTATTTAAAATACAGATGGATAATTTTGACACACTGGAAATCAGAGGAGCTTTGCCACAGGCTTCTATGAGTTTTACCCACCTAGACAATGCTTAGAAAAAATTTAGCAAAATTCCTGCAAAAATAAACATCTACATTTTCCAAGATAATAATAAGGAAATAATAACAACAAAAACAGTAATTTGCTGGAGAAAACCTTTACATAAGGACTAGTAAAAAATGAAAGACCACAAAGCAAAAAGTCCCCAGAGGCACTTTAGTAACATGGAGAATTACTGCTGTTTTCAGAGCAGAACTTTATAAGCTGAGTATACATTAGCAAATTATATTTCAACATAATTAAATGAAATACTATTCCTCCAACAAGCTTCATATTGGATATCTGCACTTAAGTGGGGTTTTCAAAACATGAGCAGGACAACAGATTGATACATATTCAAAAGTAGAGTATTTCAGATTTCTTTTTGCTCCTCCCTATCTCCTAGAACACAAGGACTCTGTATTTTTTGATTTATTTTCTCCTTGTTCATTCTGTTTAATTGCATGCTTCATTTTATTTTGCAGCTTTATTTAAAGCAATACCTGGTTCACAATTTTTCTCATCATCCCCAAGTTTGCAATCTTCATGACCATCACATTTCCACTTTGCTGATATGCACTGACCATTGGAACACTGGAACTGATCTCTTGAGCAGCCCGTTTCACAATACCTCTGGTACAATAAAAACAATGCACAGACAAGATCAAGAGTTTAATCCAAACACCTGTAAATATACAGCCAGAGAAGTTCAGTCTACACCCCCCCACTCTATGAAATACTGTACTGCCTTGTAAAATTAACTATTTGTAGATATGATTCATCTAGGGTGGCTTGCACCCTCTAAGCAGCTGTGAAGAACCAGAGATCCAACACTGGCAGGAAAGAAAGGACAAAAGGGACAGGAAAGAACAGAAAAACAGCAAAGCAAATATCCTGCGAGTTTCTGCTACACAGGGAACAGTCTACATCCACATCTCAGAAAAACTCTTGACAAAGCAAACCACATCAAATGAAACCACTGTTCTGTGGAGAAAGTGGTTCCTCAAACAAGATACAAAATATATCCAGGATGAGAGGATGTCCAAATCATCAGTGGGGCAAAAAGTTGTAGACTGTAGTTAAACAGGACATAATTTTATTTGCATGTTCTCTTTTTAAGATAAATATTTCAATGGGTTTCCTTCTAATTTAGTGAAGACAATTGCGTGTAAGGATTCATGTGTAGAAGTCCCACTGCTGCTTTTTAGAATATTTATGTGTTGGAATCTATTCTCCAACAATATAAACAGACTCATTTCCTAAAGAAATACTTTTCCTGGAAGAAGCCTACCTCATCTGAGCCATCTGCACAGTCATAGTCTCCATCACACCAGAATCTTGCTGAAACACAGTCTCCATTTGCACAGAGAAAGTCTTTCAAAGTGCATGTTTGAGGCTCTGAATAAAGAAGAGTAACAACCCTAGGTTTATTAGCATTTATATAAAATATTTTAAACATAAAATTCCCCAGCCAATGAATGACCATAACAAAAGTTAAAATCACAACTTGCAAAACAGAAAGACTTGTATTTCTGTAGAACTGTTTAATAATATTTTCTAACTGAATTTCATTTAGATATAACAAAATACTAATGAAAATATTTTCATTTCAGTTCTGTCAACTTTCTTTGATGCAGACCATATAAATATTATTCATTTCAAAGCATGTATTATAAGTTTTGTGAAATATGTGCTACAGTCTAGAAATTAATTTTGCACCTGTTAACTAGAACTAACCAGATCTTTGACTTCCATCACGCAATAAATACCATTTATCACATAGCTTTTAACACATGTGTGTGTGTGTAAGTCAGCCAGCTTCCCCTGCACTAGGCATTCAGGGGAGCAGTACTGAGATGGTAAATGGAATGCCTAAGAGGTAAGGATTAGAGTTGCAAGTACAAGAGTTCAGTTTTCCAGAAATTAACTATTGGAGGAAGCGTGACACTAATCCACGGACTTAAATACTGGCAAAACCATTAGAGAAACTTAACAGAATGAGAATACAGAGAGTTGCAAAAGTCAACAGAAAGTCTAGTTGCATAAAAAAACCCCACAGCTGTCAATTTGTTAGAACACACTGAGAAGAAAAAAGAAGATAAGGATAAGTATGTAATCTTCAAGAAATTCAGAGAAGCAGAAGGGTGATGTTAGATATAAAGAATCTAAGGAATTTACAGATGGATAGGAAACAGTAATGGTTGGAAGGTAATGTTTTGTGATAAATGTGAGTGTTGTTCTAGTCCCTGGGAAGAAGTAAAATACAGGGGGGTCTGAAATCAATATAAAAGGCGGACACACTAAAGGAGAAGAGCAGAGACACAATTAATTTGAGGTGCAGGCAAAGCACACAGGACAAACAGGCTGCAGGGAGTGATGGAGTAATCCTGAAAAGGTGAAACTGGCTGTTTCAGCCCATTTACTTCACTGTCAGCACAGCTCTGTGTTTTCAATATCGTGTCATGAAAACACTGGCAAGGGGAGCAGTGTGGAAGCATTCCCCAGCAGAATACTACGTGTTTTCCTTCTGAAAATCAGGACTATTACAAAAGGCTCTGGGAAAAAAAAAAATGGAATTAGTGCCTGGACTTTGGACCATTAGATGAAACAAATGCAGAGAAGCAGAGGTGATGGAGCAGCACTGCAGCAAGTCTCAATGTGCGATTTAGGCTCTGCCAGTCAGAGACCTTTGGGAAGGCAGGACTGAAAAAGCAAACAAGGATTATTGTGGGATTATTTACAACACAGTAAATATTGCAACATCTAAGTAATGTAAAATCAAGAATAAGGATTAATTAGTAAGAACTTTTCAACAGAGGGATGGGGAAAGAGTTCAGGGAGGTGGAGACAGTGCCTAAATCAAAGGAGGAAGGGTAAAACTTAAAGGACAGACTGAGAGCAGACGGTAGCAATAGACAGTAATGGATTGGGCAACACTGAAGGGTCCTTATGGAAGGTGGGAGCATGAATCCTTTTGAAAAACATACCATAGTGATCAAGGTAAGCAATTAAAAAATAGAGGCTGCCAGCTGAGAAGAATTTTTGAAATACCAGGACAAAAATATAGAGGATGTGAGTTGTGCAGATCTGAGGTATAGTTCAACTCAGGGTTTTTTCTGGACTTGTAAAAATATATTTTTTTCTTTCAGGAAAGGCATAGTTGTAATGACCCTTTCAAGTTTTAGGTTACTTGTTTTTCCTTCACTTCATAATAAAATAAATGTTGCAAGCGTTTAAGAGAAGTTTCAATTTTCAGGTGGACACAACTTGATTTTGAAGTTGCAAGGAAGTCATAATAAAAGCAGATCTACAACATTTGCATCAGTTCTCCAGCAATGCTGTATTTAAGCAAATCTAAGGTTAACATTTATATGGATTCTTATATTATACACATACTACATTACACATATACAGATTATATACTAATTTATTTTTTTTGAAGTAACAGCTCATTGTTATAAACATTAGTAAATGACTGATATTAGATTCTTTTTGCTGTAACAGGCCAGGAAGAGGAAGTTCAAGATATGATAAATCGTGTAAACAGAATAATCTGCACAAAAAAATATTCACATTTATAATCTTTCTACACTGATTTGCAAAATATAAGCAAATACATTTTCTATACTACTAATGAATTATTTATAAACAGAGATTTGATTCTGGAAAAATGTACACAATGAGCTAACTTCTCAATTCTCTGTTTAGAAGAAATATTTCTTCTGCTGCTGGAATACAGCTCTGTGATTTACATATGAACACAGAAAAGTAGTTTCCCATCAGTGCTCAGACTGTTAGTGAAAGAAACAAGTATTAATAGACTTCTGTGTAACCGAGGAAGGATAGCATCTTTCAGCCTCTGCTTTACAGAAACACTGAAATTCCTTCCCAAGAAAATCATTTATGAGTTGTTAGAAAGAATTTTATGTGAAACACAGCACCTAATATGATCTACTGCCTTCATATTTTTAAATCTGAAAATAAATCTGTAGAGTCAACAGACATTTGACTTAAATTATGGCAGGAAAATAATGTAATGAGAAACATTTAAAATTATCTAACATTTGGAGTTCAATTTTGCATTCAATTATAGATATTGTACTAAGCCAAGAACTGAAAATATTTTTAGGATGCTGATTACTTAGATACAAGTCAGAGGGAAATAGCTTAACTTTTTTCTTAAAATAGATGTATGGTTGCTCCTTGTGAGAATTCCATGTCTGTAACAGCTGTTACAGAGCCAACTTTTACAGAAGCTAAACTGTTAGTGGAACTTGTTGATAGAAAACCAAATCTGTTAGTGGAACTTGTTGATAGAAAACCAAACAGCATAAACCAGACCTGGGATAAGAGCACTTCAATAAAAACTAATTAGAAACATACATCAACCTCTTGATTCCTCCCAGCATTTGGCAGTAGATCTCAAAGACTTAGAAGAATTAGGGGACACATTTAGGGCGCACTTTGTCCTGGTGAATGACTATCAGATTTACTACAAATGGTTGTGCTGGAGTTGAAACCTTTCAATAAGCCAAGTCAGAGTATCCAGTATAGTGCCTCCACATAATATCAGGAAAACAGCATCATCACAATGCTGTGAGGTAACTCCAAAAATGCCCTAATTCTGAACATCCACCCCTCCTCCTCCTTTATCCCAGAGTTTTATTGTTGAGTGTGACATCATATGGTATGGGACATCTCTTGTGTCACTTGGGGTCAGCTGTCCTGGCTCTGTCTCCCTGCTCCTTGGGCACGCCAGATACTCGCTGGTGTGTATAAAACACAACACCAGAGGTACTTACTATGAAGAAACTGACATCTATCCCAGCCAAAACCAGTATACACCACAAAAAGGAACAGAGGGAAAAAACTAAATCCACCATTCCTGGGAATTCTCCGTTTTGATACTGCAGATTTTCTTTATTGTTTCCAGTAACTTCATGAAGCTTTGCATGTCACTAAAACAAACATGACACTTACTCTTTGTTAATCTATGCATAAGACCAGTAAGTGCATATGAAGAAGAAACCTTTGGCTCTCCAGGCTGCTTTTAGAAAACAGACACTACCCATTGCCTGACCCACACCAAGTCAGCTGAGCCTTAAGTGGTGTAAAGAATGTGAATTTACTGCTCAAAACTTACCAAAGACAATGTTATAAATCATTCCAGCTTCATTTCTTTCAATATGGAAGTTTGAAATGCTTTTACTTAAACATGAAATAATTGCTAGTTCTCATTGCATTTGGGATACAAACTTATCCCAGGACAAAATTAACTAAACCATTTTCTTGAAAACTTGTAGGAGCAACAGAACAGCATTGGAAAGACTCTATAGCAAGAGTAATATTTTTATACTGATTGAATTAATGTCTTTCTATGGCATTATTACATTTGCTTTGCTTCAATGTTTAAAGTGTATTAGTTTTTTAATTGCATTCAATAAAGCATTACTGGTGCCTTCTTTTCAGCAGGAATAAGATAGTCATTAACATGGAATTTTCCTTTATTGAGGTTCCCTGAGAGAGAAAATACAATTTTTTTTTCTCTCTAATTTGGTTTTAAAAATCCAAATAAACTCTGAAAACAAATTCCTCTTTCAAAAATGTTTAAACTCAGGATGCATTTTACTTTGTGTAATGCTAACTCAATACAGACTTATAACCATCCTAATAATTCTTTCTTACATATTTTGGAGGGTGTAAATATAGTCAAAGAACAGTAGACTATGAAAAAGTTATTACAGGCACAACTATTTGCACTACACCACTAATAATTTTTCACACCCATATGGGATATTTTTTAACATACATTCTGTTTCACTTGTCACAACTTCACTAGTTTTCAGTGTGTGCATGCAAAGAAGCAACACAGAGAAATAAAAACACTCGATCTGAATTTCTATAATTGAATTAATTCATGCTGCATTCTTGAGAAACAATTCATTTTCTGATATAGTTGCCTGCCAAACCCTGTTTAAATTCATGGACGCTATGAAAAAAAACCTTATAATAAAGTGAAATATAATATATTTTGTCAAATGCTTTTGAAGTTCTAATTTCACATATATTTGTTTCATTACACATCTATAAGTGGCTTGAAAGCCCATAAAGAATTTTATACATCTATTTCAAACAACTGAACAACATTATGTACTTTCCCAATGTTTCCAAGATTTGGAATTTTATAACTGTCCCAGTCTACTCTATTTCATTTAAAAAGGCGAATATAGGACCCAGGAGGCAGAAGTGCAGTATGCATTTGACAGGCAGAAGCAAATGAAAAAAAAAGCTAACAGAAGCTACAGTTCACCACTCCAGCCTTTAGTTTGATGCACTTGGGTACTTTCAACTCTCTAATTCCATCTACTACAATTAACTACAGATTGCTTTAACTGAATGTCTAGAGAACGGCCAGAAACTGAATATATGATTTAATTATTGATGTGAACACAAAGATGGAAAGCTTAACACACAATTTAAAAAAAATAACAAAAAAAAAAAAAGAGCTGATTGCTCCCTGATTATTTGAACTATTTTATCACTTTGTACTATGATAATCTAAACTTCAGGGAATATAGTTATTAATAATATGTGACAAATAAATCCCACTACACACATTGTTAATTTCAAATAAGATGCTTGACACTTATTTTGCAAAGAGCAACTGTGGTTTTGGGGAAGTTTTGTTGGTTTTGTTTGTTTTGGTTTTGGGTGTTTTGTTGTTTTTTAATTTTCAGAAGATTATCTATAATACTGCTATATCAAAACCATGTCTTGGTTCTTGATTTTTAGAAGAGGTTAAAAGATCATAAAATAATATCTTGCTATTTATAATATAGATGAAAAAGAAAAAAAAAAACAACCCACTGGCATTAATAATCAATTCTTAAGTAAAATCTCCCACAAAGTTATAAAAGCTTTTCTGTGTCGACCCCCAACCCCAAGGTATAAGAATAAGTGGCTCCCAGTGATTGCTGAGCCACATGACATTTTCCCCTTTAGATGAAACACTTGCACATGAAAAGTACAGCACTAGTGCCTGCAGTAACTCAGAACATTTAAAATGCAGATAGCAATTAAGAGTCAGGCTAATCCACTTTAACCTTTCAAGCAGAATGAGCAAATCTTCAGCCTTCCCTGTACCTATGGACAATATGTCTTGATCTGGAGAAAGGGGCAGACAGCACTTACAGGGCATAAGAATGCCTAATTTATTGAGTCTTCTCGGTTATTACCTTGAAGATAGTAAATATACATCCATGATAATAGAATCAGGAATACCCATTCAAGATTATCTACACAAAAAAAGATAATAACTGTCTTGATTTCTAAGTACAAGAGAAAAAATGTCAAGTGAAAAGTAGGCACTTTAGAACTATTTGTGGAATTTCCCTCTTGAAATACTTTATAAAAGACAATGATTAGGAGTTTAAAACATTAAGAATTTGTCTTTTTTTTTTCCAAAGAACCACATTGAAATTAACTTACTAAAAGTAGTGTTACAGAGATTTATTATGCAATAGGTTCCTCAAAGGTGGGAGAGAACTAAGCTCACTTAGGCACTTCAAATAAAACCATCCATGTCTTAATGTGATTAAGTGTTACAGAAATGGACTTCTCACCATAGAAAAAAATGGAAATAACCTCAGGAATATAATGATTGTAATGGGCAAATATTTTTTGAGCAACTTTTCATCACTGCATAGATATGTTTCTTAGCTAAAGAAATGCAATATGTAATTGATTGACAATTTATTAACCTGATTGCAGTATTTATTTTGACTTAATCAGATTCAGTCATGGGTGAGGCATTTTTGCATAGCTGATACTGAATTACAGCTCTTTGTAAGAATAAAATTGGAAAATTTCTGTAAGGGATATTTTCAGTTCTGGTCAACTGAATTTCAATGGATCAGACAGCACTGTATTTACACATATACAACTTATAAGAATGAAAAGGTTTCCTCTTACATGTTTCTAAGCTGGCTACACTCCTAATAATAAGTACTTAGGGAAAAGTTACTTACTACAGTTTTCCTCATCAGAATTATCCCCACAGTCGTTTTGGCTGTCACACCTCCAATGATCTGGAATACAGTTGTTGTTTTTGCACTGGAATTCGTGAGGCCCACAAGTTTTTTTATCTGTAATTAAGATGAATGTAATTTACATTATTGCAGTCAAAGAGTTAAAAAGGGAAAGACAGCTCCTAAACAGGGACATGACAATTTTACTATAGATTTAAACAGCAGCAACGACAGGTTTCAGGTTCTAAATAATGACTGAGATGAAATGAAGTAAATTAAAAAGTTATCAGTGATATTTTCTTTGGGAAAACAATAAAACAGGTTTGCTTTCTAAAAACCTCAATAACATATTTAAAATTACATGCCACTGTGATGATATTTCAATACAAAATTTTAGAATTTCCATTAGTGTTTTCACGACATGTCAGCTCAGAATCTATATTGCTATTTCGACAACTTGCTGAGTTCTAATAACTGAGGAAGAACTGAAACACTGGTTTCAATCAACCTTTTGCTGTCTGTGACATGGAAAGGACCATAAATTAGAAGTATTAGATTTGAGGCTATGGCCTAAACTGCTGCTTTCAGTCCTTTGTTTTAGGTGTGGTTCTGGAACTTGATGGATAAAACAAAACTGCAGTTGAATATCAAGAAGGTGGAGATAAATGGTGTTGCAGCTCACTCGTGTACAATCAAAAATTTGGTAAATACTTCCTTTTGCATTCATTCTTTATTCTCTGCCAGGGTCATGATTGTAAGCAGCCTTCTCCCAAACTACTTTTTGCTTATGATGTTTCTCAAGTCATCATTCTCATGATTTCAGTCATCACATTTCAAATATTTGCATTGGAAAGCACTTAAAAAACATTTAAAATTACAAAACATAAAAATGTTGCCTTCCTTCCCCAAATAAGAGACTTGTGTTTTGTTTCTGTGGCTTTGCAGAAGTTCAAGTTTCAGATCAATTGATAAATATTGGCCAGCTGATGTAGAGCTTTGGCAGGCTGTCATTGATGCTGGGTATAGGAAATGATTAGTCTGTGGAAGGAAGTTTAAGTTTATATAATGAATCCTCCAAAAGTCTCAAAAGAACATATTCTTCATCACTTGAAAAAAACACCACTATTTTGATTCTTTAGGCTAAAAATAAAGTTAATATTGAAAATGTGAGGAAGCAGAAAGCAGTCGTACTAATATTGACACATTGTGCTAATAAAGACCTGAAATACCTATAACCTTTAAGCATATTATAATCACCTTCTGAGAAGGCAAACAGTTTTCTTCAGTCTAACTCAAACAGGGTCTTTTATGATGTAAAGTATAAAAGTTGTGAGTAAGGACTACAATCATCTAATGGCTTCTTTTAATTGTGAGGACAGAAAGCATGAGTTAAATCTACTGACTGTTCTTTGAAAAACACTGTATGCTCATTAATAAACATACCCTTCCTAACTCTACTTCAGCTGTCTGAGTTGCAAAGTAACCACAAAAGACTAAAGACATTCAGACTACTGCTAAAAAAAAATCACTCAATAAAATATCTCCAGTAACACACGGTAGCTTACGTTAACTAAGTAAAACATACAACTGTAGAGCACTTAAAGAAGAGATTACCCTTTATACAAGTTTTGCATTGGAAGCATTTAAAAAATGAATTATAAGTGATAACAAGTTTGTATGAGCACCTAAATATGCAGATCTTCAGTATACTTGGCTTGCAACTTTTAAAATTAATCACATCAAACTCTGCTCATAAAAACATCCATCATTAAAAAAAAACCAAAAAAACAAAAAACAAAACCACAGACTACCAAACTCTGTAGAAACCACTGCTATGAAAAAAGTCACTGAAACATATTTCAAATGCTAAAATTATGTAAAAATTCTAAATGTGATTAAACCCATCATGTTCTTCTGATCCTGAACATATAACAACATAACATAACATAACATAACATAACATAACATAACATAACATAACATAACATAACATAACATAACATAACATAACATAACATAACAGTGTGTGGCACAGAGGGTAAACTGTGCTTTTTTCCAACTCAAATTAAAAGCATTATAAGCAGCTGGCAGATTTAAAATAAAAGCATAGGTTGTTGTTTGGGTTTTTTTCAGGGAGATATATAGTTAAGCTGGGGCATTCCTTGTGGTAGCACATGAAAACTTTACAAACTTCCCTCCAGTTGATGTGATTAATTAGTTTCCCCTTCACAATTGTATTGGGCCTGGTTGGGATGGAATTAATTTGCCTCATAGCTATTCAAATGATGGTCTTAGATTTTCATTGTTGCAGCAGCGTTCCTTTTCCCCAGCATACTCACCAACTCCAACTTTTTCATATAGGTGCTCATGTCAATTGATGGAAACATATCCATGGAAATTTGGCTGTCTCAGTGCTTTACTCTTGATTACAGTCTGTAATTTTGTTACTCTATTGTCCCAGTGGTAGCATAAACTTGTGCACTCATGTTTCAGTAAACATTTATTGATACATGGATGGATAATGGTCAGCTTTGAAAACAAAACACAACTGTTTCTCCATTTCTCTTCCATCTCAGAACATTTTTTCCATCTTTTCCTTTAAAGATATTTCATGAAATTTCCATGTTTTTCTACACATGACCAGTCCAGCTCTTGAATTAACATCTATGTCCAATGATTTTTCCAGTAATTCACTTATTCTGAATTAGATTATGGGTAATTTATTTCCCAGGTGGAATATCATATTTATTATTTACTTCCATTTACAGCAAAAAAAAGCTGAGTAGTTTCCAACAATGCAAGCAACATCTGAGAGCAGCTACTACTATACAGCATGATATTTCCTTTCCAAGTGAAGATGAATAGCAGGCATATAAACCAATATCAGATATAATGTGATGTGAAAATGGCTTAGATATTTTCAACTTTCCATGAGCATTGTCTTCATAAAGTAATTCAATTTCTGTGGAAATACCATCAATTCATCTTTTCTATCAATGAGAAACATTGAAACTGTGGAGTTACACTTGTGATCCAACCATGAAGTTTAAAAAAAGCAATGAAAGAAATTCTTAGATTAATAGTACTTATGCTCTAAAAAATCTGCCTCTGTGGGGAAGAACACTGTGGTACAGCAAACCGACAAAGCTGGCAAAAATTAGGGCTTTGATTGCCAATGGTGCAATTTTATCCTTTATCTTCTCTGTAGAGGATCTGCCTCCCCAAACTATCAGATTTCTGTACACAAGTTTCATAAGCAACGTGAGTTCTTGGAGAGGTCTGATGGAGATGCAAAGTTTGTGGGGTGGTGTGTTAGGGCACATAACTCCTTGGAGGTTACAGAAAGAAGCAAGAGTTGGTCACGTCAAGCTGGGATCTGCTCTGGACCCATCCTCACAGCCAGTCTTAACATGATTATTTTTTCACTGTTTATGAACTCTGGCAGCAATAAGGTATACAGAATAAATTCACAGAAATGGGATAATACTGTGAGAAAGATCACAAATGTCTCTACATTCCAAATGAGATATGCATTTACACCTCCTGCTAACATAGCAGCAGCATAACATTGTTATCTTATATCTTTATATAAGATTGCCATTCCACAAGAACTGTATGAGACAGGCTCAGTTATCAGAAAGGTATTATCTTCATCAAAAGGGGACATATTGAGATCATTATTTCCTTCTGCTACTTTAAAAATATATTTCAAAGTACAATAATATGTTCAAAACTACTGGCATACTCACCACAATTAGCTTCATCTGATCCATCGGCACAATCTGGGTCTTCATCACATACCCAGAGCTTAGAAATGCAGTGTTTGGTTGTTTTACACTGGAAATGGTCTGGAGAACAACTGTTTTCAGCTTTAAATAAAAGGATTCCAAATTAAAACTCGAAAATTCTGTTAATATTCAAAATACTAGTTTTAAAGAAAAAAATAGCAAGTATTCAAAATTCATAAATTGACATCAGTAGCATCACTTAAATGACATTTGTAAGAAAACAGCTTTCAGATTTATATTGTTTATAATTTTGTGTGATTTTTATATAATGCTTTTTGTAGAACGGTCAAGCAAATATAAGAGAGCATCTATTGCACTAGTCTTTTAACAACAAATTTACTTAACATTGATATAACAATATATTTCAATAGAAAATAGTTTTATTTTTTTTCTAACTACCTACACCACCAGTTACCTACTTTGAAAGTCAGTTAATTTGAAAGACTGAGGCAGCTCTGAACGCTTTATGCACAATTTTGGTGACATTCTGAGCTCTTTATTAAAAGAGACTACAGGTAAATGGTATGAAAAGTTTGAAAACTATTTTATCAGTTTAGCAGAAGTAGTTTTTTGAATGATTCTGACAACAAAATTAAGACACAAGCAGCTAACCTTTATCCTCTTCTTTCAGGATGCTTTAAGGTAAAGCCTAACTGCTTTACCTTTAGAATTGCCACTTCAAAACAGAAAAGATCCTCAGTGCACTCATGTGATTCCATACTGACACCCCCATATATGCCAGATATTACTATTCTTTCAACTCTTACAGCTAAGAGTAGAGATGTAAGATGAATAAAAGGCATATATCTAGATTGGACTGTGAGCAATCAATTTGTGATCTAATATATAGGATTTTTTTAGAGATAAGCTTATGCACTAGAATCTCAAAAATTTTCTGAGCAGAACTGACCATAGGTGGAAAACACCTTAACCTTCATTAATAATTATAATCTTTTCATGCTGGTTTTTCCCCCATGAATAATTGCCCCACTTGTACCTAGTGAACTCCATAAGGTTTTTAAGAAACTTTTTTATCCCTATTGGAAAGCAATATACTCCTTGATATAATCATTCTTGTATTTTGGCCAAGATGAAAAATTCTAATTTCTTAAAGGTGGTATATTATTTCTTTCTGGGTCTTGTTTCCATACATAAATTTACAGTGCTGGAATTAAAAAGCATTTAGACTTGCTATGCTGCTAACAATACTGAAGAGTTCTCAGAAGTCACTAGCACTCATAACATTTTTTAAGAGAGAAGCTAATAAAGACTAGGTAAGACAGAGCAGAGGAAAAAAATGTATATAATTAACCTTCCCCACTCCCCTCTGTGCCTTTGCAGGTGGGTTGGCAGCTGAGTTTCAGACCAGTCAAAATCTTGCTTTCTGCCACAGCAGACTGTCCTATCTAACCCCTTGGAAGTTTTCAACTCCATGACTGCTGATCCTGACCCTGTCTCTCCCAGAGTCTCTGAGCACTGCTGTTCTGCAGATTCTGCTGCTCTGGTGTCATTTCTAGTCAAGCTGCACCTCAAGGTTTGGAGAACCTTCCATATACCATTTGCATAACAACCCAACTCCCCCTTTCCTGTCTTCCAAGGGAGTTTACCTGAGTTTTTAAAGAGAAAACCAACATATAACACTGTCTGTCAGAGGCTCCCACACAGCTGAGCTCCTTGGAAGATGGCCATTAAACATGACCATCAATACATTAACCTTTGTACCCTTTGCATCCCTCCCCTTGAAGATCATGTTCTCCTCATAAATGCAGCAAATGCAAACCTCGTCAAAGCCAATTCAGAAAACAGGAACGAGCAACTTAGAGCAGCAGAAGATCTGAATAATGAACTGAGTTAAGGACAGATCTATTTCAAGAGAGGACCATGATTTAATTAGAGAATGATCAAAGGCACAAGCAATTAAGTACATTTCCATCCTAAATCTCAAATAATTTTCTACGCTAATATCTAGGAAACATGGAGGAAAAATGAATCTACAAAAGGATGTATTAAAAGCTGAGTAAATAAAGTTACATAGGCAAATTAATGAAGAAGTCCCTAGAGGAGAGGGAAGAGAAAAGGTAGAAAGCTCCATTAATAAAAAAGAATGAAGAAGGACCTATGGATTCACATCTTTTCCAAAAAAAAAAAAAAAAAAAAGATGGAGAAACATCTTTTTCCATTGAAATGTGTTGCTGCAAGGCATGGCAGATGAAAGCCTCAAGACGATGAGTCATTTGTGAGGTGGTTAAAAATAAAATGGATGTTGCAGTCTGAGTCAGAAACCCAATTAAATGCTTGAAATGAATTGTTTGCAAACTTGTCTTCTTTTCAATGACTTTTAAAAAAATGAACTTAAATGACATTTCAGTTATTTCTTTTGTATATGAAGCACTGTACATCAATCCCATGAATTAACTGGTTTGCATGTTCCTCCTATTATTTTACATAGCACTTTATAGTATTTTACATATTTTATTTCAGTTCCTTGTTCAAAACAAGCTATAGTTATTGGAGGAAAGTTCTCTAAACATAACTTACGACAGTCTCTTTCATCTTCTTCATCCCCACAGTCATCCTGTCCATTGCATCTCAGATTTATTGGAATACACTTCTGATTCTTTGTGCATTTGAACTGACCTGACAGACACACATGTGTGTCTGTAAGTTAAAAGAACAAAAATATCATGTTAAAAAGATTAAAATTAGAACATTAAAAGATTTAAAAATTAAAAGGTAAGAGGATAAAATAAAATTTGTTCCTGAGAGAATTTAAAATGTTTAATTCAATTTAGCATGTTTCTGAAGCCTACAATAAAGATAATCACCTACCACAGTTCAGTTCATCAGAATTGTCCCCACAATCATTCTCCCCATCACAGATAAAGGCTGGAAGAGCACAAAGTCCAGTCCCACATTGGAAACGTCCTGGTTGACATCTGAATTCAGCTAAGAAGAAAAAATCCCCTGCGTATCAGTACTATGAGAAGTATCAATACTGTTGTACTTCCTCAATGGACTAATCATAACAACTTATAAACTTTTGTATCAGCATGGATAGACTCAATTGGAGTAGATATTAGTAACTAAAATGTACATGTGCTATTGCAAAATTAATTTTCAAGTCCAAGAATTTAAATTTGCATACTTATAGTTACATCTCATTAAGGATGCAGAGTGCAATGCCTCACCACATTTCACATCAACATTCAGTATTTCACATCATACTCAGTATTTCACAGCAACACAGGTGGATGTTTACTATTAGCTCAATAGAGACTTGCAACTTGGGTTCTAAACACGAGTTCAAGTCTGCATGTAAAGAAAAAGTTCTATTTCCTACGAAAGGTCTGACATTGTTCCTTCTCACAGCCACTGACAGTGAGTGAATCAGCAACATACACCTCTGTAGTCATACTTTATAAAACAGAGTGTAGCCTGAAATGTAATCTTATGTAAAAAAAATCTTTTGATTTATGCAAATTAATATAACAGTATTAAAGTATTCATTGACTGGGACTGAAAAGTAGAATCATCGACAGCTGTTACTCTTTAGGAATCCCGTACACTAGAAAGGTACCTTTGTAACAAATGAACTTACAGTCAGCTGCTATCGCAGGAACCATCATTGGGGATGCTCTAAACTTTGTCATAATTGACTTCCAGTTGTCTACTATTCAACAGGGGGACCCTACATCAACTTACTCTTTGGAGTATAGGAGGCTACTGAGGAATACACTGCACCTACACCACCATCATGACAGCACAGCAAAGTTACACAGCATGCATGAAAAAGAGTCATTGCATAAAAATGTTCACACTAGAGGGGTGAGATTTAGTCTCCAAACTTTTCTTTTGCAATATAAAATTATACAATAAAAATATTTAGACAAAATATTGTGAAAAATAGAATCTTAGTAACAATCACATGCAGAACACTGCCGTTGTTTGGGAAATTGCACTAAATAATAATGCAAGGCTAAACTTGTTTAATTGCAATGAAACATAAGCAAATTATATTAGAACTCCCCATTTGTATTATACACAAAAATTAAAATACATATTTTTGGCAGAATATTTTATTTGTACATAAATATGAGCAACCTCAGAAATGAGGTTTAAAAAAAAAACTTTAACAAAATAATAGTAACTGGGATGAAGTAGAAGATTAAAACAAGAAAAAACATGTTCTTATGGTTTTCCAAAGGCCTTATAAAACCCTCAGGAGACATCAGTTAATTAAAACCTTTGTACAGACTGACCAACAAGAGCCTGCACCCTTTGTACACCAAGGAAAACAAAACAGAGATGCAAACAAAAGCCTTAAGAAACCACATACCCCCCTCTTCCTACCATTATATATGATTTGGACTCTATGGGCAAAACTGAGTTCCAGATTCAGGATGTACTTACGGCATTCCTCAGGCTCGTCAGAGCCATCTCCACAGTCATCCACAGTGTCACATTTCCACCAAAAGGGAATGCATTTGTCAGTTTTGCAACGGAACTGTAAAAAGAAGGAAAGAAGAGAGGTGTCAACAATCATATATTTATTGATTTTAAACCAGAAATAGTACAGTTTATGAAAAATTAGGACTGCTACTTAAGTTATGGCTCCATTGATCAACTCTGGCTGTTAATTTCATAAAACTTGTTTTTCAAATATTCTTTTTTTATAAGATGTTTTACACCAAGAGTTCCAGTGATACAAATCATTGTACTTCCAAGACATTGCTTTGTCTTATATGTCCCTTACAATGCCCCTGACACAAACCACTCTGCATTTTGCTGCATTCTAGGATTTGATCCTTTAAGATGTTATTCAAAGCCACTACAATTCTTAAACTGTCTTTATGGGCTGTTGAAGCAGACTTAATATCTTTTTCCAGGTAAATGAAAACACCTACAGTTACAGAAGAGGCCCTTGACATTGTGCTTGTACACAGTATTGCTTATATTGTTTGAGTTAAATGAGAAAAACAGAAGCTGGGCTTTCCAACCTTTCAAAAGGATAAAATATTTATACAAAACCCCCAAAGTCTTTTGTAAGACCTCAGCAACTCCTTTACTCTGAACTGAGGCAACATTGTACCATGGTTTTGACTGGAAGAGGAACACAAACAAAAGATAAAATGGAGATTACTTGATGTGATCTTCTTGGGTTAAGCCTAAAATCAGAGTATAGTGTGTGATTAATGCTAGGGAGAAAGATCTGTATAACCAGCAACTGTTAAGAAATGTCTTTCCTACCTGGTGTCTGTATACACCCAGCAAGGAAGGAAACTAATGGGTTTAGAAGTACAAGATATTTTATTTTCTGGAACCAAGCATAACTTATTATTTTCTTCACATTTTTAAAATAATTGATTATTCAATAAAACTGTATTTAAAAGGAGTATTAAACTTGGTGTATTAACTTAGTTTTAGCTTTTCTGTCAAGAAAATTTAGGGTTTCACAGCTATTTATGTAGTGGGACCTATAACTGCAGCTACATCATTGTGCCTCATTGAGGGACATGCTGTATAACAGGCAGCTGCTCCAAACTGTTAACAGTTCCACCAAGGTATCCATCTAAGAATAGCTCAGCAG
>VXBZ01010455.1:1197-11242 GCA_013399135.1 Heliornis fulica | reverse complement strand
AAGTCTAAGAATCTAGCTTGGGGTTAGAAAAATAGTTTTATTTATAATTCTGTATGGCCCAAAATACGTGTTTCAGTAAACTATAGATAAAAGTTCATCAAGTGAACTGGAAGTGTTCTCTGATGTGCCACAGGTTTCTTAGGTTAATATGGACCAGTCATTTTCAATATGCCCAAACTAGGTTCCCATGACACTCTAATGGTTTTTATATTCTTCACATTCTGCTGCTACTCCATTTCTCTCTCTCTCTCCTGAAATGTCAGGGAACAGTAGGATATGGGCATAGGGTCATCACAATGCAGGCTGAAGCTTCATATTTATTCATATGTGTGGATATTTATGGCTAATTTTATCAGATGATGGACTTTTCTTCAATATTGTAGTGAAAGTTAAAACACAGAAAAAATGTCAGAAGTTCAGCTGTTTGTTTTTTTTAATTTGTTGTTGGGTTTGTTATTTTGTAGTTTTGTTGTTTTGTTGTGGATTTGTGGTTGGGTTTTTTATTATTGATTATTTAAACAGTAAGGAAAGCTCATCTTGAACTTTTATTGACTTCAGTTTAACAAATATGTTCCAATATATCCAACATATCTAATATGTTCACTGCTCCAAATCCCTCTGAAACTGACTGTGAAGTCACAGTTTCAGAATGACATTTGGAGCAATATAATTTTTCTCTAGCTATCACAAGAACCATGAAGATCATCTTAAAGTTAGTGAATATAGTCTAACAAAATTTTAGTAAGTTAGATACAGCAAAGGTCTGCTGTATGAACAAAGATAGTCCATAACAGAAAGTATAGAAGATAGGCTATAAGCATTTGCAATTAGATAACCTTCCTGAACAGTCAACTGCACCAAATGCAAGAGGCAATCAACTGCTGATAGCTGTTGCTATTTGCATAAATATAATACCTTAGTGATATTTGGCTTTACTTTCGATCAATAATTATACTACAAAGAATTATAATTGGGAGCACATTATTTCTACAAAAAATTGAAGCCATCAGTTAAACAGATTCAGAAAACAAAATTATAACCAATTAAAAAAATTTAATAGCTCAAATTCAAGTCATAAATATAAAGGTGAAGCCTGAAATCATAAAACTCAGAATATTGCTGCCTCCTGGAATAACATTAAGCTCAGGACTCTAGAATAATACTTCTAAAGATTGTGTTACTACTGAATTTTAGTAAAAAGATATAGTAAGTCAAACCTAACTGTTAATAGCTAGTAAGCCTTCGTAGACATTGCAGTCTTGATTATCAGTTTCTGTACCACTCTTTCTTCATATAGAAGTAGTGGTAAATGGTTCTATAGGTCATTATAGAAATGCATACCAAATACACTTCATGTGAATAGATGTGTTTCGAAATACTACCATTAAACAAAATTATATATGCATTAAAATATCCTGTACAATCAACAGACTTAATGAAAAGCCTTGTATTCGATGTACATAAAATGATTTTTTTTTTTTTTTTGGTATATATATATAGTTATTAGCTATCATGCCACAAAGTGTTCATAAGGAAGAGCTTTATTTTGAGACCAACAGATATGGCCAGACATGCAAGATTACACATCCAAACCCATGTTTAATTTACCACAAAACAGGAAATCTCAGTTCCTACAGAAAATGTCCAAAGTAGTAGGAGTCCCAGTTAAAATGAATTGTAACCTACAGACATTTGGCATTACTGAGAAAGTTATATTGTCATATAGTTTTGAAAATCGAGTTACAGTTGGAGATGGTGCTCCATTTTAGAGTTTTAATGTTAAAAGTGTTACATCCTTGAGATGGCCTCTGCAAACAAAACCAGAGGATGCTACTGTGTGAGAACTGTAGTGAAGAGCAGCACAAAGCCCTGAGTAAATGATGGAAACCAAAGCAAGTCTGAATGGAGTTGTGGTTAGAACCATTGAAAGACATGGAACACGACTTGTGACCACAGTCCACCAGGCAGTGTTGCAGTTGGATTACCAGTACTTAACACTAAACCTATGGATAAGGGCAAACATGAGGTCAATGTCCTTGAGCCTTCAAGGACAAGAACTTCACCCAACAGCTCATGACTGTGTGGCAAAGGGTCTCAGATAAGATATGTGACTTGGGACCTAGTCTGTATTTTACATTAAAAATATCACATTGATCTGTTGTTATGGTTTTGTAGGGCAAGGTTCTGGTATAGCAGGGTGGCTGCAGGGGGAGGGGCTTCTGCAAGAAGCACCTAGAAGCTTCTCCTAGGTCCAGCAGAGTAAATACCAGCTCGTCTTTCAAGGCTGGACTGCTGACAAGGCCAGGCCAGTCAGCAATGGTCATAGAAAATACAAACAGATGCTTTTTGGCACTGGAGAAGGGAGTGAGAAGATGTAAGAAACTGCAGACACCAAGGCCAGTGAAGAAGAGGATGAGAGGAGGTGCTGAGAGATTGCCTGCAGCCCGTGGAGAATACATGGTGAAGGGGATCAACTTGTGCAGAATAGGGTGAGTAGAAAATTCTACATGTGTTAACCCTCTAGTCTGCTGTCTTTAGTGGGGCCTTTAAAACAAAAATTACTTGTTCATAAGCAGTTCAAATTTCTTATGCCTGTTGATGGACCAGATATAACATGGACACCTTAAATTTTATGAAGCACATGCATCCCTGCCCTACCTTAGTGGCATGGCTCTCCCAGGCTGAACAGCTGGGAATTTCTTCCCAGTTACACAATATGTATCTGCAATATCCCCATCCAGGACATCAGATATATTTGGGAAAAACTGAGTGTGCGTGAGAGCAGGGACAAGTTTGGGACTGAATTTCATCTTGGCCTCTCAGAGGAGGCAGAACCTCCAGTACTGATCTGTTCCTATGAGCCCTGCATCACGTGAGGCAAGGATCCAAGCTTGACTGGAGCTGTCCCTTCTGCTTAATGACACTTGCTGAGGGTGCACTCCATCCCACTGTCCATGTCACCGACAAAGATGTTGAATAGGGCCGGGCCCAACATGGTGTCCTGACAATTGGGAGCAGCAAATGTTCCGGGTCGACGCCCTACCTGACGTGTCCTGCCTGCGTGAACTGCTGCGCCCCCAGCTCTGCTGTGCCCCGCTCCTGTTTGCCCGCTCCGGGTCGCAGCACTCCTCAGGGCCGGTTAAATCTCCCGCCCCCCCCGCGTCAGCAGTCCCGTAGGCACTGCCGGAACCGGGACACAGGAGATCCTGGCTCCCGGCTGGCGATGCCTGGCTTTTACCTCTCTCGGTACTCGCCCTCTCCACCCAATACAGCCCCGGCTGGAGAACTTACCGTTCGTGCCGCCGAGTTTCGCTGAATGAAATTATGTTATGCCACAAAAGGTTTTGCACTCACAGTAAAAATGACAGCTTAATTAAACTGCTTCCAGATTACTTGTTGACTTAAACTTTAAAGTGCTAGTGTGTTTAAGTACTTTTCTCATTGCCAGACTGTAAATTTAATTCTTACTTTTTAAACCAATACTCGTTAATTCTTGCCTGAGCTTAAATTGAATGAGCTCTGATCACCATTCAGTTCTCCCTATGATGTTCCACATCCACAGCAGCTATAATACCAGAAGGTCTGATGTCTGCAGCAGAGAACTTAAAACTTCACTCCTTATTGGAAGATGTTTCAGTAGATAATTAATAGATTTATGTACCATACCACTTCAGTACCAGTAGTAACAGTACATAGTCTCATTTAGAGCTTCAAGTCAAATATTTTTCCTGTATCCCCTATATTTTCCTTTGAGATGCACTTGCCTAGGGAAGACTCTTTGTGGGTTTCCTGCATGGTTAAAGGAGAGCAGAGGTGTCTGGTCACTGCTTTATCTTGCTATCCAGTGACTCCTTAAGGAACTCAAGATTGGGAATGGGCTACTGGCCCTCAGGCATATCTTTTTACATCCACACTGAGCTGATCCCTGAAGAAGAAAAATAATCTTTTAGTTGGCATTTCCCTGAATGGAGGGAGAGAAGCATCTGTATCTATCCCTGTCCCAGAACTGTTAGCAGTAGGAAAAGTGTCAGCCGTCGATAAAGTTCCTTATATGCATTAAGATTCAACTTAGACCTATATTATCCTCTCATAATTAAATAAATCATTCCATCAATATACCTTTAACTGACTCTTAGAACTCTAGTGTGCCACAGAAAGTATGCAGTTCTGAAGAAGATGGATTAGTTGAAAAAGATTTCTCTGATTTGCTTCAGAGCCAATAGCATGTTTCCTATAGCATGACAAATTCAAGGTAGTTCAGGATGAAATATATGTAAGTAAATAAAATAATGAAATAAAATAATAAAACAAACCACAATTTATTTATAATTTTAACAATAACCCATTTTCTTTGGTCTATTCTCATAGAGCTAAAAATATAGTTCTAATTTTTTTTCTGTTTTATTTTTTGTTGGTTGGATTTTTTACACTTGTTTTGTGTTCCTTTTCATGCCCCTGGAGGGGAAAAAGAAAAAAGGAAAATAAAATATTTCATTAAGTACATTGGTAATTTATTTTAGCTGTTTTGAAAAAAAAGTTAATGAAATATCCTTCCTACTTAAGAAACAGAAACAGAACTGGCTTCTCATTTAAGTGGGAAAATGCCATTTGAAATCAGTGAACTGTGCAAGTTTGCACTAATTGAAACTCTTACTGTGTATGATTAAGTTCCTGCCAAGTAGTCAAGCATCTGAGAAATGTAAAGTGAGAAAAAGTACTGTAGCAATGGCAGAGGGCTTTCAAGCTTCTTTCTTTATCGTACAAGCACTGGTGTGGCAAGAAAAAACCCCAAGATTATACCTGTTTTTCTAATAGAAAAAAAAAGTCTGTGTCACCATCATAGCACCCTATGTCACAATAGTTTCTCTATGTAATGAATGTGAACATCAAGTCGTGACTTATGAAATAAATGCATTTGAGATTGGAAAATTACAAGAATTCTAGTGCAAAGTTTCTTTTCAAACAGGAATGCAAACTCACAACTATCTCTTGATGCCATGTGAAGATTATGACAAATTGTAATACTTAAATTTTCAACATTTCAGAAACTTAGGTAAATTAGCAATTTTTTTTTTCATCCAGCCCCAAACACAGTATTTTCCAAAAAACTGAAAGATCAGTTTATGGTCTTCTTCCCTTCAGAAACAATGACTTAATAACAAAACAGAATGACAAGGTTTATATTTATATTTTTCTTATTTTGAACAAGCCATGTGCACCAAAATGGTACACTTCCTTTCCATATCTGTGTACAATTCCTTTTGCATTTTAACATGAAATTCAGTTTGAAACAGGTTAAGAAAGGAGTTTAGAGGATACATGTAGATGCAGATAACTAAAAATCACAGAATAGATGCAAAGGTCAGTGTCCTTCTTTCATTAGAACCTTGCTGATACTTTATGTTGGATATTGCCTGCTTTGATGAGCTAAATCTTACTCTTCTCTTATAATAAAACCACTGAAAATGCTTAATCCACATTCCCACAGTAGGGTTGAGGCCCTGAGCCCTTCACAACCTGCCTTAGAAACTTATAAGAACAAAATTTTCTCTTACTCCCACATTTCTGCATGTGTTGAGATACATCACAACTATAAGAAATTATTGCTGCTGTGCATTAGATATATTCAGAATATATTATCTTTCCTTAGACACTTTTTTAAGCACCAAAACAGGCCAGGAAAATTCCTTCTGTGACAGATTCAAGAAACTTCATCTTCTGTCTTAAGGGGTCATCAGTAGAGTTGTAGATCAAAATATGGTGTTGAGAATATTTTATTTTCAGACTACAATCTATGTGATAAAATTTGTATATGCAGAAAGTTTTAAGCAGTAAACTATTTCAAGTATTTTCAAGTTTCAAGTTAGCACAGGCTTGGCTTGTCTGATGAGTAAACCAGCTGTTTCATTACCAGACATCTTTGCCTATTATTCAGACCACTGTAAGTGCAATTGTCTTTTTGTAATTATATGTGTAGCCGTTCACAGAGATAGGCAGATTAACGTCTCTCTCAAAGATAATCACATTCTATTTGTACATCAGCAAAAATTAAGTAAGCTCAGTTTTCATTAGAGACAGCCCTAGACTCTGAGAAGAGGGGAAGGAGATGAACCTCTGATGCCCAAGTTCCCTCTTTATATGTCTTTCAGCACATGACATATTCAATCTTGTGAAAGAACCCTTTTCAATTCCCATCCAAAAATCAATTAAGTCTTACTGGTTATAATGCATCATGGCTTGCTTTTATTGGCTGGATTTGTGACTAGTTACTTTGTAAATAAATTTCCCTCACCATCTACCAGTTGCCAATGTTGTGAAACTTATTTACATTTTCCATGACAGTAAAGTCTTCTAATATGATTGGTTAAAAATATTGGTATATGTTATACACAAAAACATTCCTTCAACAGCCTTACCAAGTAAGAAAATTTGTTACATATTGGAATCATTGCTGAAAGTTATTGTGTCTGAATTTCATTGCATATTTTACTATCTCATGTCTTACTTTTGCTATATAGGGTAACATTCTGGAAACAGATTTATACATAAACCCATCAACCTGAGGAAAAATCCATAAACTCTAGTGATAACAAGATAAGCCAAATACTATTAGTGCATTCGAAAAACATCTTTAGGACAGGGAGATACAGCTATTTATTCAAAACAAATGCTTGTGTCTAAAATAACTCCATCATAAGATTTTTTCCAGTGATTTGTATCCATTTTCTTGAGCTGAAAAAATACGCAGCTAACTCAATAAAATCTTCTGTGGAGCTCAGCTGAACATAACCCACTCTAATGCAATTATCCATGTTTCATTTAGAAAAGTGATCCTCCTGATGGCTCAGAGTATTTCTCCTTTAATAAGTGAGACCATTTACATTTCATTATCATGCAAAGAGTTTCCTCAGAGTATTTTGTGAGAATGAAAAAAAGAAACAACCAGCCGAAGGAATCCAAACCCAATCCTTTCTTTGTGCTATCTCAGCAGCAGTAATAATACAGTAAATTAAAATGTTACACTGTAGGCAGTTAAAAAAAAATAAAAAAAAAAAGATGTATCCAATCTGTTCTTCACTTATATATATAGAAAATGAGAAAGGTGTTGTGATTTAGGTTAAAGTTTTTAAGAATTTTATACCGACAAGCCAGCAGGGACTTTTATTAGATATCAATAAAGTAATATGCATGATGCTACTGTAAGTTACAGAAATCAGTTATGTGTTCCTTGCTGCAGTATGAGAAAGGTCCCCAATTGCCTGTGTAAGAAATCTCAATTTTTCTCCACTATGTTAACAACATGGATGTGCAGTAGGTATCTTTGACTTCTTTCCCAGCAAAAGTGAAAGCAGTTTCATTCTCTACAAACTTACAAGGAATGTTAGTTTAAAGACATGTATCTTTTTTATTTCCTTATATTTTTATTTTTCTGAAAAGTACTTATTTTAAAGTTGTGCAGTTAGGCAGAGATGCCTGTGGGATCTAATAAGAACAACAATATTTAGGTTTCTTCATCTCTGAGGCCAAGGAGTTCCTATGTGTAGTGCGAGTACTTGGGTAAATACAGGTATTCTAACAGCTCCTGGGTTCCAAGCACCAAGTAAGCTGAAAAGCATCCTTACAAGGGTCAGCATGACATAGGATGAGGTGCTGGTGGTGGTATGAGCAGCTGAGCAACTTTTCTCAGTTACTGCTACATGGATTCATAGTATGCAGGACCAGCAGACTACCCTGGTGTCAGGATCCACAACTACTTAGACCAGTTTGGCAGAGGTTAAACCCCCTTGCATTCCAACTCTGGGTAGTTGGGGATGGCTGGGCTTAACCCCTGAGTGATGTCCAATTAGGTGGTTTGTCCTGACCAGGTTTTTGCAATTCTTGGAAAAAGAATTAAGTCTCAAAGTCAAGTGTCAAGTTACTTTATTTAGCCTATGACAAGTGTGCAAAACAGGGGGGCAGAGAGAGAGAGAAAAAGAAAGAGAGAGAGAGAGAGAGATTGAGAAAAAAAGAGAGAAAAAGAGAGAGATGAGGATAGTTACCACGATGGAGCTGTGNCCACGGAGCTACGACGGCCCATCAGTCTGATGTCTTCAGGTGCAGTGGGGAAGTGTTCTTCCATGATACATTCCGATGTGGCAGGCAAGCGTTCTTTGATGTCTTCAGGTGGTATTGAAGCATTCTTCCTCAACATTGGTCGTTGTTGGGTCTTTTATTGTGCTGTCCAGGAACCTAAAAGTTATTTATTGCCCAATGCTGTCCTTGGGGAATTTCCAGATCCCCTTTACTCCCCCACTCCGACTCTATCATAGTTTGTATAAACTGACAGTGGTGATAGCCTTTGCCTTGGAGACTTTTCAGACTCCTTTTTTTTTTAAGGCTGATAGTAGTGATAGTCTTTGCCTAACTGGCTTTACATAGGAATGTAGGGAGAGCTAGGTCTCAAGGTCTGACAAGCTGCTTTTTGTTCTTTTTTGATGGGGATGATATGGCAACTGATATGATTCTGAGACATATAATCAACAGTCACAGTTCTCTACGCATGGTGGAGTTAGTTTCAAGGGTACTGGGGATAGTGTAAATGTAGGTTGCTTTATTGTCACATCAAAGTGAAGTACTGATTGCAGTTGTTATTCTGGATGCATCATTTAGAAAGCAAAGGGGGAGTACAACACTGCATTCCTGAAGTGTAGACATTTTTCTCCAATGGAAATATCAGAATAGACCTTTCTCATGTGCCTCAGTGGGTTTTGGGTGATAGATTGCTTGGATTTTATGAAAAATTAAGGATGGGAAATGAGATGTAATAGGCACTTTTATATTTTTTTTCTGGATTCTTTATTGAGGTGAGAGTCACTTTACACTCTGCAAACTTACAGTTTCTCTTGTTCTTGGCACAGCTTGTTTGCATGTGACTAATACTGCAGGATTTTCACATTGCACAAAATGCTTGTCTCTGAGATGAAATTCATTTTTAATGAATGTCTGAATGCCTTGATTCACTGCCTTCTAACACTAACAGCAATGAGGAAAACAAGATGGCATTCATTGAGGTAAACAGTGACATTTATTTTCATGGTTATCTGACATGCAATGTCACTCATACTTCTGCTCTTGCTATCCTTTGGCTTTCTATATGGAACGTTGCATTTTGACTTGGGTTCAGAGATAATATTTCAGCAGGGCATAAAAAAAAGAAAAGGGTTACTGAAAATAAGCAATTCTTAGCCCCTTTTGCTTTATCATGATGAGATTTGAAGGGAGACCACTGTGAAACAGAGCAAACTAATTTTACTCCTAAACTCCTATATGATGAAACAATTTTCATAAATTGCTCTACAAGTCTTTTTTCAGCCACCAAAATCCTTAGAGAATAATATCTTTACAGTCAGCTTCCGTGGGAGAAGAGGTGAAAACCATCTTACAAGTCCTATTCATGATCATTTCTTATTTCAACATTCAGTCTATGGTCATGCAGTCTGTGTTACATCACAGGCTGTACAATACATTCTGCAAAGAAAGTCTTGTATGTTGTTAGAGCTCATCACAGTTTAGTCCAAATTCAACCACGCCTGCTATAATTTGAAGACAGTCCAAGTGCTGCACTATTCTGAATTCTTGTAGTTTCCTTAATTGATCCAAAGTATAAAAATCTAGTCATATTTCTCCTACATATTGCCCAAAATGAGTAACACTGTGGTACATATGTTAGGCTTTTCAAATTGTTCTTTTTTAAAAAAATAAATGTGTACACCAAGTGAATTTTGCTTTAGGCAGAATCTAGAGACATTTCACTGGGAATAATCACTCTGATATAACATTAGGATAATGACATTCACATGACTTATCATAGAATCATAGAATTTTAAGGCTGGAAATGACCCCTAAGATCATCCGGTCCAACCATTAACCCACCGCCACCAAGTCTACCATGTCCTCAAGCACTGCATCCACCCGTCTTTTAAACACCTCAAGATCTGGGGACTCAACCACCTCCCTGGGTAGACTGTTCCAATGCTTGATGACTCTTTCAGTAAAGAAGTTCTTC
>VXBZ01010453.1:23765-40675 GCA_013399135.1 Heliornis fulica | reverse complement strand
CCCCAGGCTTCAAGTACCCACTCACCTTCTCCCCACCGCTGAAGAAATACATAAGCAGCAGCTGTGACACCACAGACCTTATAGATTTTGGGGTTTAGTCTGGTAGGACAGCAATTGGCTGGCTTAATTCGTATTCCCCAAAGTCCTCTAGTGTTTCTGCTGAGCACAGCATCACAGGATTCTTGAGCACTCAGCACAAATCCTGGAGATTTATTTGTGGGCCACTGAGGAAGTTTCTTTGCTATCTCCACTTCCATTTTTCCCATCTAACCCAGCCACACTGCAACAGGCTAAATGAATTTTTGGGGATTGTTTCAGGGCATTACCTCCTGCTGCTCCTTCAGCTGCTTCTTCTGGGCTTCAGAGAGCTCCGTCACACCCACCAAACCAACCGGTTTCCCTTTTTCATAACCAAGACCCTTGAGGTCCTGAACTGTAACAAGCACATGTTAAAAAGACTTTCAAAACTTTGGGACAGCTGTTGAGGCCAGTGAAAGCACATCTCAAGATCCCCACATGAAGTTTTTTACACTTATTTCACAGTTCCAGCACTGAGAGAAAGAGAGCAAGCACCCAGTAGGACTTGGAAACCACAGGAGCTGGAAAGCCAGCTTGGAGTATTATTCCCTCACCCTGGTCCAAAGCTCTGCCTGTATCATGGTTGTGGACTTGCCAACTGTCTCTCACACCCTTGGAGGTCCCACTGCATGCCAACCTGCTCCTCCACACTTGAGAAATCAATCCTCCTTAAGATTAATTCTGCTCATAAGGCTTTCTCATGAGCCCTGGCCCTTGCAAGGAGTGATACTTAATTATTCAGAACTAAGTCACAAGCAGATCTGAGCCTGTCAGCACATTGTCCAATCTGTGCACGTAAGTGCTGCTGATTACTATGTAAACAGCAGCTTCATTCAAAATGAAAAGCAAATGACCACATTAGAATAAAGACACGAGCATTATGCTGCTTTTGGAAGATGCTGTTCCCCAGGGAGATTTTAGTTTCTAATCTACAGGCTCAAGAGCAGCATTGCCAGGGATGCTGTCCCTGCTTCCAACGAGGGCCACTTGAAGTTTCTGCCCAGAAATCCCAGCGATGTATCCTCCTCCTTCCACAGCATCCCCTTTGGGAAGCTCCTCCTTAGGAAGGAGTTTTGCTGTTGGATCAGATAAGCCCTGAAATTAGATATTAACATTCTCTGGGCAGGGCACCTACTGATTTAAAAAGACCATACAGTGCTCTGAGTTCAAAGGGCAAGTTAAAGGAACGAGAGAGGAAAAAAAAAACCCCAACCAGCAACCGGGAAACCTATTTGTAATCGCTGCACCATGTAGGAGGGCAATAGAAACACTGCTGGGGCTGCAAAAAGAGAGGTTTAGAATGGAGATTGTCTTGCAAACTTGGTTCATACTTATCTAACAGGGCTGGCAGCTCCCTTCTGAAGCAGCTAAGCTGTAGAGCTAAGAACCCAACAGTTAAATATTTAAGGGATTAAAAGACAATGCACAACTGCACTCGAAAACGTGTTGCATTTTTCAACACAGGGAGAAGGATTTCTTCTTAATGATGGCAAAAAACCTCTACTTGAAATTAAGTCCAGACTACAGTTAAATGATGCTTCATTAATTATTCATTCTCTATTAATTATGAAGCCCTATAATAATAGGATCATTGTTCATGACACCAAATGTCTACACAGCATGCTAATTAGGCCCCAGGGGTCGTCTTCTCCCTTCCTCTTATTTGAACTCAGGGCAATTGATCTGAGCACTCTTATCTCCACACCTTTCCCACATCTGGCCAGCTCAGGCTTAGGAAGCAAGTTCCCTGACTCCAGGCCTGCCAAGCAGACCAAAAACCAGCACATCCACCCTTCCTTGCACAGCTACAGCCTCTACACATCTGCACCAGTGCAGGGAGTCGAGTCTGCAGGAAGAGTTATGTAAAACACTGCAAGAGGTTTTCCAAGAGGGGAGCGAGGAGCCGTGTTCCGCCAGGCTCGGTGCTAGGAAACACACTTTCAGCTCCCAAGAAAGAACAAAAAGAAACCTATTATTGATAAACTACCTGATTTCCATGTCACTGAGATGTGGAAACAGCTTTCAGGAACATGCTATGCCCATTCCACGTAGAGGAATCCGTCCCCAGATGTCACGTGAGACCGGGGTGCGTCGGCATCAGCCCCTGTCTAAGATTCACCTCCTGTCTCAGGGCATGGGAAAGCTTTCTCTGAATGCACTGAGGAAGACTCTCTGCCCTTCACAGAGGTCAGCAGCTTTTTGGCTTCATTCTGAATTGCATAAACACTCAGGCTAAGAGCCAGGCAGGGCTCTAGAGGCCCCGTGAGCTGGTGGCTTGCCAGCATATATAACTACCTTAAAGGAGAAAGGTGGAAGCGTAGCATCTTCTTTTACTCCCCAGAAAGCATATGCCACTGCTCCTCCTTGTGCTAGAGCTACATCTGGTTGGTCTGACTGCTCTGGTAACTTGCAGGCTTTATGCTGAGATGCTGCTGGAAGAGTCACTGTAGAAATTTAGCTCAGGGGGATATCTGTGTGGCCTTGGGCCAAAGTATTATGATATAGGAAAATTTAACTGGAAAAAAAAAAAAGCAGAGCTCCACCCCAAGTCCACATCTGAAGACAGAAAAGTCTATTCAGAAATAAGATCAGTCAGTGTATCTGCAAAGAACTGGAAATGGTTATTAAGACCCTTACACTGGTGTAGCACCAGGCATAAAGCAAGTGAGAGATACTGAGCTGCTTCTCAGCCTCGTGCTCAGCAGGCCTGGGAAAAAAGACTTTTTTTTTTTCCTTGAATGACATCAGCTTTGCCTACAGGGTTAATGGTGCAGTCTATCTGCAGCATTGGCAGAAGACTACCTGAAGGTTTATCCCTTTCCCACACGCCCAAAGAAGAGCTCGTTACAAGAGCTGAATGTCCTCTAAGGACAGCAGGAGAAATCCCAGTACAGAAGTGCCCAGTTTTTTGCTTCATAGCCTGAAGATCTTACTCAATTAAAACTAATCAGACCCAAACCAATCTGATATTAACTTCCAGCAAACTAACAACAGCCTGTAATTTCCCATTAGCCCACAGAGCTCACTAATCACAGTACCTCTGTGCAGCTCTGCAGATCCATCAGTCCCTGCAGAATGTATGTGGTAAAGTATCTCGGTATCTATACATTTAGGAGGAGCCTTGTTTCTGTCCAAAAGGGCTCTACTTTCTCCTCTCCACACTACTAATTTATGAGGAGGAGTAGACAGGAAAAGAAAAGGAACAACTGTTAAGGATAAAGGACTAAGACATAAATATGTAGGCACCAAAGGGTTCTGAGCTGCTCTAACCTTCTGCAGGACCAGGGGTGTAATTTCGAATTCTCTTCACCTGTCAGGTTGAAGATGTTAATTCTAAAACCAGATTAGTCCATCTGAACTGATATAAAAATAAAATCCTTCCCCCTGCAGAGCATTAACAGCACATTAACAGTTGATTTGTTATGCCTGGCAAATTGTTTGGTGTCCTTTTCTTCTCCAGGACACACAGGCCTGCAGAAAGCCATCACAAACACAACCAGCATGTCCCTGTCTGATTAAGGGGAGGCTAAAAGAACCAGGGGAGATTTCAGCAGGAAACACACTGGAATGAGCACATGGATACCCCTTGCAGCCCTCCACTGTAGCAGGAGGTATGAAGATGGAATTTGATGCTTGTTTTGATAGCAACTGCCCAGCTTCATCATTGAAGCTTCATTACTATCTGCAAGAAGAAAAATAATTACTCTAGAGGTACAAAACTCAGGAAAGACTTAACATCTGACTTCTGCCTTACTACAAGCAGCAGCTCAAGGTCAAATGAAGAAGCCATCCAGGTTGGTATCTTGTCCTGGACATAAGAGATGTATAGCCAAGACTTCTGTACAGAGCTGTGATCAGAAGACAGGATTACACAGGAATTTCTCTTCATCTACATCTGAAGTGCCGGATTAGGAGGTGGACCACATCCTTTCAGACCTCCACACATTCAACAGACACCAGGGCACCTAGAGCCAACCCTACATCCTACCCAAGGTGAACAATCCAAGCTAGTAACAGGTCAAGGAATTTCCTCCTCAAAAACCCAGCCAAAGCAGAAGACCCACGTGGCTGGAGCAATGAATCCCACAGGCTGACCAAGTGCTGAAAATGATCTGTGGTCTCACCCTGTAACTCTGAAAATTATAGCTTGGTTTTTTATTTCTCATCTCACTTCATCTGTTCTGCTACTGCTTTTTGGAAAAACTCCCCAAGACAGGTACTTACTACTGCTCCTGTGACTCTAGCCTCATGCTATTGATTTTCTCAGTTTCTCAACTGCTTAATCTGTGTCTTCTCTTCCTCCTTTTCACATTCCTTCCCCCATACCACACTAGTTGGGCAAAGGATTCAAAGATGCCATCTTAAATGTCTGCATTCACCTGTTGTCCTTGAGCAACTCCATTTCTGTATGCATCTCTAACCACCTGGCTAATTGCCTGTCTGCACATGCACAGATGGGCCACCCAAGTGCAACCTCTGAGAGCTCACTACCAGCCCCCTGACTGGAAGAATCATCCTCCTGAACTCTAAGAGAGCCACATCCCCCCACCCTGGGTGAACTTGGCAGGTGAAGTAACAGGAGCCTCAAGGCTGGGTGAGGACTGCAAACCCTGCCTGCAATCAAATTAACTAAAACAGGTATAAATTGGAACTGGAAGTTAATACTTGTGTCCACCAGCACTTGGGGAACAGCTATTCCCTTTTATCCTTCTGATCAGTCAGAGTGAGATGGAAGTGCTGCCCAGGGATTTTATCCCACCGTGGGGAATAAGCACAGTTCAGCCTTTGATATTTGTTTTCTGACAGACTCTCTTCCTGAAGTGAAATAGCCCTAAAGAGTGTAGAGGCTGAGGCTGTAATGAGCTATAGCACAGCAGGGTTTTAGAGATAGATAAGATCCAATCCCTGGTGTCCATGAGATAAAGTGGTTTATCTGGGTTTCCACACAGGGGAGAGTTAGCTGCAAGACCTAGCTGAAAGATAGGGGCTGGCAACCAAGGAGATTACAACAAGAGATAGACTTGCTGGGTTTTCTGTTTCCAAAGCCAGCTGGGCTAAAGCAGAACACACTCCCCAGGAAAACCAGTTATTTAACACAATAGACCCACTAACCTGAAAGAGGGGAGGGAGAATCCAGCTGTTGGACAAGCTGTGGGAGGGGCAATTCAACTTTGTCCTCCTCTGGCCCCCACCTGCTCTTCCGTTTCTTTTTAGTAGTTCCCGTTGTAGTCGTCGCCGTCGTCGTCGCAGCGGTTGTTGTCGCCGTCTGATCGGGTGGAGTCGTGGAGGATGATGGTGAAGGTGAGGGCAGGGGTGAAGGCAAGGGCAAAGGCAAGGGAATAGGCAAGGGCAAAGGTGATGGCACAGGCAAGGGCAAAGGTGAGAATAAAGGTGGGGGAACAGGCAAGGGTAAAGGTAAGGGCATAGATGATAAGCACGGTGATGATGGGGATGCCTCAGGACTGGTCTTCCTCTTCAGACTGGTCTCTCCAGGCAAGGGGGCACACACAGGGCTGCTTCTGGCCTTCCTGAACTCCTCCAGCTTCTGCCGGTAATACTTGTAGCCTTTGCTGTTTGGCTCATATAAAAACCTACAGAGATCCAAAACAAGACAAAAAAAAACCCAAAAGACAAAGGAAAATTAGATCCAAGACTCCTACTGGGTTGGCCCAAGCACTGTTTGGTCAGGGCTTCTCCTTCCTGCAATGCTCTTGCACACGCAGCCTTCCCACCCCCTTCCCTGCTCTCCAGCACCATCCTGTGTGTGCGTGCACGCAGTGCAAGGCTCTGTGCTCTCCCGAGGGGGGCTCCAAGCCTTTGGAAGCGGGTTTATCGCCCATCCTCAGGCAAACCGCGGCTGGTTTTTGTTGCCAAACAAGGACATAGTGCTAAAAAGGATGATGGTGAGTCAGTGGAAAGGTAAAGTCCTCCCCCAGCCTTCCGGAATATGTTTGGAAAACTACGAGGGCTCCAAAACACGTTGGGTTGCAGTTTGCAGAAGGAAAATAAACATTCAGGTCTTACCAGTGGGAATGCTAAACCACTGAGTAAGGAAACTGCTCCCAAGTTCTCTATTCATGTTAGAAGCACTGACATTACCAGTCTGCTTAATTACACCACCACTCCTCCTTCTGTTCCCTCATACACAAAAAAAAACCCCTTTGCTTTACTCACTATCCCTTCCAGAAATAGGCATCTCTGACCTTTTGGGTAAAATAAAACTCCTCAAGTTCTGTGGGAAGAACATGATCAACCCTCAATCTAGTAGCTACACACAAAAATATTTAAGAAAACCCCCAACAATACAGTCCCACTTGGTACAGATATCTTTTTGAGTTCACTCCAGTTTAAATACTTCACAGAGAAAGTGTGTCCATCCCTAACTCCTCCTTCCATTTTTAGAGGGCCAGATTAATAATTGATGTAACCTCTCGTTGGGATAGTGCCTGCTCCCACTAGAAAACATGAGATTTGACAGATCTTTCCCATCCACCACAGCACAACAGGCACAGGCACACACAAACAGCTCTCTGATGCCTTTTCAAATTCCCTAAGTGTGGTCCTGCCTCCCTCCATTTAAATTACAGCACTGAGGGTTGCTTCAGGAGCAAGCAGAGGACAGGAGGTGGCCCCTCCCTGTGGCAAACCAGATGAAATCCTAACAGAGGAGATGCTGTTTAGCTTGACCGTGCTCAGGTGGGATCACAGTGGTGGTGTACAGTAAATAATGAACCAGCTCAGGTATTAGCACATCTGTCTAATGTACCTCAGAGCACAAAGGGAGCACCCCAGAGGGCCAGAAGGCAGCCAGTAAACTGCCAAATTACCAGCAACAGAATGAGGCTCACTGAGCACCACTTCCCTTCCAGGGAAGGCACCGAAGCGGTTGTGAGAACTGGAGCACGGATGAGACCGGAGGGAAGCGTTCAACAGCTGCTGGCAGCACTGAAGAGAACAACTCACATCTGAAAGGCTGTCAAAGATGCTCCAAAGGGGAACCTAATGGTGAAGGAGTGCTAGCTGTGTGTTAGTGAAGGTGCTGCACAAAGAGCATCCCAGGAAATTAACTGGAGAGCAGCGGTTTGAGTGGTGGATGGGGGTGAACACCTACACACAGCTATAGGGGAAAGCTTAGAGTTATACTAGGGCATCACAACAGAAAGTGGGTGATTAGGAGTGAAGGCATCAATTTTGAGGAAAACAAACTGATTTCTCCCTCTCTATCCCTCCTTTTGAACTCCTGAGCTTGCAAACATACAAGGATCACTTAAGGAAGTGCACTGTCCTTGTACCTTCAGACTCATCACAAGCTTGGCTGTTATTTCCCCTTAAAAAACCAACCCCACAGCCCCCAGCATGTGACAGGCAGCAAAGGGTCTCTTCCTTTACCTGAAAGCATGGTTCTCTCTGTTGTTCTGCAAGGCAATAGCTTCCACCTCGGGACCCCCGTCTGCTATGAACCTGGCCAGTTTCTCAGCAGAGTTCTTTGTCTCTTCGTCGTCTGGGGGTGAAACTTTAAGCAGGCTGTCAGTACTGGGCCCAACTCACACAAGCAACAGTCAAAGCCTATCTGTTCTAAGAACCCCAAGAGCAGAATAAGGGCAAAAGGTCGAGTTTAATTTTTAGAAACATCACACATGAACAGTCATAGAGTTTATATCACAAAACACATGATAACGCGACAGGTTGTACAAGAGCTTGGTCATGGAGGAGTGTCTGCTCACACACCAGCCTTCCCAGTGTCAGGAGCTGGTCCAGAGCAGGGTAACTGGTTTGCCAGCTTTTGTCTTCAAAGACAGACACCTGTTTCTCTGTGCTGCAGAGGAAGTGTGTTTCTTCCTCACTTCTCCATGGGGTTACACCTCTAGTTTTTTTTTGCCACTGACATTCCCCAGGAGTAAGGGTTTTAAAAAAACAAAGCAGCAAACTAATACTGCACCATAATCCCCCTTGTACCTACTATCACTACTCAGCTGCCAGCTGGTTTAGGGGAGGGTTGTAGGACAGAGGGAATTCGCCACCAAACAGTCCCAATCCTCACCTGGAAGAGGTGGCTACTGCAGCCTCAGTCCACAGGCACAGAGGAGGCTCTGATGGTTAATATTTCAGGTATATTTGATGCTTATAAGGAGCCAGGCAAATATATTATTTAGCCCTGACAGCCTTATGTGACATCTGCTACCTGCACAGTTCCAGTGCCAGTACTCCAATGTGCTGGCATGGGACCAGGAGGCACAAGACATGATTATAAGCCATGGACAAGTCAAAACCTTTCCTTGCTTCAACATTCCACACCTGTAAAGTATGGATAATACCTCTTAGCTCCTGAGCTGTTGTATTGTTTAGCTGTTAACTCATCAGCATGACAGCTAAATTGCATTAACACTCCTTTCCACAGCAAAGGAAGCTGACACAGAGCAGCCAAGTGATTGTGGGCTGCTCACAGGCCTGACACAAGAGGCTGGAGCAGAAGGGAGAGCCCACAGGCCACATTTCACTCACTAAACTTCTGTCTCTTAACAGAGTTGACCAGGTTCCATCCCATACACTTCCTGTCTATTGGGAGATCACCCACTTGTGCTGTTCTCCCACCTGAAAACACAGTGCCTTACTTGCAGGGATTTACATCCCAAGGAGAAAATAAAGACTTCATATAAGGAAGCAGCAGAAATTGAGATAATGTTCAAAACCGCCAAGCAACAATTTAATTTATAGAAAAACAGCTAAGAACAACTGGAAACAAAAAAAAAGCACTTTTCCTAAATATATCTTCAGGGCTGAAACACTTTCCAGAACACACACAATGGAGAATTAGTTCAGTTCACCAAGTATTTTTGAGAAACACATGGGAAACCTTTTGAAGTCCCTTCAACACAGAGCATGGTGCAGCGTGCTGCGGGATCAGCCACTCTGACACGAGTGTTTGACACCATCATGGTGAGGTTGGATCACCACCTCTTTGCATTTTGAAACCATATTTACAGGCAGCAGATTGACAGCCTGATATCCACTCCAACTGCTTCCAGAACTGACCTAACGAGCAATTACAGAGAGCCAAGGAGTCAAATTTAACTCATGCAATTCATACTCTCCAGATCCCAGCCTTAATTACCTTTCTGAGAAGAGGATGTCTGAGAACTTTGATTCTCTTTTCTTATCTCTGCCACTTTCTTTCTGTAGTAAAGGAATTCTCTGCTGTTCTTATCATGCAAAAACCTAGGATGGAGATGGAGGGGAAAAAAGGGCAAAAAATATGCATCAGCAACAACTAAACACAAACACAGATACTTGGGGATACTAACAGCTTGAAAACAGAAAGTAAAAAACAGATTAATTACTGAGAACACACTTAAAACAAGGATTGCAAAGTCTTCAGCATGTATAAACACACACAGCTTTAACCCAAGGAGCTGCACCCATGGGTTTTTGTGCCATTTGAAGGGAAATAAGGAAGTCTGATACAGGAGGGAATGCTCTGCCCACAGCCATCCGTGGCAGAGACAAGAAGTCCTGAGATCAGTGTGGTGTCCCTGTACACCAGATGCTGTACAGGCAGCCAAGGCTTCCCAGGCTGTATTCCTAATCCTAGTTGATCTGCTGGCTGAGCACCAGATCTCTCCCTAGCACCAGATCTCTCCCTGCCTCAACTTCTCCTGCTACATAGCAACTCCTCACAACAAATCTCAAATCCACCACACAATAATTAAACCAAACACATCCACCAGAACCACATACACAAAGCTGATGGGGATTTTTTTTTTTTCTCCCTCCCCTACAGAAAGGCTTCTGCTTTGGAAGACAAGAGTTATCACCACACACTTACGAAAAAGCTGGGTTATCCTTGTAGTCTTCCATAGCGACCTTCTCTAATTCTGGTCCCCCTTCAGCCACGAACCTAGCCAGCTTTTCCACCACTTGTCGGGTCTCCGCATCCTCTGGGGGTAAAACTTTAAGCAGGCTGTCAGTACTTGGGTTCAACTCACACACCAAACAGGCAACAGGTACATTACTTCTAAGAACCATGGAGGCAGACAAAAGTAGAACGGGAACGGGAAGAAAAAGGGTGAAATGGGGGTTTGGGTCTAACACAGCTTTACAAATTGCAATCCCTAGGTCAGCCTCTGCACTCCCCAAGTTGGAAGTCTTGTGTTTTTGTCTAGATCTTTCCTAGCAGGAAAAGCCCAAGATTTGGTTCACCACAGTTTAGGGTGCAACTTTAATTGGAACTTCATTTGCTTCTGGCAACTCTGCTCCACACAACACACACGACGGGGAGGAACAGGGATTTGGTTTAGTTTTCTAACCACCACGTTGCTCAGTGAAGATTACAGATCCCTGTTCCCAAGACATCACCCTGTACCCAGACAGCAGAGACAGATTGTGTAGCTGGAGCATACAGTTCTTCCTACTGGCATATGCTCGTCTCAACCCTCACTTGGAGGGAATCCCACCAGAGGGAAAAGAGCTCAGACCCCAAGAAACTGCATTTTTGTTTTCTGGCAAGAAACATACCCACCGACTAAAGAGTTGATGCAGGACCAGGGAGGTGATAATCCCCCTGTACTCTGCACTGGTGAGGCCTCACCTCAAGTATTGTGTCCAGTTTTGGGCCCCTCACTTCAAGAAGGATGTTGAGGTGCTGGAGTGTGTCCAGAGAAGGACAACGAGGATGGTGAAGGGTCTGGAGAACAGGCCCTACGAGGAGGCTGAGGGAGCTGGGGAAGGGTCTGGAGAACAGGCCCTACGAGGAGGCTGAGGGAGCTGGGGAAGGCTCTGGAGAACAGGCCCTACGAGGAGGCTGAGGGAGCTGGGGGTGTTTAGTTTGGAGAAGAGGAGACTGAGGGGAGACCTTATTGCTCTCTACAACTCCCTGAAAGGAGGTTGCAGTGAGGTGGGGGTTGGTCTCTTCTCCCAGTAACAGGTGACAGAACTCGANATGACACATTCAATGGGAAGTAAACCCAGGCACTTGTCTGGACAACAACACTCTGGGCAGGGCACCAAACAAAGCACACAGGAGCAGAGCTGCCCACCCTGATCTAGGCTAGATTTGAAGCCCTGGTTGTTAAATTCAGGTTCTGTATCCTGCCAGTGGCTATTTCTCACATTCCTGTAGTGCATTTCACACTGAAGTTCAGACTGGCTACAATCACACTTTTATATCCCCACAAGAAATAGCCAGATGTGGCTTTGTAAACAGATAATGAAGTAAATGATGACACAAAGCTCGATGTGACTTATTTAGCAACTCAAATCCAATTTTATACTTGATTAACACACATGCATGAAATCATATTATTAAGCAAATCTGCCTTCTGGCTTCCTAGCCCAGATTACCCAGAGAAACTTGGCTATTTAAGTGCCATAATATTCTTCTTTGGTTTTTTATCTCAGAGCAGCCAGGACGTAGAGGTGAGACTTTCTAATGAAGCTTTGAGACAAGGAAGAACTTTGATTTTACCTGGCCATATTTCCATGCCTTATGCAAAATCTTATTCTTTAACACTCACATTCTTCCCCCCCCTACACAGTCACACCCAATCTGAGGTCTTTTCTTTTAAACCATTTAAAACCCAGAAAACTCCATCTCCAACAAAAGCATTATATCTAGATACATTCTAGAGACCTCAGCACTACCCATAAGAGGTTTCAGATGTACAAAAGCAGAATTCATACAATTAGCAAAGTGCCATTAAGAACAGAACAGGTTTCCTCTCTCTACAGATTATTTTCCAGACTGGTCAAGCACTTGCCTTGGTAGTTCAGATAAAACAAACCTCTCCCCAGGCACAATATGATGAGTGACCCATCTCCCATACTGAGTCCAGGCTGCATCAGTGAAACCTAACAGCATTTGGCTCTTATTTTTTCTGCTGAAGCTGGCTTTGGAGGAGCCTGCTGACATTAACCAGCAGGTTTATATCCCACAATGCACAGGTCTGAACACCAGAACTGTGCTAACACCAATTCCCAACATAAGAAAACCTCCCCCACAACCCTCCACTGTGGAAACATACCGAGAGAATCCCGCTGCCACACTCAACTATCTCTAGAGCAAGCAGACCTGCACCCCGAAACAAACCAAAACCACGTAGTACAAGGGGGTCATTTACCTTTAATTTCCAACCACTGCTCGTAATCTTCCTCCTCATCTTCATCTGGTGACTGAAACACACTGAGGCGGTTAAGGACTGGGCTCTGTTTGGAATGGGAGTAGCTCTTGGCTTGCTGCAACATGCTGCTCAGGACCTGACCGGGGCGCTTCCCAAAGAGCAGAGGTTTCTTCCCAACATGTGGTGCAGAAGCGTTTGCCGAGTTATTAGTAGAACTTGGGGGAGGTTCTTAGGAAAGAATGAGGGGAAAAATAATTCCTGCACATCCTTATTGTTTTCAGAAGGTTACAAACAACAACTCAGGGTGTAAGACAGCTGCGACAGGCTGTTATTTTCAGAGTAAGTTTAAGGCGCTGGCTGGTGAGAGCTGCACGACAAAATGAAAGCAGGGATGGTTTTTACAATGGGAGAAGAGAGATGCTTGTTGTGATGGGAGGTTCATGGCAGAAGAGAGATGCTTGTTGTGACAGCATCTACAGAGGAAAAGGGAGTAAACCTCCCTGGTGAAGAAAGACTTTAATCCAAATTTAAAGGTGTCACCATTGCTTTAGAACTTACTCGTACTGGTAACAGCTCATAGCAGGGTTTCTAAAGTGAACATACACTGAGGCAGCTCACACAAAGTTGGTATCACCAGGAGAACGAAGGCCTCCTGTTGCTCAGGAGTCAACCTACCGGTACTTGACTTTTCCTTCTGCAGCTTGAGAAACTGCTGGAGGAAACTGCCATCGTTAACAAACTTGTTGGAAACACAGGCTTCACTGTCAGTACCGTCATCTCTGAGTAGAAAAAGAAAAGTAGGTGATGGTACTCATCCTCCCCAGCCCCCTATGCATGCATTTATTTCAAACAGAAAGCAAGACAAACGCTAATGACTACTAAACCCTCTCACCTGGCATTGAAAACACACCTAGAAACCCCTCAGTTTATGGCATTTACCCACACTCTCCACTGAGACAGGATTTCCACTCCTTCTCCTATGCTACACTGCTTTCAAAACCCACGGGTGTTTAGCTAGAGAATTGCACCAACACGAATTCCAGATTACAAGTAAACTAACGAGCAAGAAGCTGAGAGCATAATGCCCCATTCAAGACACACAATCTACTGTTACACATCTATTCACGCAAGTACCTGCAAAATCTGACAAGACCAACTAAAGTGCAAGCATGCTACTCCAACCTTTACTCAATTATCAATTTCAATGTCCTCAGTACTCGCTTCCAAGAGCCTGGAGAGCTTTGTAAAACCTGTCTCTTGGTTTCATTCAGGGCACACACCCGGTTTCTGCCCGCAAAGCTCTAACAGCACCGTAAATCGCACATACTCTCCCAACAGAGGAAGCTGCTGGATGCTCAGGTAATTCTGCCTCGCTTGCTGCTCCAGCCGGGCCTCGATTTCTCTCTTTTTCTGCGCTATCAATTCCTCTTGGTGAAGGATATTCACGTTTGTCTTGGCTGACTTAGACTGCGCGACCCCAAACCACCGGCTGGCTTTTCCTAGGGGAAAACGGGGAAGCGGGGAGGGGAACAAAGACGACAGTTAACGCTGCGGCCTTCAGGGCCTCCCCGAGCCGCCGCGCCGAGCAGGGGGACGTTGCCCCGGGCCCCCACGGCCCCCACGAGCGTCCCCATGGGCGGGTCACTGCCCCATACGTTGAGGCCTCCAAGCTCGGTGCGCCGCCGGCCCCCCTTCCCTCGCTGCAGGCGGGCTCCAGGCCACGGGGCTGAGGACAGACAGGGGACGGCTGCCGGCAGGTCGGGAGCAGCGGGGCAGGGCCCTGGGACCCGGCAGGACCGGCCGTACCTGGCGCATCTCTGGGGTTGTCCATTTTGGAGCTCCCGTCCCACAATGCACCGCGGCGGGCGGGGCGGGCGACGCCAGGCTGCTGTGCCGCAAAGGCCTCTGGGAGATGTAGTCCCGCAGGCGCCTCCGCCTCTCTTCCCGCCTTCACGCCCCCTCCTCAGCTTTCCCGGACCGGCCTGGGCAGACACACCCTCTGCTGGGTAAAAAGCTGGCTGGCAGGGCACAAGGAGAGGTGGAGCCACGTCCAGATGGTGCCCGGTCACAAGCGGTGTCCCCACAGCTCAGTCCTGGGTCCAGTCCTGGTCTACAGCTTTATCAATGGCCTGGGTGAATCCCAAACTGGCCAGGGCTGGAAGAGACCCCAAAGACCACTGAGATCCAACCCCCCTGCCACAGGCAGAGCCACCAACCTTCAGGCCTGGAGCCAGACAAGGTTGCCCATGGCCCCATCCAATTTGGCCTTGAACCCTTCCAGGGTTGGGGCATCCCCCCCCTCTCTGGGCAGCCCCTTCCAGCCCCTCACCACTCTCTCTGTGAAGAACTTCCCCTGATCTCCAGCCTGACCCTTCCCTCCAGCTTCAATCCATCCCCTTGTCCCACCACTCTCTGCCCTTGGGAAAACCCGATTCCCCTCCTGTCCATACGCTCCCTTTAAGTCCTGGGGGGCTGCAATGAGGTGTCCCCTCCCTGCAGCTTCTCTTCTCCAGGCTGAAGAAACCCAGCTCCCTCAGCCTATGAAGGGATTGAGTGTTCTCTCAGTAAGTTTGCGGATGACACTAAGCTGGGAGGAAATGTTGATCTGCTCAAGAGTAGGGAGGCTCTTCAGAGGGACAAGACCAGGCTGGATTGATGGCCTGAAGTCAAGGGGATGAGGTTCAACAAGGCCGAGGGCAGAGTCCTGCATCTGGGGCATAACAACCCCTGCAGCACTACAGGCTTGGGGCAGAGTGGCTGCACAGCTGTCAGGTGGAGAAGGACCTGGGGGTGTTGGGTGACTGCAGACAGACTATCAGCCAGCAGTGTGCCCAGGTGGCCAAGAAGGCCAACGGCATCCTGGCTTGTATCAGAAACAGCATGGCCAGCAGGTCTGGGGATGGGACTGTGCCCCTGTACTCAGCACTGGTGACACCACACCTCAAGTGCTGCATTCAGNGGTTGGAGAGAGGTGGGCGATGGTCTCTTGTGCCCGGGGACAGGGGACAGGACAAGGGCAATGGCCTCAAGCTGCGCCAGGGCAGGTTCAAATGAGATGCCAGAAGAAATTCTTCCCCCAAAGAGCTGTGGGGGTGTGGGACAGGCTGGTGCAGTCCCCACCCCTGGGTGTAGGGAACAGACGGGAGATGAGGTGCTCAGGGAGATGGTTCAGAAGAGGACAGGGACGGTTGGACCCGACGATCTCAAAGGTCTTTCCCAACCTGGTCATTCTGCGAGCACAGCCCGGCGGTACCGACCCGTCGGACTACAACTCCCATGATGCCGCGCGCCCCCGCCATTTCCCATCGCGCCTCAGCGGCGGAGCCGCCTCCGAGCCGCCCGCGAATGGCTCCGTGTGAAGCGCAACCACTGGGGGCTGGAGATCTGCGCCGTGAGGCCTTTGCCCGAGGCCGGCCCGTCACCGGAGAGACGAGCAAAACCTACAGATCGGCCTGCGAGCAGCTAGAAAGGCACCCTCTAAGGACGACCCTCTGCATTGAAGGGAGGGTACAGGCTTGTGGGATGCCAGGCAGGTGGATGTCATCCGCCCCTTCCAGGGATGAGGAGGGAAACGTTTTGTGCTGGTGGGAGTGGAAATAGGTTGAGGATTGAAGCTGGAGGGAAGGTGTAGGTTAGATATTGGGGGGAGTTCTTCACAGAGAGACTTGTTCATACTGGGTTGTGAGAGCAGCACAGCAGGTGGTGGGTTAGTAAAAGTGGGTATCAGTGTTTCAGCAAGAGCTACTTGCCACATCCCACCCAAGAAACTTCAAAGAGAAAACCCACTCCCACTCCTCCAGCTGCTTTTAAGGCTTGTGCAACCAACACCCTAACTCAACCCATGGGATTTTATTCCCGTGGCTTCAAGGATGCTGAGAAAAGGTACTTTTCCCACTACTTGGGAAAAGGGGTTGTTTGTAGTCAGGCTCCAACAGGAGTAGAAAGGATAGCATGACAACAATTGTGTTAAGGGTCCTGTTTAAGGTTATAATAGCAGTCACACCCAACGGGGTGGCACAGAAAACCTCCATACCAAAAGTGATATGCTCAAATTGAATACTACTGTAGCACTTTTGTATCAGAAGGAGGTTTAGAAACCCTAGCCATACAAGAAATGGGGAAGCCTAGACCTCGGTCAAGATAACCCTGCCGTGGTCTTCTAGGTGGCCCCACCTTTTTCCACATCATCAGTCAGTTAGTGTTTGGTTTACCAATGCTTTTGCCAAGAGGGAAGGAAAAGTGGGGAATATCAGGCTGTAGCACTCCATACCTCCTTTGAGGAACAGATTATAACAGAAGGCAAGGGGAGTGCCCAAATAGGAGAATCAATTCAAGCTCACTGAGTCCAACCGCAGCCTGACCCTGCCCAGGCCACCTCTAGCCCATGTCCTTCAGCACCTCATCCCTTGGCCTTTCCAATCCCTCCAGGGATGGGGACTCCACCACTGCCCTGGGCAGCCTGTTCCAACCCTGACAACCCTTTCAGGGGGAAATTCTTCTGATGGCCAACCTCAATCTCCCCAGGGCAGTCTGTGACCATTTCCTCTTCTCTCAGGTAAAAAGCAACAGGACAAGAGATCAACCCCACCTTTCTGCACCCTACTTGCAGGGACTTGTAAAGAGGTCACCACTCAGCCTCCTCTTCTCCAGACTCAAAAGTCCCAGAGCTCCCTCAGCTGCTTCTCAGACGACTTGTGCTCCAGACCCTTCCCCAGCTCC
>VXBZ01010452.1:24951-49238 GCA_013399135.1 Heliornis fulica | reverse complement strand
TGGCTTGGCCAACACTTGTGCCAAGCACTTCCTGCCAGCAACAGCTTTAACGTCAGTTGGATGTGTATATGCAGACACAAATTCATGAAGAAGGAGACTTAGAGAAAGGGAAGTAGAACAAAAAAAGTAAAAAGGGATGTTCAGAAGTCTCTGAAGGCAATCATAATGAAACAGAAAGAATTAAATCTCTCCTTCAGCAGGTGAGTATGAAAACAAGAACAGTTCTCACTAGCGTAACTTCATCCCACCAGAGAGGCACTACAGAATTTGGCTGGAAAAAAACATACCTGTAATTGCACCACCAGTACCCACCTGGCTGTCAAGAAGCCTGTCAAGCCATTTAAATTGATTGACGATGAGCCGGGGAAAATTTGTTCCAAAGGTGCCCACACTACAACAGCAGAGAGCAAAACACGTGTGTCAGACCTCCAGGCAAACTCCAAAGTCTTGCTGCAGGACTGTGAGATCTGAACTAACCAACCTTAAACCGTATCATGAAAATACCATTAACACTAATACTGCACTAACAGGGAGAACACTACTTGCCATGCAGACGACGCAGCGGTAACACCAGCCTGTTCCAACATGCCACCACCATCCTAAGTTACAAGTTACGTCGCAAAAGCAAAACGCTCATTGTAACCTTACTTCAGATCTCCTGTGCTCCCTACCACTAGCTTTATTAAACCTCCAAGGCAGAAGCTGATACCCACTATCCCCACATATATCCCCATCCACACTGATGAGCAACCTAGATCTCCATGGGATCATCCTGGCAACTTCCTCCTACTCCAAAATAGACCATTTACTTCTGTACTTCATTTATATTTTTAACCAGTTACTAATACATAGAAAAAAATCACTCTTCTTACACCTTGGTAGGAGACAAACATAATACCAAACATAACACCGTCCATGTCTAAGATTTACTAACGGATTAAAGAGCACAATAAACAGCTTATCACTTTAACATCCAAGATCTTTAAGAATTCTTGTGTGAAAACAATTCCATCCTTGCAACTATGTCAAACCCTCATCAAACAAGATTTCAGTCTGAGACAACTTCTCAGACTTAGTCTTGGTACAGTATTTGTACTCTTTTTGATAATCAGCACCGAAACAAACACTGTATCTGGTACAACCTCAGCTTCTTTCTATCCCTCCATCTGCTTTGCTGCTCTGTTGTGAGCATCCAGGGGACTGGAAGTAGAGCATAAGCATTCAAGTCTTGCCTATGTTACACCTCAAGATCTCTCACTCCACTATGATATTCTACATTCAAAAACTTTCGTATTTCCCTTGTTTGTACACAATCTGTATTTTTAAAAGGAGGCCTGTGTGCATCCAGTCACCTCCTAAAACTCTGCCAGCCACTTCCATAATCCCTCTGCTGGAACACTTCCCAAGTTTATGCCAGCAGCTAGGAAAAGCGTAATGAATCATGAGGCGCATCTGTATGTCAGCTTCCATAAATTTGTGTTCTGCTTTACGTGCCCACAAGTTTAAAGTCATGGTACCTCACAGAGAATTTTACACTCGTATGAAAAATGAAACCATCAGTGCAAACACCCATTCAGGTAAACCCAAGTAACAGGGTCACACAGCTTATGATTGTCCAAACAAACAGATTTCATTCCAAGCCAAGGCATTCTACACTCACATGTCGAAAAAGAATTCAGGGATCTTTTCCAACAACAGCATTATGACAGCAGGCTAGAAAAAAGGCATAAAGACAGTGTTAGGATGACAATTTACTGCTTGTTCTGTGGTGCTGCCGCCAACATTGGTCTTTCATGGAAGATGTAATGCACACAGAGAATAAGAGACTCTCCCCCTAACACTGGAAAAGATGCATACAGCCTGCAAGCCAAAAAGCACAAATGCTGGGAGTGGCATAAGTTCTCCACATAACCTAACAGAAGCAGCACATATGGGAAGGGTGTACAAGCTCTGGGCCAAACGAAGCTCACTCTCAGATGCAGGTGAGTTGCTTTTCACCACTTGGGATTCTAAAGCATCAATACATAAAACTTGAAAACAGTGCCTGCATGCTTTTGCCACTCCCTTTGCAGGTCTAATTCTCCTCCCCTTTCATCCCAGCCCAAATGTAATCAGAAAAAATGTATTTATGACAACACCTTTTAAAATATGTTCATTAGAAGAGGATTTAAATCCACAGCTGCTTTAAGGCTTCCCATGCCTTACCGAGATATCTGTCATCTGCAGCTCCACATACACCTTGAGGCAACTTGCATACACTTTCACTGAACTTGTTCTTGACAGCAGGTTGCTCAGCATCTTGACCATTTTTAGAAACTTAGAAGATTCAATTCCTCCAATAATGGACTTTCCACCACCTCTCTAGCCTACCCATTCTAGAACTTAAGGAAAACAACCTCCACAGTATGTCCCATCAGAATTTACCTATGTTAACCTGAGCTGTCACCATCCATCCTGCCCTGTTCATCTTTGAGAAGGGTCTGGCTCTGCTTTCTCTATACTATGCAACTAGATATTTTAAGACCACAAAATATCCCTTAATCTCCTCTTCTTATAACTGAACAGACCCAGTTCCCTCTGTCTCTTCTTGTATAGCAAGGCCCTGAGCATCTTTGTGCCCCTAAAGAAACAAGAAATCAGCTGCTATTGCAGATGAAGACTCATCTGCCTCACAATCAGTCCTATTAATCCTCTACTTACATAGCAAAAGGTTCTCTAAATAAATCATCACTGCCGTAAAGAGCAAAATAAGGTGTCCATACCTGTAAGATCTTAATTCCAAGAAGCAATTTCATGAGGCTTTCACAGTATGAGTGCACCAAAGTCCTGCAAGACCACAAGCATAGTAAAACCATGTTACAACAGGCTGTAAGTCCTTCCATTACTCTTCTGTTTCTTTCCAAAACCACTTACGATGACTTATGTTAACAAATGGTAATCACAGACATATGAAAAAAAATTAAAACTGCACTTTAGCTCTGAATAAGCTTACTCTCTAGGTGACTAGAGGGAGCTGGCAACACAAAAGTCTCTGTGCTAAAGCTGTAACTCCTAGAAAAAAAAATAGTTGACCTTCACCGACTGTGTCAGGTTTTTTCCCCCCAGTATTTGGTTCTTGCCATAAAATGCTACCGAGGCCAAAAACTACAACAGCCAGCCAGTAAATCCTGTGACTTACCACATTAAACTTACTGCTGCTAAACAGCAATGTATTACACTAGCCACTTATGCATTAAGAAAAAGTCTAGTGTATCAGCTGGAGTGTTGTGGGTTTGTCTGGTAGGGTTCTGGTGTAGAGGGGTTGTTGCAGGGGTGGCTTCTGCAAGGAGCAGCAGGAAGCCCCAGCAAGGAGCCCCAGGCCCAACACAGTAAATACCAGCTGGGCTCAAGACCGGGCCCGCCGCTGACCAAGGCCGAGCCCATCAGTGACGGTCATAGTGCCGCTGGGAATCACATTGAAGAGGGGAAAAAAAACGCAACCAAACGCTTTTTGCCACCTGAGAAGGGAGTGAGAAGATCTGAGAAACTGAAGACACCAAGGCCAGTGAAGAAGTGGGAGAGGAGACACTTTAGGTGCCTGAGAGAAAGATTCCCCTGCAGCCTGTGGAGAAGACCACGGTGGAACAAGTGTCCACCCACAGGCCATGGAAGGTGCTGAGACCTCACCTGCAACTCCACTAAGGACTTTCCCTCCACACTGCTCAATGTTATAAGACATTTAACTAGAGACTGGCTCTGACTGAAGGGGAAGACAAAATAAACTTTCTCTGACCTTGACCCCTCAGTCCGTATAGGGGTGCAGGGCAAGAGACAGTTCTTGAACTGGTTTCTGTCCTTGATGTGAGACTCCAAGCCACTGATAAATTCTTTCACAACCTGCAAAGCAGAAAGAAGTTATCCACATCCCAAAAAGATGTCCTGATCAATTGTTCTCTTCAGCATGCTGTTTGTGAGCCAATGAGAACAGGGAACCAGAGACAGACAGAAACTGTGATGGAAAGAATACCGGATAATAAATGAACTCTAGTCTAAACCATATGTAAAAGCAAACACTGCTCATCCTACAAACTAACACTAAAGCAACACTCTTGGATTCTACTTGGATCTGAAATTCTTCCTATTCAGCTGAGACAGCAACATTTAATGCAACCCAAAAACCATTTGCAGGATTAAAATCACTGGCCTGACTTCATGCTGGTCTCATTTACTGGAGAGGAACTCCACATTGTGGCAGTTTTAATACTAACATCTCCCAGTCAACATAAAACCAAACACAGCTCCCACTAGAAAGCTAAGCAAGTGATTTTTCTCCCTTAAGAGCCTTTGTCTAGTGAACCATACTGCCAATTAATCACTTTGACAGGGCAAAGAGGAGGAAGTGCAGAACTTTTGCTTGGAATTATGTAAAACCATACTTGGAGCATGCACAACAAAACTGGTTTAAGAGGCACATGCTGGTCATCTCTGTCTGACTGTCCCGACATAAAAGCTGGTAAGAGACAGATACAGAACGTCAAAAATGGGACCAAATGGCTGGGACTGACAGAACTGGAGTCTGGACTGCTGAAATTCAAGACAACATACTATGTTGGATACTTTTGTATGGGACTAGCGGGGATAGGCAGCTGTATTTGTGTCTTCTGCTACACAGCAACTAGTTTTAAAGTTGGTTCCTGCCAAAGCACAGTCTATTACTTACACCTGGGTACGTAGGGTGCTTCTCCAGGGCCAGGCAGAGCTTCTTCTGGAAAGCCAATTGATCTACAGCTAAAGAGAAAGTTTAAAAAGAAAATGAAGAACTAGATAAAATTTTGTGGTAGCAACAGCTACATGAAATATGAGCTCTTGAGCCCATCCACCAATACCTCTGCACTTGCTTTACTGAGAAGTCCATTAGCAAAAGCCTGCATGCTGTCAACACTTGTGTCTTCTCCAGTTTGGGCTAAGAGTAGCTAATGGCATTAAAAAAGCTTAATACACAAATTCCTAACAGCTTGTCTGAGCTGAAAGGTAACACAAGGTGTTCCTTTTCCTGTTTAGAGCTCCTTCCTCTGTAATTCAATACGGTAATCACAGATGCAGCCTAATCTTATTCCACAGGCCTCCAATAATCCTTCAGAAGTGTTTTAACTTAGCATGCACACACCCAGAAAGCTGGTATGAGTCTAGGCAATACACTGAATCGAGCAGTAACTGTGTGATTCAAGAGGTATGTAACAAGAGGCCAGGAGGTTTATTTGAACTTTGGAACAAGCTGGCTCAAGCATCGCTACTCTGCAAGTAAAACACATCTTTGCACCAGTCATCTTTGCAGGTTTTCAGAGACAAGCAGAAAGATGAAGGGTTAAGCCCATACCTATTTCATTCTGTCCCTCCCCAGATTTCAGTGTGACTCCTGAGGTTCTAAGGAGCTCTTCAAAGACTCCCTCATTCTCCACTCCACAGTGGGTAACGGCCTTTTCCTTATGAGAAATCCGCAACTTCTTTGTTTCTGGGAAAACAAGACATGCTCCATCAAATATACACTGCAAGAACAATAGCAGGGATCCTTCATATTAACAACTAATTCAAAATTAACCTCCTAGTAAGAAATCAGAGGAACACAAGAATACCCTTCCAGGACCAGATCAACAAACTGTACCAATATTTGACACAGACATTAGCCAACTTAGACACCAACGGAAAGATCCTACACAGCAGTTAGCACTGCAGCACGGCACCAGAAAGGCACATTCCTTAGTCATCCCTTTATTGACAGAATCATAGGATCCTGGCATCTCCTGGGCTAGAAGGGACCAGTAAGGCCCACTCCAACTCCTGGCTCCACACAGCCCAGCCCAGTCAGAGCAGGGCACTGAGCGCATCGTCCAGACGCTTCCTGACCTCAGCCCAGCTGGGGGCTGGGACCACTGCCCTGGGGAGCCTGTCCCAGTGCCCGACCCCCTCTCAGGACAGAACCTCTTCCTGACACCCACCCTGACCCTCCCCTGGCCCAGCTTCATGCTGTTCCCTCGGGTTCTGTCCCTGGTCCCCACAGAGAGGAGATCGGCGCCTGCCCCTTCACTGCCCCTCGGCAGGAAGCCCCCGACCGCCATGAGGCCTCCCCTCAGCCTCCTCTTCTCCAGGCTCAACAACCCCAGGGCCTTCAGCCTCTCCTCGCCACACTTCCCCTGCAGACCCTTCCCCACCCTCGGTGCCTCCTCTGGACACTACCTGAGCACCTACTTGGCAAGTCTGTCTTGCAGGTCTCTTCAGGAGCATCAGGTTTTGACAATTTCCTTTTGGAAACCATGGTAACAATGCATCTGATGTTGCCTACAAAAACACAGGAAAGAGACAAGTGAGCAAATGAGACTTGACTTCAGCTTTTTTTTTTTTTAAGTAAATCTAGTATGTATTCATTAATAGTGAAGGGAAATGCTCCAGAAATTGAAACTGTTTAAAGAAAGTTACGTTGCCAGGTTAACCAGCATCACACCACATTTTTCTGCTGTACATGTTAAGATTTTAGAGCTTGTGATAAAAACAGCATAACACATCACTACATCTAAAACTCATTTCCTCATAAAACAAGGTTTCGCTTTCTTTTCAGATGGCAAGCAAATTAAACAGTAAACTAAACTGAGTAACTAAGAGACACCAGATGGTATTTGCTGAGCTAATCCTCCCCATGCCCACACAAAGCAAATGATACCGTGAAAAGCTGAAATCAAAAGTCAACAGTATTGGTGACTATTACTCAAGTATTCTTTATTGCAGTGCTGGGCTAACATGTGCTCCGAAGGAGTCAGCTGCACAGCTGATATGCTGGTTCTACATACTTATTCAGGATACCTCCTCCGAGAAACAACATATGAATTATTTTTCCACAAACTCATTATCATAGGTTTCCAGTTCCTCACGTGCATACTACAGTCTTTATGTGGTCTTCAAGGCCCCTGGTGGTCGTTTACTTCATCCTCTCCTCTTGATCACTGTGCCCTTGCCATGAACTATAGCCATTACCTTCCCATCCTTTGCTTGCCAGAGCTGCAGGACTGGTCTTAGGTCCCCCTGCATTCCTGAGGCATCTCGAGTTCCTTTCAAAAGGCAGCAATGTGCTGAAGCATACACCACCACTGCTATCTTACCTGGGGTTGCTGCTTGCTTAAAGATTTTGTATGGTAAATTTTCCACTACTTTAACTCTAGTTCTTGTTTCACCACAAAGGAATAGCAGTTTCACAGTTATGAGCCCGGGCACGTTCACTGACCCAACACCACCGCAGGACGAGCTGTCTACACAAACCTCCATCTGACCTGCCTTTCTGCCGCAGGTGACCGCCACTAAAAAGTAGACCTCGGCCCAGCTCTAAAGCGTAAATATTATTTTTAAAAGAGCTGCGCTGCCACCCCGCGTTAACGAGGGTTTGGGCAGCCTGCTGAAACGAGTCGGACAGGACAGAGGCGCAACGAGCCTTCAACAGCTCTCGCGTCCCAAGGTGCAGGCGCTAGGCCGAGGCGGAGCGCTGGCTGCGGGACGGCCCTCCCGGCGGGTAGCCCCCGTCTCCGCGGGTAGACCCCCCCCGCCTCCGCACGGCCGCTCCTCCTGACGCCTGCGGCCCCACCTCACCCGGCCTGCACGCCTGTAGGGCCGTCTGAGACGCACAGGAGCTTCGGCNGGAAGCAGCGCCGGGGGGCTCCGCCCGCGGGACACGCTCCTCCGCCAAGGGTCCTTCACCTGGGCTCCGCCTTCGGGACCCGCCGCCGGGCCAGGACGCTGAGGAGGCGCTGGGATGGTGACTGCGGCGCAAGCTTCCCGCCACCGCTGCGTGGTGACGTCCTTCCGGCGCCGGTAAGGCCGGGCCCGGAAGCGGAAGCGGGGCCTGGCGCTGGGGCCGCGGCAGCGGCAGCCACAGCCACGATGAGCGGGCCTGAGCTGCTGCTGGACTCCAACATCCGGCTATGGGTGGTGCTGCCCATCGTCTTCATCACCTTCTTCGTGGGCATGATCCGACACTACGTGTCCATCCTCCTCCAGAGCGACAAGAGGCTGACGCAGGAGCAGGTGTCCGACAGGTCAGGGCCCCTCGGCGCGGCCCGTCTCGGCTGCGGGGGACGCGGCGCTGCCGCCTCGCATCTCCCCGCCCTTCCCCGGTGCTCCCGGCTCCGCTCTCGCTCCCGCCCGACGGCCGGGTCGGTCCCGCTCACCGCGCCGCTAACGCGACCTGTCTCTTTTCCAGCCAAGTCCTGATCCGGAGCAGAGTCCTTCGGGAGAACGGAAAGTACATCCCAAAGCAGGTAGGGACCGCGAGGAGCCGTGCCGGGGCCCGTGGGTCAGGCCCTCGGGCTGGGCCGGTGCCCGGAGCAGAGCGGCGCCCAGAGCTGCGGTCGGTAGCGAGCGCTTAGGATAAACCGGGCGCTAGATCTGTAGATCTACATCTGCGACCTTTTCCGGGCGTTAATCTTGGCATCCGCTGCTTGGTGGTGCTACTGCACGCTGAAACGAAGTGTGTGTCCAGACTGGCATGTTCAACGGCTGACAAAATAGTCAGAGATTTCGTAGGGATAACGAGGGAGTCAGCTGCAGCGTCCCTGCTGCTGAACTAAAAACCAGCCGCTTGTATCGGTTTCGTTGCTGGCACATACACATATTGTACAGTCTGGAAATGAGCTTGGGGGAATGACAGTGCCAGATACACCCGTGGCAGTACTGAGCCAGCAAGAGCTTTACACAAAGCACTGAAAGCCCTTGAATCGATGTGGATTCTTTTTCAGAGAATTCTTAGAATTATTATAAGAAATTTAAAAAGCTGGAGAGCTGGTTCCAGGGAAACGGGAAAGTGAGAAGCTTTAGAGCATACAGGCATTGTTGTACCTCTCCAAGGAAGAACGGTATGTCCTGAAAGAGTTCGTAAGTTGTCTGCACATCTGAGCAGGAAATAATGATTCTGTCTCTTCTTCTGGTGTTGGCATTGGCTCTTTTTGGTTTCAGTCTTTCCTGACCCGAAAATATTTTTTTAATAACCCAGAGGATGGATTTTTTAAGAAAACTAAACGAAAGGTCGTGCCTCCCTCACCAATGACAGGTAAGTTGAGGTACTGTAAGTACAGGCGGGCAGAAAGATGTATCGTTTTCTGCCAGGGCAGCAAGGTGCATCAACTTCTCAAAAAGCTCAGTGCATGTGAGGGAACAATGGTACTGGGCCACTGGGTATCAGGGAGGAGTTGAGAACAAGACCCCTCGCTCTGGTAGCAGCAGCATGTTGATGCCCTGTTTTGTATAACCTCTACCTCCAGCTGCCTGCAGCATCCCATGAGACCATGACCACCTCAGTGCTACCAGGAACCGGGAGTCCTGCTCTCTCTTGGGTCCTCTCATCAGCTTTTTTTTTTGCACCAGCTCCACTGAACTGATTTAACTTATTAATGTGACCAGAGAGCTCAGCATCAAATTAGCTGGGTAGTTCATTGTGTGTTTTCTAGCTAAATCAGCTCACAGCAGGGTTGAGTGATCTGTACTGAGGGATGGGGTCAAGTATGGGCAAAGCAAAGTGGTGTCAGACAGCAGAGAACAAGAAGACCCTTTGGCTTGCAGCAGTGGAAAATAAAAGATCTAAGACAGATAGTTTATTAAAATAGTAAAGTAACCTCTTGTTTACCTTTATTGTCATGCACTGCTATTTTATGGCATCACTTTGATCTGCAGATCCTACCATGTTAACGGACATGATGAAAGGGAATGTAACCAATGTCCTGCCTATGATCCTCATCGGTGGTTGGATCAACATGACATTTTCAGGGTTTGTCACAAGTAAGTGTGTAGAATAAGGCAGCCTATGGGTCTGGCTGTGTTTCTGGCCATGATCTTGAGGGTCTGGGCTGCATCAGAGATTGGCTTCTTTGACTGGAAGTGTCTGTCATGCACTTGGCTTGTGGCACTGATGTTACTTGCTGAACTTCAGTTGATTTACTTGCCCCATAGCAAAGGAAGGAGAATTGTTTTTAAAGTAATGGGCATGGCCACAAAGAAAATAGCTCACGTCTTCAGGAACAACTGTAGTGGCAGAACCAATATTTAAATTAATTAAAGTTGCCTAAATTTCAAGTTGGTACAGTGGATTTTCCTTTGATCCTGTCCAGGGAGTTGGTTACTGTGAAATGCAGTGTGTATCAAAATTACTTCCTTAAATTTACAGTCCTGTTTGGTTTTGGGTTTTTTTCTCTAATAAAAAGAGCTATCAACTCTCTTTGCCATTTGCTTTGCACTCAATGAAACTGGGCTCTTTTTTTTTTTTTTTTGTCCTCTTTTATTCCTGTAGCAAAGGTCCCTTTTCCTCTGACGCTGCGTTTTAAACCAATGTTGCAGCAGGGAATTGAACTGTTGACTCTAGATGCCTCCTGGTAAGCCTGTGTCCTGAGCAAGCAAGGTCAAATATTCCCTTAGAAGGTTGTGAATGCATTAATAACCCTAGAGTGGTCTGTGCTGCTTCTGAAGTGAGGTTGCGAGGCAGCTCACAGCCACTCTTGTTCTGCTTTATCAGGGTGAGCTCCGCTTCCTGGTACTTCTTGAATGTGTTTGGACTCAGAAGCATTTACACTCTCATCCTGGGCCAAGATAATGGTAAGATACTATCATTTCTGTGTAAAAGCTGGCTTCTCCTATGGGATGACATATGAAGAACCTGGGGAAGGATTCTAAGTTTCCAGCCCAAAAGCTCCTGAGAGCCTCTCTCACTTGTGCGAGGCTACCCTGCGCTGGCCAGGTCTGACATCACCTGCCACCAGTACCCAGAGCTTCTGCACCAACCCCTGGCTAACTGCTCAAAACTCCTGATGATCAACCTGTGTCTTCCTTTCTGTCTGACACCAGAAATACTGCTCTCAGGTGTGTTTTTATTTCTAGGAAGAATTAGTTTTAAGGAAAGCTGTGAAGATTTATTCATGCTACATGTAGAGCAGGATAGATACTGGTTCAGGGGGTATTGAGAATGTGGGAGACTTATCTTCTCAGTTTGCCTATTTTATGTAAATTTAGCCAAGATGTAGGGGGTGGGAACCAGGTGTCTTGGGAGAACTCTTGTTAGTATTGCATGCTGCATGTCTAGAGCTAGAAACCAACCTGGTGGCACTGTGCTCCAAGAAATGCTGCTTAAATGACACCCAAATCCACCTCTCATTTCTGTCTTGTAGCTGCGGATCAGTCTAGGGTGATGCAAGAACAAATGACAGGGGCTGCAATGGCCATGCCAGCAGATACCAACAAAGCATTTAAGGTACTGTGGTCTCACCTCAGTCCCATTCCCTGTGAACTCATGGGATTGTAGGCTGCACGTAGCTCAGTCTCTCCCTGCATCAGGCAAGGGAATTGCTCTGGGAATTCCTGAGGAGGGCTATGGGAGTTACCCTGGGTCTGAGCCCTACCACTCTGAAGTAAGCCCCATTAGGCGTTTGTGATAGGAAAGCTGAATGCATGCACCATCTGCTTTTGCAGGTAAGTATCCTTTTCCCTTGAGATCTAGTTCCAAGGCAGATGCCGACTCCCAAAACGTTGGGTTGCCAATACAAGCCCAGCAGGCACAGGGCAGAATGTGTGTAAGGAGGTGAAGTGAGTTTGCTCAGTGGAAAATCTGTCTTGAAGTTCTAAGCAGCCTCCATAAGCACCTACTTACTAGAACACCCCGACCTTTCACAACCCCAGTTCATGCATGAAGGGGGAAGGTTCTGGGTTTATGTGCTGTAGCAGAGATTTACCCACACACAGCCTGCTGCCTGAGAGGTCAGGATAGGCTGCCTCTGCCGTTTCTTCTCTTCAGTAACTTTCCTGTCTAAACCCCCACCACCACACCACCCTGCCAGAGGCTCAGCCAGGGAAGCGTGGGGCTGCAGTTTGCAGCTTTGCTGGAGCAGCAGCTGTTGGGCTGCAAAATGTCAGCACTGAGGTATGATTCCAAACAGTCCTGTGTGCACCCCTTGCTCCGGCCCCTCTGCTGGGGAGGGATTGGGAAGTCCTAGAAAGGGATTCCAGTACTGCCTCTTAGGAGCAGTTTTACTTTGCAGCCCCGTAGGGACCTGAACCTACTACCTGATCCTAGCAGGAACAGAGCAAGCCCGGAGATAAGTGTTCTGGCCAAGAAACACAGATGTCTCGCTGGGTATCACATGATGTGATTTTGCAGCTTGTTCTGAAATACTTCCTCACAGTAATACCGAGCAGACTAAGAGGAAGAGAGCTTTGTGGTCTTAGTTGGTGGGACAGGAGTAGTAGGGACAGATCTTTTTCATATTTAGGATGAAGTTCTGTTGGCTTTTGAGATGCTTTGAATACCTGGCTTAATGACTCAATAACCGCTGTAGCTCCAGGGATCTTGTTGGTCAAGCAACAGTCTTAACAAGGCATGTTGGAGGCTGTGATCAGTTCCAAAATTTTTGGCCCATAACTGTTATCAGATGTCTGTGAAATAAAGAGTTAACTAACCTCAAAGCACCTGATGGCTCCAGAATGGAACTGTGTTCCTACAGACAGCTGTCTTAGAGGAAACAGACTGTTCCAGAAGGTTAAAGGGTTGTCATAAAAGTAAAAACCTTTTCTAATTTTTACGCTGTATTGACCAGCTAAGCTGACTCCAGAGTCGGGCCAGGATTGCCGGGGGTTTTGAACAGAAGCTGGGTTTTGTTGCAGTTTTAAGGTAAGCTCTGCTGTATGTAGTTCTTGTCTAACTGTCTCTACCTGTTTATTATCAATGCAGACAGAATGGGAGGCGTTAGAATTGACTGACCATCAGTGGGCCTTAGAAGATGTAGAAGAGGAGCTCATGGCTAAAGACCTCCATTTTGAAGGCATGTTTAAGGAAGAACTTCAGACCTCTATCTTCTGAATCTGAGGATATGCTTTTTTCTCAGTAATCTGAAAAAGAAATGTTACTTAAAACTACATAATGTATTTTAGTGAGGATTAGAATAAAAGAAAAACACTGTGTTCAGAACTGTGGTTACCCAACTTGTGGATTGAGCCCCAGGATCACGTGTTGTATGTGAGACAGAGGCTCTCAGTGTGGGTTTCTAGCTGGTGGTCCATTTCCCTTCACAGCACACATGTGCTGGAGAAAACACCTGAAGTTTCTAGTTCTGGTATGCAAAGAGAAAATCTACAGGGCACAATTCACCTTCCTTTTGTATCCAGCCTGCACCAAGGCTCCCTGATACTGAAAGTCCCATCTGCTTTCTCCTGCCCTGGCCAATCTGCTGGTGGATGCAGTGCGGGGGTCACCAGGGCAACTTCTGTCCTCGTTCCCCACCCCTTGGCTGCTTTTGTTCCTGGACAGAGGAGCTCCTCAGAGGTGTCTCAGCAAGAGCACCAGAGACAGTGTCCCAGTGTCACTGTCCATTTTAGGTGGGTGTGTGATGGTTTGTTTTGCTGCGATCTTGAGGTGCAAAAGATCAGGGCAACCATGCCAGGGGGTTGTGCAACTTTATTGCTTCATGCAATAGGTAAAGAGAAAAGTGGAAAAAGGATACTAGCTGCCACCACGAGGTACAAGATGTCCCTATGGTCCCAGGTCCGAACAGTGTCCCATCAGTCTGTCAATTGTTGTGAGCCTCAGTGGGGAAAGCTTCCACAGCTCATTGCTAGGAAGTGATCTTTTACTCCGAGAAACACACCTTGCTCCTCCTCTCTGTCCTGCGGCCTTCTGGGATGGAGGTGTGGTTTGGCATTATAATGAGCAAAGTTCACCAAAAGGACAGCATTTTGTCAGTCATGACAGGCCCTTGGGCCAGGGTGGCAAATACACAGTCTACCAGTTCCATCTCATCATCAGCTGTATCCGGTTTTGGGGCCCTCAGTTTCAAAAGGACAGAACTCTTTTCAAAAGGACAGAGAGAGCCCAGCACAGGGCCACCAAGATGATGGAGGGAGTGGGACACCTTTCTTATGAGGACAGGCTGAGGGAGCTGGGCAGCTTGGAGGAGACTGAGGGGTGACCTCATTAACTTCTATAAACATGTAAAGGGTGAGTGTCAGGAGGATGGATCCAGGCTCTTCTCAGTGATGGCCAGTGATAGGACAAGGGGCAGTGGGTCCAAGCTGGAGCAGAGGAGGTTCCATGTGAATATAAGAAGAAAGTTGTTCCCCTGTGGGGGTGACTGAGCCCTGGGACAGGCTGCCCAGAGAGGCTGTGAAGTCTCCTTCTCTGAAGACATTCAAGACCACTCTGGACACATTCCCGTGTGGTTTAATCTGGGTGATCCTGTTGAGGCAGGGGGTTGGACTAGATGATCTCCAGGGGTCCCTTCCAACTACTAACATTCTGTGATTCTATGATCAGCCACTTCCTTATCTACACTGTTGTTTTGACCCAAGCCCTGAAAAGCTTTCCAGACTACATTCCTACAAGATAGGATGGCACAGTACTTCCTAGAGCCAAACAGTACTTTGTTTCCAGGTTATGTATCCATAGGACGCATTCCAGTCCTTGGATCTGTGACTGTGACTCAGGAGGCCAGGCAGGATGTTATTCAAAGTTTCAGGTTACCTCATTATCAAAGTGTCTGCTGACAATGTTGAGATAATTCTGGTTTTCAGACCGACTCTTACACCCAGCAAACCCACAGACTATCCCATTAATTTAATCCTTCCCTGGTCCGCTTACAAGCCCATCAGCCTGCTGGCACAGCCCCTCCTGCTTGCCACACTCAAACGAGGTAGGATCACACTCAAGTGCCCGGCTGTTCACTATAGTCACCATTCAGGCTGGGAAAATAAACATCTTGTTTTAAGGCTCCTGCTGGAAAGCAACTCTGCCTGGCCTGGCCTGGCCTACTGGAGCTCCTCAGATCCCTTTCCCAGGTTGAAGTCCTGACACAGGGAAGTGGTCCCCAAACAATAGCTCTTCTGCACCCTGGGGCTGTTATCCCCGTTTTATCCTGAGCAATTTGTTTCGGGGTGAAATTGCACACCCTCTTCCAAGCAGGAGTGACAGAACAGAGTCTGTTTTCTGTTCTTACCCAAACCACAGCAGAGAAGTTCTCCTCTGCCTCTGAGCCCTCTCTCCTGAATGCTCACGGCAGCGCTTCCCTGACAATACAACGCATGTCCGGGATGTCTGTCCCTCGCTTTCCCAATGGGGAGTTTAATGTCCTTCAAGCTCTCCATCACCCCTCGTCCTGTCACTCCATGGCCTGGTGAACAGTTCTTCCCCAGCTTTCTGACAGGCACCTTTCAGGGACTGGAAGGCCACTGTTAAGTCCCCCCAGTGCCTTTTTTTTCTCTTCTCAGACTGAACAAACCCAACTCTCTCAGCCTGTCTTCATAGGAGAGATGCTCCAGCCCTTGGATCATTTTTGTGGCCTCCTCTGATCACACTCCAACAGGTCCATGTCCTTGTGCTGAGGCCTCCAGAGCTGGACACAGTATTCCAGGTGAGCTCTCATCGGAGAAGAGGAGGAAGAGGAATGATGAGGAAGCTGTTGCTGAGGTTGCCCAGTGCCTCAGAAGAGCAAAGATGGGCTTTGCTGCAGCACCAGGTATCAGCAGTCCAACACCTTGGAGCGTGCACGCTCTCAGACATACAGGCTGGTGCAGGCAAGAGTTGCTTCCTCCCCAAATCCCCATATGCAGAGGAGGGGGGGGTGCTCTGAAGGACTCTCCCTTCCCAGCTCCCAGGGCACCAGGCATCTCCACAACCCACAGTCTCAGCTCACATAACAAAAGGTGAAAACATAACAAACCCCAGTTTCAGTGCAAACCACTTTAATTTTCCTCTCTGTACAACAGAGCCAGCCACTTACAAAGTGCTAGTCTAAAAACCAGATCTGGTGTTACAGCACACACACACACCAGCCAAAGCCTACCAGCAATGGGTCAGAGAAAGTACGAGCTGGGCCACTTTTTCTGCAGTACAATGTCTATTCAGCATCTGAGCATTGGAGATTTAAGCCCCACTGATACATGTCTCAGTGGCAGCACAGGTAAGGAGCTGAGGAGGAGAAGAGAAGCTCTTTCAGACTGATGTTTCTTTTAAAAAGGTCTTTTGCTCCTCTTTGCTTTCTTCTTTCCCTTGTTTTGGTATGCTCACACAATTTTTATTTTTTTCAGGGTAAAACAAACAGAAAAATGACAGTCATTCAGTGCAGTGTTACAGCTTAAAAACTGCTTTTCAGATGCTACCCTCAGTAACACAGAAAAAGCTCAAACAGAAATAAAAGTTATAAAAATCCCAACAACCCCAAAACCAGAACAGCAGAAGCAGTTAAGCAATTCTGAACTCAAAATTCAAATTTCAATGCTTTAAAAGCAAAACTCAGCAGCAGAGGATCACAACAGCAGTGTCCCAGTAAGAGGCAGCCTTGAGACTCCCATCACCTACCAGTGCCCTGGCTAAGGGCCCACCCAGTTCTGCCCTCCCTCCCCTTCCCTTGGAGCAGGACAAGGCAGCGAGTCTCTGGCTGGGTTTAAGCTCAGTTGCAGCACAAGCAGGGCTTGGCAGCAAGAAGGAGCTGAGCTGGCACTGGTGCACTGAGCATCAGATGGTGGAAGCCAGAGGGACCATGCAGAGTGAGGACCGAGCGGCTGCAAGCACACGTCAGGGGGAAGGAACAAGAAGCGGGGCTGCAGCCTCTCTTAACCTTTTGTTCTGACAACAAATCTGGCTGCAAGAAGGAAAAGAACTCCTGTCTGCTTCACCACCTTGACCTAGACTTCCATTAAAAACACAGACTAAGGCTGTAGGTTTTTCACATATTTTATAGTGGAAGGTCACTTCTCCACTGAGGACCAACCAGCTCATGTGCACTTAGCCCTTGTTCAAGACAAAAGAGCTTTTGAACGGCTAAGGCAGAGAGAGACCTCAGTGAGGAGCATCACAGCAGCCTCACAGAAGATCACAGGGCAGGGGGAGCAGTTCCAAACTCAACCAAAGGTTCCATGACAAAAGGCTAGAAACACAATCCATCACGACAGGCTGTCACCCTTATGAGTGACAGCTCTGGGGATACAGTGCTGAGCTTCAATGGAGAAAAAGCTCTAAGGAGCCACAGAAATGAGCAGACATAAAGAGCTGCCGCCGCACAGCCCATGGGAGAAATGGTGGAGGCAGAAAAGTGCTCCCAGAGTAGCCTGGAAGTGAGGGTGAAGGGGATCAGGGGAGAGGACAAGGACTCGCCAATCTTACGGACGATGTTTTCTCTGCAGAACAATGGGAGCCAGAGCTGCTGCGCTCTGCTGTCACTGTAGCTCAGCCTGTGCGTGTGCTGGCAGGTAGGATGTGCTCTGGTGAGGCCTCCTACATGACAGGATTTAGCCCTCACATGAAAAAAGCTGAGTCCAAACCATCCCGAAGAACCTCAAATGCTTTAGTGAAAGGACAGGAGAAATGATAGCAAAGGGAACAAAGGCCGATAGCAGAGACTACAGCAGACAGGCCAGATGTCAGAGATTTGCCCTCAGCTTCCAGAAGGGGTGCAGCAAACCTCCCTGACACAGGAAGGGCCCTACAGTAACACCGGAGCGTGGGTGGGAAGCTCCCGTGCCAATTCACAGAATCATACCCACCAAACTCCTCTATGAGCCTCAGAAGGATCTGTTGTGACCCCCAGCTTCAGCTGTACTCTCCTGACCCCAGTTACACCCTCAGCCCCAGTCCCCAGCTCAGCCCCAACCCCTGCCTCCAGCCACACAGCTCAGCCAGGCTTTAAAAACAACTTTACTGAAGCTCCAATATGTATTATTTTTGGCCTCTAAACACCCAAGTGTCAGCACCTACTCCTGGCTCCAGTGCTTTTCTGCACCCCCAACACTGAAGGAACCATTCAGCACTAGATTTTCTGCTCAACCCCTACAGAAGGAAGAAAAGTTTTCAGACACCTCAGGCACAGCTTTAGAGGAGTGACCGCTAAACGGCAGCTGAGCGCTGGAGGTGGTGGTTAGTTGGTATCCATGCGGTCGAACTCTTCCTGGGGAGGAGATGGGGCAGCACACTCCTCACTGCTTCGGCGCTGATAGAACAGCACATACGCAGCTTTTGTCTACCAAACCAAGAAGAAAACTATCTGAAACAACCCCCAGGGCTTGGCTGGAAACATAACACCCACAGCAGGGTGCTGCCCACACTGGGGCTGGCCTCAGGCCAAATACTCACCACTATTTGGTCTTCTGAAGCCACAGACACGCTGCTGTCATCGAAGTAGTACCACTTGTCATTCACTTTGTTCTTTGCATAGGCAGTGTCTGTCAGGAGAGGAAACTGCAGCTCAGGTATGATGAGGAAGGCCAGCGCTGCATCACTAATGCTCAGGGCTCAGACTGTGAGCTCACAGGAGACCAGGAGCTGGCTCTGACATTAACCACCCCATACCAAACCCACCAGGACACAAGTCTTCTACAACATGCCAGGCTGGGCCAGCTCATCTCGAACCAGTCACCAGACCGACCCCCGACAGCAGAGATACAGGGCAAAGGAACTTTGGGGAAAAATAATCAGTGTTTTCTTCTGCCCCTTGAGCAGAGCTTTCCAAACACTCAGTGTAAGACTCTGCATTTTCACATTTTTCACACCGAAGAGCAGCTGAGGGATCTGGCCTAGCACTTGTCAAAGTCCTCACTCAAGCACAAAGCTGGACTGAAGCCCTGCAAAATCTCCTCCAACTAAGACTTCTGTGGCAATGACCTCCAATCTCAACATATCCCCCTGTAGCTAACGCTGACCAACTGTGACACCCCCTACGAATTAAGCACATACACTGCCAACTGGGAGGCCACTATCCTCTCCCAGCAAAATGGGTGGTTCTGGAAGTGTCACTGACTGCATGGACCTACACAGACACCCAACAAGGGCTTCAAAGTCCTGCTGCAGCACAGAACTCAGGACAGGAAACGCAGAAAGGCATCAGACCCAGAAAAAGTGTGTCCTTTGCTCCTTCTTTCTGGCTTCTGGGCAGCTGCTACTTGTCAGACTGTCTCAGCACCACTGAGGGAACCAGGCAAGTTCCTGCTCAGCTGGCCTAACCGCTGTCTATCTCGGCTCTGCAGCTACAACGCTGTGCCTGTACTGGACAAGCAGCTGCCCTCGGGTGTGTAGGGATCTGAGCCTTGAAGTCAAGATGACAGCTTACACCTTAGACTCTCCCTCATGCTCTCCTGTAAGGAGCTGCTTTGCACAACTGGGGAACAATCCCACCCACTAACGACTACTAACCCACGAGTCAGACCTCAGGACACTGCAAACTACACAAACCAAGGACTGAATTGCTCTGCGAACCCCAACAGAAAGGGCACTACCTTCCAGTATCATGTTCACCAGGTAGGTTTTGTACTAGGCACACTTGTTGAGGGCTGCTGCAGGTCTCACAACACCTAGAGCCCTCCCATGACCCCTCACAGAATCACAGACTCTCCTGAGCTGGAAGGGACCCTCCCTTAAGGCCCAGGAAGTCCAGCTCCTGGCTCCACACAGCCCAGCCCAGTCAGAGCAGGGCACTGAGCGCATCGTCCAGATGCTTCCTGACCTCAGCCCAGCTGGGGGCTGGGACCACTGCCCTGGGGAGCCTGTGCCAGTGCCCGAGCCCCTCTCAGGACAGAACCTCTTCCTGACACCCAGCCTGACCCTCCCCTGGCCCAGCTTCACGCTGTTCCCTCGGGTTCTGTCCCTGGTCCCCACAGAGAGGAGATGGGCGCCTGCCCCTTCGCTGCCCCTCGGCAGGAAGCCACAGACCCCCATGAGGCCTCCCCTCAGCCTCCTCTTCTCCAGGCTCAACAACCCCAGGGCCTTCAGCCTCTCCTCACCACACTTTCCCTGCAGACCCTTCCCCACCCTCGGTGCCTCCTCTGGACACTCTCCAATGGTTCCATGTGCCTCTTGTCCTGTCACCCCCAGAACTGCCCCCAGAGCTCAAGGAGAGGCCGCCCCAGCGCAATGCTGAGCGGGACAATCCCCTCCCTGGCCCCCAGACAGATGTAACCTCATCCACTTCTACCCTCTGGGCCAAACCTTTCAGTTAATTGCTCACCCAATGCATTATGGCTTTGTCTAGTTTTTCTTTGCCTACATTGCCTTGTACTCGAAGAAGAGAGGAGCAATTACTCACAGTGGCCTACTCCCATGGCTCCATAGTGATTGGAGACTGCAATGAGGTCATACACATAGGAACCTGCTCTTGGGCCACAGACAAACTCGGACATGTTTAAACCCCTGGAAGGAAATCCAAAAGTATCAGCACACCAAGTAATCATCACTTTCTAAAAGGGGATGCAGCAGGACACCAGCAGGCATGCAGCCCTGGAGGGGAAGGGCTGCACTCTGCTGCTCAACAGGCATGTGTTGTCAGTGTGGAGACCAGACATGTGAGCCCTACCACACAGGGCAGGTCCTGGCACACACATCAGCTGCTGCCAGGAGACTGAGAGGGAGGTGTTGAATAAAAGACAGCTCTATATGTCTGTGCATGGAAAACAAGGCAGAAATAGGAAGGAATATGCGTCATCCTGCAGCAGGATGCTGACAAGCAGAGGAACAAGGCAGGTTTTCATCTTGAACTTGTGCAATCCCCAGCATTACAAGTGGAACTCTGTCCAAAGGATTTGCTAAATTCTCTGTACAAGTTCTCTTGGTTCTGTAGAATCACATGGTTTTAACTTAAATTTCAGAAGAAACTGTACCTGCTTCTAACCAGTCTTTCTGTAGAACTGATTCCATTAAGATTCATATTATTAAAAAAATAAAAACCATCTCAACTTATGCCCGTTTCCTTGCAGTTCAAACCCAGAAGAACAGCTGTTCCAGTTACAGCTTTACTAAGAAGCCCATTTAACTGTAACATTAGAAGCCTGTTTTTCTTGACCAGCCTCTACAAGCACTCCTTGGCCTGAAAGATGACTCCTACCTGATAGGGAACTCCACAACGGTGTCAAGTTTATCCCTCCAGTATCTGCTGTATGAAAAACGTTTTAAATGCACTACCAGAATCCTGGGCAAAGACCACAAGTCAAACTTCTTTGTGGCCTGTTGATGTTTCTTACAGTTAGGGCAATACCTGAGGAAGAAGTAACAAACAAGGAAATAAATAACTACGTTAAAATAAAAGCTTATGGCCTTCCATTAAAAGCAAGGCTCTTACCAGGGGTCATGTTCACCAAGTGTTTCCATCGTAGTGAAGAGCTCTATGCAGTCTCTGAGGGCTACCACAGCTGCCTTCTTCTGTGGCTGTAACACACTGGCATGTTTTTCAAAGGCCTAGTGAAAGAGGTGAACGCTTTATTCAACTCCATGTAGATTTTAATCCTCAGCCTCATGAAAAGGAACATGCTCACCTTCATCAAGCTGCCTATTTCTGCACCCCCCACTTCCCCACCACAGTTATGACTCTTTTCTTGTGTTACATTCAGTAATGGAAAATAAAATATACATTCCTACTTCAACATTGGGGGTGGGGAGGTTTTTTGCAGAAGAGTAACAAGAGGGTTGAAAAACGCAACACAGTAGGACTCTTGCAGAAAGCACTGAGCTTTTTACTGGACTCCATGCATTTGGTTTCAACTTTCAAGTTTTGGAGGGGTGGGTTCTCTTAGGTGTGTTGAGTGGACTACAAACTAAACTACTCAGCTTTGGAATTAAAATTGTTCCTTTCTGGAAGACACTGGAAACTTACCGGTAATTACACATCTACAGATGTTATCTCTACAAGATTTTTAGAAAGGCTCCAGAGGAACCTTAGAGCAGCTTTCCAGTCCCTGAAAGGTGCCTGTCAGAAAGCTGGGGAAGAACTGTTCACCAGGGCAGGGAGCGACAGGACGAGGGGTGATGGTTTTAAGCTAGAAAAGGGCAGATTTAGGTTGGATATTAGGAAAAAGTTCTTCACTCTTCAGAGTGGTAGATCAGTGGCACAGGCTGCCCAGAGAGGTGGTGGAGGCCCCATCCCTGGAGACATCCAAGGTCAGGCTTGATGGGGCTGTGAGCAACCTGATCTAGTGAAGATGTCCCTGCTCACGGCAGGGGGTTGGGCTAGACAGGCTTTGAAGGCCCTTCCCACTCAACACATTCATTATGATTCTATGATATGTCGGTTTTACAAGGAGAGCTACAACTCCGTTTCACCACTTCCTGTAATCCTCTAATACACCCTGCAAGCTGACATACAGTTCACCAGAACAACATACTACAACCTGTGCCTCCTGCTCATCAAAGAGTAGCCTCCGCGTATCAGAATCCCAGTCAGTAGCAAGCGCAGAAAAAGCTGCAAGAAAAAAGAAACACCTTTATTGCAAAGGTGTACAGACAAGGTAAAGAAAGAAAAGATAGCAAGACAATTACCACTCAATTTTAAGATTTTTCTTTCTACAATGGAGTTTATCTCAGAGGTCCCAGAGGAATTCACGAGGCTGAATGTGAAATACTCCTTCTTGCAAGGCTGCAGATCTCTTGCTGACTCAATTTGCATACAACCCTCAGAGTGGTAGGGATCAGCTTCTGGCAGCTTCTCCTTGCCTTCCTGTCCACCATCCTGATGCTCCATCTCTTCAACGTCACCTGGCAAAATTTAAACCAAGCACAGCACCTCAGTGCAGGTTTCACCTGACACCTCCCAGCTGTTTGCAGGAGCCTGCTATCACACGCACCGATTCCTCAGGAAGTACTGAAGGACGCCCAGAAAGAGCAATCTCCTTGCTAACCACTGAAGCTGTGGTTTTCCTTTTCAGCAGATGCCAGGTAACATGCTGGCATCAGACATGATGGATAGTGCTTACTCCCAGAAAGCAAACAATCACACCATGTGATAGCACAGCTGCAGTCAGGTGTCTTACAGAAGGGGATATACAAGTCTCGGGAAAGTTATTTCCCTTCTCTGGGGAAAATGGGCAGAACTTTTCACCCTTTAAAATTTAACTTGTTGCAGCTGTTACTCTCAGAGCAGCACATGTGAGTAATTTCAAAGAGGAAAGGGAAATATGCACTTGGCATTGGCACTAAAAGCCTCCTCAGTAGCATCTAACCTAGGAACAAGATCTTTTGATTCTAGGTCCATGAACGGAAAATACGGTTTCCACACTATTTCTGCAGACCTTCTCTTTCTGACCTAAGCAGCCCATTTTCATCACTACACACCTATGAGGAAAGGAGCTGCCTCTGGAGGGAGGCACTTGAGCACTCAGCAGGGAAGCAAGGACTTGGCCAACATCGGTCAAGACGGATGCACATCACAACTTGTTCTCCTGCTGCTGCACGTCTGACTTCTCTTGGAAGGAAAATGGTCAACAGAGCTCCTACACAATTTCATGGCTTAATCATTGTGAAAAAATAAATGAATAAGCACAACCTTGAGCTCAAGCTAAATACACCCAGCACAAACCAAATGTTAATGAAAAGCTTTAAGTACTGACAAGCTTCCAGCCAATCCTGAAAGGACTTTACCTTCAACCACACCATTGGAGCCACTGCAGGTTCCTTTGTCCAGGCAGGGTGTACAGTGTTCTTCTGCCAAAGGGAGTTTCACATAGCGGCTGAAAAGAGGGAACATGTTTATCATGCAGTCAAACTGAAGCTGTACATCAGAGCAGCAGCACCCCTCTCCATCCATCATCAGTTCTGGCTGCCCAGTCTCCCTTCAGCAAACCAGGGCCCATCCTGCAAAGCACCAGTTACAGGCCAAGAGCTCTAAGAACGAGTCAACCACAATTCAGTAAATCTCCATTCTCACTGCTAGTTCCAGCTTTTACTGACAGGAGATGGAAAAGGCCACCATAAGTTATGCTGGCTCCATCTGAGAGCCCTGAAAACATGGCCCAAGTTCTGTTCCTGACCCATTCTGCTACACCAAGACAACAGCTTCCCTGGTGACGGCTGCCAGCACTCCTTTACAGCCTGCTTTTACAAGGCACAAAAAAAACAGGATCTTGAAATGCCCCTGGGGCATCCAGACACTAGTGCAATGTAAAAAACAGCTGTCCCTGCTCAGTGAAGGTTGGGTGGACTAGATGTTGTGGGTTTGCAACATGGCTTCTTTAAGAAGCAGTTAGAAAGTGTAAGGGTCCAACAAAGCAAATCCCAGCTGTGGTTCCAAGGCCAAACTTTAAAAACCCTGTTGCTGACAAGGCTGTCCAGGACAATCAGCGCCGGTCACAGGCCTCTCATCTGAGAGACAGAAGAATGCAAACAGCCGCTTTTGGCCACCAGAGAAGGGAGTAAGAAGATGTGGGAAACTTTGCAGACACCAAGGTCAGTGAGGGATGGGGGAGGAGAGAGAAGAGACACTGAGAGAAGATTCCCTGCAACCTGTGGAGAAGACCATGGTGAAGCGGGTGTCCCCCCACAGCCCATG
>VXBZ01010452.1:0-24658 GCA_013399135.1 Heliornis fulica | reverse complement strand
AACATGAATAGAGTGAAGTCTGCAAAGAAGGGAGAGATGGGAGGGTGGTGTTTTAAGAACTGTTTTATACTTCTCATTATCTGACTCTGTTTTCTGTCTGTTTCTATAATGTAGTGTAATAAATTAGAGAGTTTTCTTGCTTTTCTTCTGTGTTGAGTCGGTTTTGCCCATGACACTAATTGCAGAATGATCTCTCCCTGTCCTTATCTCAACTCCATAGCCTCTCAACATGTACTTTCTTCCCTGTCCAGCTAAGAGGGGAGTGATAGAGTGGCTTTGGTGGGAGTCTGGCCTCCAGCCAGGGTGAAACCACAATACTAGATGACCTTTAAACGTCCCATCCAACCTAATGCATCCCATGAGTCTATGAAACCATAGCTCACACACCATACACAAATCAAGGAAAATTCTTACCATGAAGAAGGCTGCAGTGATGCTACTGCAGTGTAACTAAGTGACCCCTAGAACTCTGCAGAGGATCCAGAGGTACAGGTGTGACTTACCTGATCTGCTCCAAAACCACACCATACAAGTGATCCACAGTGAGCTTGTGCTTCGGCACAGGGATCAGGAGCGGCTGGCCGAAGAGCACGGTCCCCGCAGTACCGCTGGACTGTCTCGTGGGCTTCTCCCGGAAGTAAACAGAGAGAGTAACATACTCGGAGCCATCCTCACTGGGCTTGCAAACCTCGTATCTGTTTGAAAGACAGGTATTTCCATGGGTTATTTTCGTTGCCAGGGAGCACAGCAGGCAGAACCAATATGAACTCAGTCCAAGAAGTATCTCCACCAGGTCCTCCTGGGAAGGACAGAAAGGGTTGTAGTCTGTCTTCAAGCTACAAAGCAGTTTCCTTAACGCTTTCCACAGTTCACAATGTCACAGGGTACACACCTACCACCAACTCAACTACCCCCTTCCCATCGTCTGTACTTCGAATTCACATCCCTCTTGCCACTCACCTCTCAAGACATTACCCTGCCAACTACATGAGACTTCAGCCAGATCACAGTGCCAATGAAAAATTAAAAATGCACTTAGAAATCCCTCAGACAGCATCTACACCCTCTGGAGAAAGAAACCCTCTTGGAACCTTGGATCTTGTGCTCTCCCAGCCTCTTGTACAGTTAATGGCCTGAGCTCAAGTCATTAAGCAGCCAACATTTGAGAAAACCAAGAGTTTGGAAACATCTGCTTCACAGAAAAATCCAAGGACAGCAAACATACAAGACAAACATTCTCAAAGAAAACAAACAGCTCTGATGAACAACAGGGAAAGGCTGAGAGACAGCCTGTGCTACTGAGCAAAACAGCAAACAAAGTATTTGCAGATGTCAGTCAAAAGAAACAGTGCGATAGTGTTGGACCACACTGTTCAATCCAGGATCATTCATTACAAAAGACTGATCCTCAGGAACACCAAGCTGCTCCTTAATCTGTGAGGCACCTCCTCGACTCTTAAACTGAAAGAAAGATTTCATGAAGGTTGTCACTACTCATAATGACCAAGTCCACTGTCACAAATCTGAATGTACTGACTCTCGTGGGCTCTCTTATATTTGACAAGCCATTTCTCGTTTCCCTTCTCTCAAGGGCCATGACACTTTTTTTTTTATTAAATTCTTGTGTTTAAATTGCCCTTGTAGAGCAGGGAGGAGAATAAATTTCAAATTTCAGATCTGTAGTAGAGCTGCTCATCCTACTTAAACAAAAAGTTTGCAGCTTACACTGAGTTAGTTCAGTACAGAAGAAAAATACCTTCCAGAGAGTCCCAGCCCAGCCTGAGAACATTAGAGATCAGAGGCAGCGTAAGAATACCCAGCACCAAGGGCTGATGTCCTTCTTCTAGGCTGTCAATGTTCTGCAGCTGGAAACCAGCACTGGTCACAGTAGAGTTTCCCCAAGAAACAGAACCAGAGAGGTGGATTATTTCACTGAGCACTGTTTAAATAACAAAATACCATACCCAGTCCGAGAATATCACTGACAATTAGCACCAGGTCCTATGAGACTCTTCAGCTGGGTTCCTGTAGAAGGGATCCATACATGACATACACATTCCCTGACATTCTTGTGACAGCCTCTCATGCCAACTACACTGCGTGCTGGCTGCGAACAGTGCTGTGCAGCCGCCATTTCACAGACCTGACGGAAGCCCTGCCTGTGTGACGGAGCGGATGGGACCGAGAGAAGAAGCACCAGTACTATCCACAGGCAGGGGCTCCCCCTGCAACACCGAGCGTGCTGCAGCCTTCTGACGCCCCGTAAGCCCCTCGCACACCGCTTGCTGAACCCCCACAAACGCAGCTGTTAAGAGTGCCCTTCTGCATGCTCCACCTCAAAACAGCTTTTACACTCTAGTAACAGAGGCAAGGTGTTTCAGAATCAGCAGCTGCTGGTTTCTCAACCTCTTGAACAACAGTCATCCTTCCTAATGAAAAAATAAATAATTCCAAAAAATTACTCCATAATTTAAGGAAAGCTACCGAGCTAGTACTGAGAATTACCTGACAATACACTGTAAATCATGGAATCACAGAATTATCTTGGTTGGAAGGGACCCATTATGTCAAAGTCTAACCCTTTCCCTAACCTGCCACCCGCCACTAAACCAGGTCCCTCAGCACCACATCTGACCATCTTTCAAACCCCTCCGGCGGATGGAGACCCCAGCACGTCCCTGGGCAGCTGTTCCAACGCCTGACCGCCCTCTCTGGGAAGATGCTGCTCCTAATTCCCAAACGAAACCTCCCCTGCCATAACTTGATGCCATCTCCTCCTGTCCTCCCACTTGTCACTAGGGAGAACAGGTCAGTCCCCACCTCTCCACAGCCTTGCAGGGATGTGCAGAGAGCAACTAGGCCTCCTCTAAACCTGCTCTTCTCCGGCCTGAACAACCCCAGTTCCCTCAGCCACTCCTCAGCACATTTCTTCTCCAGTCCCCTCACCAGCCTCCTCCCTCTCCTCTGTATCTTACAACGTAATTTAAGTAATAGAACATAATGATGCCACACCAGGCTACAAAACATGGTTTTACAAGTCTGAGTAACTCACTCAGCTGGTACCCAAGCCACTGGTGGCTAGTGGCTGGTTGCCTTTATAATTCACAACAGCTCTGAAAAGCATCTGAAAACAGAGAAGCAACAGGATAGGACTTGCACAGTCTTCATCAGCATCACAGAGGCTTGGGGTCTGCAACTCTACTTCAGAAAGGAGGCAGTGAGTGATGAAATAGTTGTCCACTGGCAAACTAAAATTAAGCAAGCACACAGCATGAAAAGCTACAGGAAGACAAGGCAGAGAGACACCAAAGTGCACTGAAAGCAAAAGAAGTACTGGGAGCTAAACTCCAGCCCAATATATATACACGTTTTATGTTACTGAAACATTCCCTCCCAAGAGCCAGGATCCATGTTATTTATTCCAGCTGGAAAACACTATGTGGATCACAAGTTGGTCTACAGCAACAACCAAGCAAAGAAGTGTATTTTTTAAAGAAACAAAGAAGCGGGGGCAGGGAAATGCCACAGAGGAAGCTGACAAACAGGTCTGTCTGAGCAGGGTTCCTACTGCACACCAACCCAGAGATGCTGCTGTGAAGTTACACTAGGTTCAAAAGTTAACAGCAAGAAAGAAGACTGAGGAAAAAAATGTCTGAGAGTGCTGCACATATTCCAGTCTCTTCTAGGAAGTGGAACTACTCCTAATCTGTTCACTTTTCTTTCACAATACCAGGAGACACACAGACACATAAAGTAGGAGATAAGAACTGCTAATATCATTTGTTCAGACAATGGGTAGTTTGCCCTGGAGAAACTGGCCATGGGATTTTGCCAGTTTTACAGGGGAGCCAAGATTAGACAGGATGAGTGAAGGTGTTTGGGTTTTTTTTTAAACAAAGCTTAAAAAAAACCCCAAACCCAGAAGCTCATGTAGGAAAGGATGCAATCCTTGTTTCAAACAACATCAATTTCAGCAAGTAAGAACAAACTTCCTAGATCAGTCTGCCACAAGATCTTACACATCCCATACATTTCACTGGACTAGCTGGTCTGCTGACCTCAGGTCTGTAATCGCAGTGGCCTCAGTCACAGTGACAACCCTGACATCCCTGCAACCAGCCATGGTTTTTCAAGACCATGAAATCATCTAAACACAATGCACAGCATGTTGTAGGAGAAGGCAGGTAACATGGCACGCATGGCAAACTAAACAGATCCTAATCAAACAGGCATGCTTTTACAAGTTAAAGGTGACCTGCAAATCAATTTGTGAAACAAATACACATTATATGTCCCATTAGCCAGGCTAAGAGAAAAGGGGTATCTAGTTTATCCATCCAAACATTTTTCTTCTTAGGCCTTCGGAACTAAGAAGAAATACCATGAGTGATACCCTTGAAATGGGCTGTGGAGTTTGTTTCCAAGCAGCACTTACCTGACCCCTTGTAGGCCGGCTCCAAGCTCCAGCAGGATCCCTGGGTGATGTGATATCACCAGCATGATGCATGCATGGGTGTAACATTGGAGCAGGAGCCGGAGGTCCTAGCGGGGCTGGGCTTCACAGAACCTAAGGGAAAGAGATAGCAAGTATTTTGATGACGTGCCACACACTCCCCTCTGCTTAGCCTGGAGAGTGAGAACATTCAGCACAAACACTGGGCCAACGCCAAATTGATTTGCAGACGACCTTTAAGTGAGTCATTTTCCAATTATTTGCCACACATCTCCCTGTCCTTTCACAGGAACAACATGCCACAAGAAAAACATTTACAACATTGTGAGAAATGGGCTGGGCCCACCACCATTTGCCTGTGCCGACCCTATACACCATGCCAGTAATCTTGCCTCAAGTCTTTTCCCAGAGCCTGCAAGCACATCACCTCTTCTCCAACACCAAATAACAACACAGGTCTTACATCAGGACTATGCTACATTTCCAAGCCTGACACCACGAGAGAGTAGTGCAAAGCCTCACGAAAGAACAGGCTCAGAGAATCTAGCTCCACATTCTCCTCCCCTTTCAGAAGGAGAAGAAAGTATATAGCTTTGTCCTTGTGTGTAAAAGAAGCCACGTTCATTCTGGGATGTATCTGAGAGTTAGTCACTTAAATATCAAGAAGCCCGATAACATCTGTGTTTCTCCTTTTTGAAGTTTTACTATGAGAGAGCACAACAGGTGAGGTAACACAGCACAAGAACTCATCAGCCAGAAACCAAGCAGATGAAAAGGAAAATACATCTCAGGCAATCCAGGCAAACTGGGTTTGTTATTTAAAAAAAAAAAAAAAATTACCACCACACCATTCATCTTCAGTTCCAAATGGAGTCCAACTCTGACCCCACCACTGCTCAAGATACAGCATCTGCCCCCACTTTTGCAGGACATGAAATTTCACAACACACATCTCAAGATGTCCAAGATGTCCTGCAAAAATCACAGGAAGCTGAACATGTCTGCCTGTGTATTGCTATGGTGACAGCAGTAAAAGGCTGTCAGTATTCTGACCACTGAAGTCCCATTAAAAAAAAAAAAAAGCAATCTCAGTATTCTGTATGTTCCACATATCACAGGTTTCACAATTATCAACAAATGCCACGTTTCACAAATACCAACAGTACAGTCTGGACTACAATATCTGAAGAACCAGCTGGAATACTGCTTGTGTGGGATGCAGACCCGGGTCTGGGTACCACATCCAGCAAAGCAAATCTGGAGAAATACTGCAAGAGACCGACCAGTCACAGTTAATGTTTTCAGTCCAGAGACAAGGCGATGCTAAGAAATATTCAGAAGGCAAGACATGACAGTTTAAGTAACTAGAAAACCTTAAAGTTTCAGAACCTCTGAAACAACTCAAAGTAGTGATCCTCCCCCTCACCTGGAGTCCTGTGTCCAGTTCTGGGCTCCCCAGTACAAACCAGACAGGGATCTCCTGGAGAGAGTCCAGCAGAGGCCACAAGGATGATGAAGGGCCTGGAGCATCTCCCCTGTGAGGAAAGGCCGAGTGAGCTGGGGCTGTTCAGCCCAGAGAAGACTGAAAGGAGATCACATCAATGTTTATCAATATCTGAAGTGTGGGAGACAAAGGGAGATGGCCCCAACCTCTTCTCAGTGGCTTGTGGTCAAAGGGGCAATGGCCACAGCTTGGACCACAGGAAGTTCCGTACCAATGTGAAAAAGAACTTCTTCACAGTGAGAGAGCCCCGAGCCAGGCTGCCCAGGGGGTTGTGGAGTCTCCTTCTCTGGAGACATTCAAGACTCATCTGGACACTGAGCTGTGCGACCTGCTCTAGGGAACCTGCTTTGGCAGTGGGTTGGACTCGATCTCTGGAGGTCCCTTCCAACCTCTTATGATTCTGTAACTGATATTACAGAGACAGTCACCCAGGTGATCACAGGTGGAAGATCTGCTGGGTTCTGAGCAAAGTCCTGTTGAAAGAGGGACAAGGATAGCAAGGAACAAAGGAACAAGCAACTCTTCTTGCCTTCTTCACTAACTTTTGGGAAATAAAATGTTTATCAATTATATTTGATTTCAATTAAGTATTTTTAGTTTCAAGTGGAAGCAAGTTTGTTCTTTAAAGGTGGAAGAATCTGAAAGACTTCAGATTTATTTATTTTTATTTCTCCATTTAACAAAGAGCAAGATATTTGTCTGTAATTTAAGAAGGTGAGTTGTTGAGATATCAAATATTCCTGAAGTTTCTGGCAGCAATCTGAACAGACACTAGGTTGCCACACTCTCCATCCACACAGCACACAGCACCTTCAGGAAGGCAGCAAACCCTGATCTGATTCATTACTGTTAATAACATCTGCCAGAAAGGTAATATCTTGAGGAGCACCTGAGAATTTTAATTCACCCCTGCCCCACATCCACGAGGATATGGGTGTGCAGAGCAACACAGCACCCTGTGCTGGACAAGAGAATGGTTATTTTAATGCTGCCCTGTAACCTGACCCAGGTTCCACAGTTACATCAACCCAGTGAAGTTGGGTAGGAACAAATGGCAGCACTTGGGATAAGTGTAAGATATGTTTTCATCACAATTCCATAAAATTAGGCAGTTTTAGGAACAACAGAACCAGTTAGGTGAGAAGGAACAAGTTAACAGAAAGAGTGAATGGGGGGTGCTCCTGCTCTGGTTTTGGAGAGACCCATGACAAAAGCATTCTGTGCCAGGCCCAGCCCCAAGGCAGGTAGCAGCAGTAGGTGCAAGTCAGAGCAGCATTTCCTTCTCATCAAAAAGAGCAAGGAGGCAACCCAAGAGAAGTCCCAGCACTGAAGAAAAACATACAAGGGACAGTGTGACCACAGGAAGGGCCAAGGTGACGTTCTGTGCAGGACTCTTCCCTAGCAGGTATAAAATCCTCCTTTCTGCAAGAAGCAGGAGGCAAAGATGCACTCTCATGGCTACAAGTACATTCCCCAAAGGAAAATAAGTTTTGAAGCCAAAAGGAGAAAAATATTCACACTATTTTGGAAGTTAGCACTTTTAGTAATGATGTACCAAGTCCAAGCAGACAACTCTACCCCCCCAAAACCAAGTTGGAATTCCCGATCTTTAACATGAAGACTAAGAAAGCCTGAAAAGACTTAGACAAGACAGTTCCAACTTTCTAAAGAGTTATAATTCACAGAGATCAAGAATTCCTCAGACAATGGACTAAATGCAAAGAAAACTAAAAACACTTCCTGCAACAAAAAACTGAAATCAATAATTTGTTGGGAAGATACTAGAAACACATAACACATGGAGTAACAAAAATTAAAAAGTAATAAATGCCTTCAACATAACCTTAATGTCTCCAGTTTGCAAGAGCGCAATGAACCAAAAACCTACCACAGCCAGTCCTAAATCCAAGCAAGTTGTTTCAGCGATGCTCTCACAGGCTACTCACCTCATGCTCTACAAGTCAGCAAAATGTTCAAATCTCCTAAAGACTCACTCTTACCCACAGCTCAGAAGTCACATGAAGACCCATCCTGATTGCTGTCCCTACATACCAATCTTAACACAAAACTGATATATGGTCAAACCCTTCTTTTTCACCTGTTTCAGTAGACACAAAGCCTTAAGGGATGTGAACAGTGGAATTTAAGTGGAGCCTTCATATGACCGTTACCATGTCTTGGGTGATTAAATCTCAGAACATTTAAGAGAGGATTTTTTATAACCAAAGTAAGTAGATTGTTCACAATAAAAGTAATTACAGATTTGCCTTTAAGTAAGCAAACAAGTGTTACACTGTTGCATTTTTTGAGACAGAATGCCCTTTCAATAACAGAATGCTGTTCTCTAGCTGCAGGTTAGACTATTACTTTGCATATCTTCTTCCTGGCAGCATCACTCATTAAAGCAAGTTCCTCTAAGCAGCTTTCTCCTAGTTCTTGCTGTGGTGCACTTTTGCCCCATGGTGCTGAAAACATCTTCAGAGGGTTAATATGGCAAAACAGGATTAGCAAAACTTCCTCCTGCAACCTCTCTTCCTCCTTGGAGAATTATTTTTAACCCAGGTCAGTTCACTGTGACTGTGACTCACAGCATCACCTCATTTACAGCTGGGCTGGCACATAAAAACAATGGGGGCAGCTATGGAAAGTATACACGGAGCAGCAGTTCAGCTAATGCTTCTCCCCCAACCCAGAGCAGACCCAATTCCAACACAGCTGTCCTGCAGAGGGATACACTACACACAATGCCTGTAGGAAAGCAGGGCATTTTTGAAATTACCACTGTAATATGATGACTCGTGTTTTTCAGTGTCTTCCTCAGCTTTGGAGACAGACTTGATTACAGCCTAACACTTCCCAATACCCTCCCAGAACGATTTCACAGAAGTGGAATTCCCAGACATCCTATCTGGACACACCTTTAGCTGCAACTGAGGAACACAACACCATGACAAGAACTTTGAGAAAAACCTCAGGACATTGCATGTCAGCAATGAAGTCACACCAGAGTGCAAGAGAGTGGCACCAAGCAGTGGCACATGGCATCCCACCCTGTGAGAGGCCCATGCTGCACCAGAGTATATCAGTGCAGGACTTCACACTGCCAGAGAAATTTTACGGGAGCAGCATCCTTCCACTGGACCCATTGTCAAACGAGAAAGACTGGACTTGTGACAAAGGGCTGGCGTTTGACCTCACAAACTCCAGTGGTTTTAGTTGTGAGGCTCAAAGTCCATTTTGAACTTCACATGCAATAATTTTCACTTTCCAGCTGCAAAGGAGGCACACTGGGTTCACTTTCCTCACCAGATTACATATTGACTAGAGGTATCTCATCCACCACAAGTATGTAAAAAAGACCAATCAGTGTCAGAGATGCAAGGGGTATCAGCCACTGGAAAAGAGCTCAGCACACCAAGAATAGTTTGGGAGAATCTTTACTTCAGCTCAGCATCCATCTTGCTGGAAAGACAGTAACACAACAAGGCTCCCCTTATACTGTACGTCTCGTGAGAAAGCTACTGCATAAACACCTGTCCTTGTTTTCATTAAGCAGAACTGTTTTTCAGAAGCCAATCAAATTCTCAAAATCTCTCTTTTGATTCTCATACTCCAGCTCCTGTCTAAAACTTTTGGTTTTACACATCCATCAAAACACACACGCCTTGCCAGGAGCATGAGCCTTCTTATCTAAATTCCAATTATTCAGATGTTGATGCAGCTCAGCTGAGAAGTCCTCACAAATTAAAATTAAGCACAACCAAATCCTCAGCTTCACTGAAGTCCTTCACAACCAGAGCTAAGACACAAACTGTAACTATCAGTCAAGATTCTCCATCAAGAACCTCCAGTCACAGCTGGCTAGGTACTCCAACAGCTATGTTGGGTGTTCGGAGAGTCAGAGTACAACAGCTTGTATCTCCTGCTATCCTAGTAACAGCTACAAGGCTTCAGGCTGACTTGGGGCAGAAGAACAGTAAGCTTGAGCTTTCACTTTTGAAATAAAGTTGTAGAAAGCTCCAAACCACAGAACACAGACCAAACCAAAAGTTCATTATTCTTCAGGGCATGATTCCATTTGTGTGAGGAAAACACGTTCTAAACACCGGGCATGCAGCTGGAAGTACTGCACTGCTGCGAAGTCGTGCAAAAGATCTATCAGAAGGCTTAGGTTTTGAGAGGGGAAAACTAAAATATGAAAATCCTGAAACTAAAATATATTTTGTAGTGGTCTTTGCATCATGGCACCTTCCCACTTTACTCACACAAAGATGTCGTCTTTTGGCATGATATGATTTAAACCTTCATCCATTTGGAAGATTTTGTGGAATCGATGATTATACACGTCTGTCACCACCATCTAGAACAGCAAAGGATATTTGCAAAGAGATTATAACAAAGGCTTACATAAATATATGCAAACTAAGTTTAAATTCAATCCACATTTTATTCCTATTCTTTCTTATCACAATTTTCAGCTCCCAGCATCAGCACTATTTTCTCTAACAGCACCCAGCAGCTAACTAGCTGTATTTGTTAAGATGGGTCAGAAAAACAAAGCAAACAACAGACAGATTTTACAGAGGTACTGAGGAGATGCAACTCCAAGAGCTGCAAGTAAGCCTGGTGAGAGCAGTGCAGACCCAGCCTCACAGTTACAACAGGCTGGAATTTCAGGCACGTATCACATAAATTTAAGTACTACACTGTCAACCTGAAAATTCCCCATCAACTACAAAGCCATTCCCTCTGGAAAAGCTCACCTGACCCCTTTGTTATTAAAACGGACGTCCAAAAACAAGGGGGACTCAAAATAGATTTTGAACATCTCTCAGTACTAAGAAACTATGCCATCAGAAATGTCAGGGGTGGGGGATAGCTTTCTGCCCCTCCTCTTCAACCTCTCTACTGCAATGGAAGTATCAGGATAAACACAAACTGTCCCATGCATCTTTCTGTTTTATGATCAAACCCTAAATTGGAGAGGGACTTGTCACTAGTCTGTCCAGTTCAGCTTATCACTCATCTAAAAGCTAGCCCACCAAAATGCTTTGAGATGAACAAACATTTCTCAGAACTACTGTGCTGGATTTATCCTTACGTTTTCTGCAGGAACACCAGAGAGTTTAGACAGCGATTCACACAGATCCGAGATGGCCCCCATCATCGGCACCACGACCCGGTACTAGAAACAAAGACAACACCATGCTTACCTCAGGCAAAATAAACCTATGCAAGGCAGAGCATAAGAAAATAAAATTTAAAAATCAAAAACTAAATAAATACAACAACCCTCTTGAATTTACAGGGGCTCTGCTGAGATTAACATCACAGCCACATACTTTAAAGTCTTCACCATCTCAGCTCAACTTTACAAAGCAGGGTTCAGAAGGAATGCACAAACCTTAAACAGCTCATCTTTTGCTTTGGTCAGGCCCAGCCTGACACAAAACCTGCACCAACAAACCCTTTACATTTTCCAAGGTAACAAGGTAAACATGCCAACAAAAACACATCACTGTTGTCCGGGAGAAACACACCACGCACATATGATCTCATCACAGGAAGAGATAAGCCAGTTCCAGCTGACTCATGACCTTAATCTCACAAACACATCTTACAAATCCACTTCACATGCCCAATTCCCAGTTTTTTTACATCAAAAAGCCCCATCCTACCTCACTCAAAAGTGTGCACCAATGTCCTTTAGGTTACTTGAAAAGTCTCAACTTTAAAACCTAAAAGAAAGACTCAGATGACTTAAAGAAATCCATGTCTTCAACATCTCACCTGCACAGGTCTGTGCTGTGGGTCTGCATATACCAGGGTAACCTCCATGAGACGGTCTCTCCTCAAGGGCAGTGGAAGGGTTAAGTAACAGAAGGGATCAAAAGTAACAGAAACTTTGGAGCATTTGGGACAAACAAGGGTAGATTTGAAAAGACCATGAAAGATATCCACAATGATGGAATCATTCCTCAGCCTGTGATTCTCCCAGGCCTCTTTTGCCACCTCCTAAAAGAAAAAAAGAAATACATTTTAAGTTTTTTGTCACAAACACCTCCAAAACATGGCATGCATGCCGATGACAGGAAGCTCAAGAGATCAATACTGATGGGTACACTCCACACAAGGCGGCGTGTGTGCATCTACCAGCGGTTTCAGCATAAGAACACACCGGAATCTCCTCTCAGTGAAACTAAGACCTTGCATCAAGTCAAACACAACCCATCTGTTTGAGCTGACTGTCTCAGTCATGTACTGCTGGTGTTCACAAGGCTAGAAGCAGGGACAGAGCCGAGGGGACACTGACAGGATTGCACAGTGCTGTTTGGGACAGCGAGCTGCTAACAAAACATGCTCCGCTCTCCTCCTCAAGGAACGGAGTGCTGTCCCTGCATTTCAAAGACACCTGCACTTACACCTTCCAAGACAAAAAAAAAAGAGAAATGTTTTTTTCTCTTGGAAAATGATGGTCCATGTCTCACAAACAAAGTATAGGAGAAGACAAATTCTAATCCCTTGAGGACTCTCACAACCTACAATGTCCTTACCTAATGGCATATGGTAACTGGCACTGGTCTACTCAATGCAATTAGAGGCTCTTCCTAGCACAAGACCATTAGTTTATGGCACAATACCATAAATTTTAAATGTATATAATCTCAAGTTAAATAAGCCTTGTAGATAATTGCCACTGCAATGATACTGTCACTAATCAAGATGCTGAGACAGGATCAGAGCAATAAGCTCCAACCGTGTAGTGATGTGGATGCAAGGCAGAAACACACATATATCTGCTACATCTGAGGAGGGAAGTACCAAAATAAAACAAAGACATGCTGGACAGCCTTTCCACCACACAATCACCAGCATTTCTTGAAAAGAGGAAAAAAATTAGTATGCTACTACTTGTGGTATTTCCACATGCACTATATTATGCAAGAAAGGACAAAACACATTAAGTTATTGACAGTGAAGAGGAAAAACACCTAGCCATATAACACCTCCTAAAAGTAATTATTGCATCTGACTCTTCAGTCTCCCAAATCATCTTTCCACCTCTACTCTGGGCTCTGAGTTTGTCAGTATGTTGCAGCTGCCTGTACAGTGACAAGAGATAAAAGCCTGATCAGGAGAGTGAGAGTTCACTTTGGGAAAGGCACTTTACTACTACATGTCTCAATTGAGTGTAAGCATCATGTCTGCCAACTTCAGAGGAACCAAGAAGTGTCTGCAAGGGACTCACGTATCAGTGTTGGCCGAGAAATAGAAGATCAAGAAAATGCAGGGAAGCAAATGAACAGAAGAGACTTTTCTGGCCTCTGTCAGGAAAATGGCATGAAAGAATTACTTTTCTCTGTTTAGGTGGAGTTCATAACTGAGGCCCAAGAGTGTTTTAAGTTCAAATTTAAATTAAATAAAATGTAAAGGTACTTTATTATCAGTGTACCCATTTCCAGGGCACCAGAAAGGAGAAAAATCAAGTTAAGCTTCTTAAGTAGATATAGGTAGTTCAGCAAACAGTTGTGATGAGTCACCTATATTTTGGTTCACCTGATCTTGACCAGTGCCTTCAGGTACCCTACTCAGCCTGGTTTTAAATCTAGCTCACACAATACATTTGTCTACAGGCCGTTAAAGAGTACATACATAAAGTCTGGCCTAAAACCTCATTTTATTTGACTGTCTACCAATGGGATGCAAGGGTACAAGGTTAGACCCTTATCTGAGGGATATGCTGGCACTTGCATGTGAGAACACTTCCAGTCCCACCCAAGTCCACAGGCGAGGACGATGACCTGCACAGTAAGCAGTCTCCTCAAACTGATAGAGAAGCTGCTGCTGGGTCGATCTGGAGGAATAAAGTAGACATGAGCAGTCAGGAGGAAAAGCTACGGTAACAACTGCAGCCTAATTTTAGGCAGTTGCTACATTACAACTTCCTCCCTTTCCACTGCAGAACCACATCAGCAGCGTATCACAGGCACATCTTCCTGTGCACCAGCACAGGAACAGACATTCTGCTGTAAGGCAGAGCAGCAGCAATGTGCTGCGAGGTGTCAAGAAGGGTCAGCTGAGCCATGAAACTCAACAGGGTTCTCCCCTCCCGGGTTACGCTGCTTTGCAGGGAGGATGTTTGTGTGGCCTTCAAGCAGGAAGGCCAGGAAGTGTCACAACACCCAGTTAAAGTCTCCGCCCCCCCTCAAGCAAAGGGTGCCATACCAAATCTGGCCGGCCGTTGGCATCTTTCAGCTCCAAGTAAGGCTTCTTCTTCACTCTGTTCAAATCCTCGTGCAAGCCGTCTAGAAGGAAAGCCAAGAGCTCCTGTGAATCTTGCTGCTGGTAGCCTGAAAACTGGGGAGCAAACCGGCCAACCTGCGTCTGAAACACAACAGCAGAGTCACACACTGCGGGAGGCGGGGGCACCAACTACCTATGGGACAATAACACAGGAGGAGAAACACTTGTGCCCTGGCTTTTGCAGAGATCAACTCCATGCTACCTCACATCAGTGAGGGAACACTCCAAACAAGATGCTAACGCAATAAGGGCGCCAAAACTACTTTCCCCTGGTGTTGAGAGGGAAGAATGCATTTTGTGCCGTGATGCTAGAAATTAAATTATTAATATTCATTTAGGAACTCGCAAACAACCAGTATACAAAACCTATGTGGGTTGCACTTATTTTTTCTTTCAGAAACCTACAGTTCCCACTGTGAAGACTTGCTACAAGATGGCATATCTTGAAGTAGGTGGACTGTAAAACTGAAAACGCTTGCAAAAGATACTGGTGAACTAACAAAACTGGCTTAGAAACCAAGATTAAAATCCTCCCTGCAGTAATCTCTAGGTATTCTAAAAACTGTGATACAAAGCTAAGAAACATAATAGCCTGAGCTGGCAAGAACCAGAAACAATACAACCACATTCAGCCAGTGCTCTCTCACAATACTGCTATTTAGTGCTTCTACTTCAAAAGACAAAACAAAACAAAAAACAATTGAAAGGGGTCCCACAGGAAATCAAACAACTAGCTCAAGGAGGGGTCAATCCCAGCACCTGTCACAACCTTCCTCATAAAGATATGGAGTCCAGCAGAATTATGCAGGGTGACAACTGCAAGGGCACTCAGACTGAAGGGCTGTTTATATTATGTAGTTAACTCTGACACTAAACCAGAAGCAATCATCAGAAAAATCACAAATGAACTGTACTAGGAAATACAGAGTAATTCCTATTTCAGTCCTAAAGAAGAACAGTCCATGTTAAGACACTTTTCCTGATGATCCTACAAATTCACCTATTTCTGCTGAGAAGTGTACAGAACAACTTTAATAGTGGAGAGTAACATGCCAGCAAATCCAAGGCACAGAAATTAAAGAAATTCTTCTTTCCAAGCTATCCATGACTCTACAGAGGGGAGATTTCCGTAGCCGTAAGACTGGTGCTCCAGCTCTCAGAAGCATTCGCCCTCAGCTTCAAGGCTGTATTGCAACAAACCAAACAGCAACAGGATGCACACTGACATTACTATCAGGTCACTGCTTATGTCATGCAGTGGGGGTGTTATTCTTCCACAGCTTATTGGGATTGCACTACAGAAACAAACTCTCAGAGCTCCCTAGAAGGTTTAATTACACTGTTCTGCACTGGAGCATCTTTGCACTGTATTTAAAAGGTATAGTTAAAATTTTTCTAGGGGTTCATATACAACTGCTACATTGCAGTGTTTCAGCTGAAAGCAGCAGATCTTTTCACTGAAGCACTGGGAACATTAAACCATTATAGACAAGGGTACATATTTTGCTCTCCACTTTGTAATTCTATCTTTTAAATCCATAACCTTCACATTGATTCAAGTTCACAGATGGCAACTCACAGGACCTCACCTAGTTTTGGAACAAAGATCATTCTGATGCATCTCTAAACAGCTCTCAGGCTGGAAGGTCATTTACTAAATGAGGTGCTTAGCATTAAAGAGCAGTAAACAATTCTGGGGTACCACACTACTTACTGGCAAGTTCCTCCTGGTACCAGGAAAAGCTTTTACATTGAAAACCACCAAAGCAATTCTGCCCTCACTGCTTTCTGAACACCAGAATACATGAAAGGCTTATCAGATTTCACTGTCTCTTCTGTCAGAGCTATGTGACAAGGACACGGTGCGCTTACTTTAAACATGCGTGGAGTCACGTGGGACTGTCTCCCAGACCACATCTGCTTAATGAGCTCGGCATAGGCCTCCGCAATTTCTCCTCTCATCCCTAGTGGGTTGTTCTGGTTTATTTCAGCTTCATATTTATCTTCCAGGAAATAGTCAGTCAGAGGAGGAGTATTGCTCAGACACTGAAAAAGCATTAAGAAAACAAATTAAGTGCACAAGACAATACATCTGAGTGACAATGAAATAATAAATCCAACTTTTGAATCAGAACATGGGGGAAATGAAGAAGAACCACCACCAAACATGACAGCATTTGAAAGGTGAACAGCTCATGTATGACACAGTTTCTCTTGCCAGTGCCATGCTAACCGCTCTCCTCTACAGGATATTTGGCCTAAAGCCTAAGGTTCCCCTCTAAAGCAGTTTTTACTGGGTTATCTAGCTTAAGGCATAACATTTACTGGTCTGCAGCTCCTTACATCTCCTTCAGAGATGTCTTTAAAACTGGCATCACATTTGTGTCCTTCCAAGCATTTGACCCCACCTGGAGTCTTGGGTCCAGTTCTGAAGTCCCCAACATGGGAAGGACATAAAACTCTTGGAATGGGTCCAGAGGAGGCCACAGAGATGATCAGAGGGCTGAAGCATCTCTCCTATGAAGCCAGGCTGAGAGAGTTGGGGGTGTTCAGCCTGGAGAGAAGGCAGCGGGGGGATCTTATAGCAGCCTTCCAGTCCCTGAAGGGGCTACAGGAAAGATGGGGAGGGACTATTTAGTAGGGCCTGGAGTGATAGGACAAGGGAGAATGGTTTGAAGTTGGAAGGGGGCAGATTTACACTGGATCTTTGGAGGAAATTCTTCCCTCTGAGGGTGGTGAGGCCCTGGCACAGGGTGCCCAGGGAAGTGGTGGCTGCCCCCTCCCCGGAGGTGTTCAAGGCGAGGTCAGACTTCAGGCCTTCAGCAGCCTGCTCTGGTAAAGGTGTCCCTGCCCATGGCAGGGGTTGGAGCTTGGTGGGCTTTGAGGTCCCTTCCAGCCCAAACCATTCTATGGTTCTCTGGCTCTAAGCCAGGTGCTGAGCCCCAAGCTCAGTGACACTCTCTTCTGGTACCAAGTACACCTTGGAAACAACTACTCTTCTTTGGTTGGTTGGGGTTTTTTTGTGGTGACCTTTCAGATCGTTCCAGTGCAAACCATTATATGACTCTATGAAACTTACTGTATTTAACAGCTCAGAAAAGCAAATAGCAAACAGTGCTCTGAAAAAAAAAACATAAACCACCACAGACCTCTGGAAGGAAGATACCTGCTTTTCATATGATGTCCCCCCATGGCAAAGGTTAAAGGCAGGAAGGATCCCACTCTGAATCTACTCTCCATATATATTATCTGAGTAGCACGGTGATCACGCATAGAATCCCAGAATGTCAGGAGTTGGAAGGGACCCCTGGAGATCACCTGGTCCAACCACCTGCCTCAACAGGATCACCCAGATTAAACCACACGGGAACGTGTCCAGAGTGGTCTGGAATGTCTCCAGAGAAGGAGACTCCACAGCCTCTCTGGGCAGCCTGTCCCAGGGCTCCCTCACAGTCACAGGGAAATAGTTTCTCCTTATTTTCACATGGAACCTCCTCTGCTCCAACTTGGACCCACTGCCCCTTGTCCTATCACTGGCCATCGCTGAGAAGAGCCTGGATCCACCCTTCTGACACTCACCCTTTACATATTTATAGACATGAATGAGGTCACCCCTCAGTCTCCTCCAAGCTGAAGAGACCCAGCTCCCTCAGCCTGTCCTCATAAGAAAGGTGTCCCACTCCATCATCTTGGTGGCCCTGTGCTGGAATCTTTCAAGGAGTTCTATGTCCTTCTGGAACTGAGGGTCCCAGAACTGGACACAATACTCCAGGTGGGGTCTCACCAGGGCAGGATAGAGGAGGAGAAGGACCTCTCTTGACCTACCAACCACCCCGCTTCTAATACACCCCAAGATGCCATTGGCCTTCTTGGCCACGAGGGCACACTGCTGGCTCATGGTCATCCTGCTGTCCCCCAGGACCCCCAGGTCCCTCTCACTTGCACTGCTCTCCAGCAGGCCAGTCCCCAACCTATCCTGGTCCCCGGGGTTGTTCCTCCCCAGATGCCAGACCCTGCCCTTACCCCTGTTCAATCTCAGTCCATCTCTCCCTGCCCAGCTCTCCAGCCTCTCTAAATCCTGTTGAATGGCAGCACAACCTTCTGGGCTGTCACCACCCCTCCCAGCCTTGTGTCATCAGCAAACTTGCTGACTGTGCACTCTATTCCCTCGTCCAGTTTATCAGTGACTATCCTGGTCCCAGTACCGACCCCTGAGGGACTCCACTAGCTACAGGCCTCCAGCCAGACTCCATCCCACTGATCCCACTTGCTGGCTTCTTCTCTTCAACCAGCTCTCGATCCACCTCATGTCTCCATGTCTGCAACGAGATTGTGTCTTTGGGACTGCACAAAGATCTCAAGCTCTCCCTGTCTATTTCACATGCTTCCTGGATTAGTTATACAGACACTTTAAGGAAGCAGCAGGTGCAGGTATCCCTAAAGGGATGCAAGATTGTGGGCACTGAAACCACCACACACCTCAGGACACAAGCAAAACTAGCACAGGAAGTCACTTCCCTAATTCTGGCTCAAGGGCTCAAATCTACACTCTGGTAAACAAAAGGCAAGACTCGAATACGAGAAGAACAAGAGAGCCAAACTTCAGATATGATCAAAATTCCTAGGGCTTCCAGGTACTGTACTACAGATAAAATATCGGTCTGGGCTCTTCCTGACTGCCTGAAATTTCAGGACCTGCAGCAGATGCCTATGCAGTGCTACAGCTGAGTGTAGATACTCTATCGCCCAGCACAGCTACCAAGCTGGAAAAGTCTGTGATGTGCAGTCCTGCCCCTTAGGCAACTCTATTCGATGTGGACCTTGAAGGATTTATTTCCTACTGAATTTTTCAAGTTCCAATTTCCAGGTGTTGGCATCTCTCTCCAGGCAAAAGCGCTTATCCACTGCTATCCTTTCGCCCTTACTGACAAACTTCCAGGAACTTCAACAATTAAGGCACAAATTTACATCTGAAAGACTGATGTCTGAAGGATTAAAGCCTGACAGCACAGAGAAGAAAACCATTGGTCTTTATATGACTGGTTTGCACGCCAAATTAAGGTTCAATTGTGTTTGGATTGTTACTTTTAAATTTAGTTTTCATTGTCAAAGTTGTCCCTTGGCTATAAAGTTGAAGAGAACAGGACGTGACTGAAGGTGACCAGGCAGTCCAGGTCTGTTGTGGTGTCCTGAATACCGTGTGCTTAGTGCACTTGGGTTATTTTAAGACCTGTTCCAACCGTCAAAAGCTCGGAGAGTGACACAAGTTATTCCACAGCATCTGAACCACACCAGAAGTTTGCAAATTGCTTAAATCAAAGTTCATACTAGTTGTCTCATATTTTGTTTGAATTCCTTAGTAAGCAACTACCTTAACAAGCTTCTGCATTTTTAAAAACCTTAAGAAAATGAATTTTAAGGAGTATACTATCATTATTAGCTCTGCATTGCTGCTATAACTTTAACACCCCACACAATGACTCTGAACCCTTCCTGTGCCTTTTCATACTCTTACTTTTTCAAGAGCCTTTCAACACATACCCCAGAACTGGCTCACGTGGTCCACAACGGCTCCTCCTCCTAGTGAGTCAGGTTTTGTCAGAGCACGGCAACAGGACCTTACACTGCGCTCAGGCATGTGTTTAGCAGGACTCCCACAGCATTTTCAGAAGCCACATCAGATCCAGACCTGCACACTGTCCTACACGTTATGCTATTAACACGCTACGCACAAGCCAAACCAAATACAAACTGGCCGGTTGGTTTGCTCCATTTCATTCAAATCTGCTTCTGTTTCCACAGATTTTAACCCACAGCCTCTGCGGGACTGGTTTTCCATTTCATTCACAGAGGGGTCTTTCCAGTCCTTACCTGCAATGCAGAATTCATGAAGCAGGTATTCCCAAGGTTACTGAGTCCACAGAGTCCGGGCTGTGACAGGGAAGCACCGTCTCTGCAGTTGGAAGAATTACAAACAAATCCAGAACCTCTGGAAGACAGAGAAGCAGACAGAGTGAACTCCACAATTACTTTACCAAGTCTCAATGCTTTTCAGGAGTCACATCATCAACTAAGAGTCAAAAAACTGTTTAATGAGACTGTTTCATCAGCTTATGTGTTTCCACTCCTGCAGAGTGGCTAAGAGCGAATACCAGGAACATGAAGTACACACGCAACCTTAGGAAACGTGAACCGTTACACCCTCTGTTATTAATGTATGGCTCTTAAGACATTCATTTCCTCTGTCTGCAAGTACACAGCACACCAGCCTTATGCTGCAAATCTGTGTGACATATCCTAAGAACCAGTAAGAAAATTAGGATCTCTACCTGCAAAGGCTTCTACCACACTGGCAGACGGAGAAAAGAATAGAATCCCTTCCCTTGTGCCCCCAACTCCTCTCATCATCAGGCAGTGCCCTGGTAGTTCGTAAGCTTGGGAACACGCGCTATTTTTGCGAGTCAGCAAGGAAGAGCAGAATGCAGTGTTTTCAAAAGCAAAGTCTGATGAACAGGAACACAAGAGTAGCAGAACTCCTCATAGGGCACCGTCACACTCCTTTTCTACGCAGGCAAGGATGCACAGGTTTAGTCACACGAAGAAACAAAAAGAACATTCCTGCTCTTACCCCCTGCCCAGGTGGGAGCTGTTCAGTCCATAGGAGTTACTGCTATCACCATTAGTAATGACAGAAGTGGCAGACACTGAAGAGTAAGAACTCACTGATGACTTTGAAGAGGTAGTAAAGTTTCTGCTAGTTGCAGTGCTCGATCTGGGAGAAAGGAAAAAGAAGTAGAAACAGTGCTGCTAGTTTTTCACCCCCAGCCCCACTTCCTGCAAAACTCCGAGGACTTGACACATTACAGTTAGTTCCCACTGGTTTGACCTGCGTGATCACACTTCCGAACACTTGTCGTCTGGAACAGAAACCTCAGGCTAAAGTATGAGAAGCAGGAGCAACACTTCTTGTGAAAGCAAAATCCCTCCCCAGACTGAAACAAGTAGGCAGTCTGGATAGTAGGAGCGACAGGGAAGCAAGCTTTATGTGTAAGCCACCTTGCAACAAGCAAGCAAAAAGATCCTGATCTTAAGAGCACTGAAAACTTGCCTCACGTTAGAAGTGTCAGATTCAGTCCTTCCCTAGTGAAACCCAAATCACCCACTCCAACAGAAAGTAAGATGATACCCAAACCCAGTTTCCTACTGAGCCTACTCGATACAAGTACACTGCCTGGAGGCAAGACACTGCTATGTTCTTGTGGCACACACAGCAATCATCACCGTTTTGAGACTGGAGATACTGAAACGGATGAGGAAAACTTCATAAGCCTCCAGTCTATTTGGTTGTGAATCCCAGGCTACTCCACCCTCCCAGTCCAGAAATGAACCAAAACACAGTGCTACAAAAGACCATCAAGGCCCAAAAATTCAACAATATTCAGTCACAGACAGCTTTGTCTCCATAAAAAGACAACCACAAGATAACACTACAGAAATAAGTTTCAAGAAACTATTTCGATGCTAATTAATTTCTCTATAGCAAGAGCTGACTTGAGAAATGGTCTGCTCTCTCCATCTTTGCCTGAATCAACGTGTAAAACTGAATGCAAAAAGGTGCAAAACATCAACTGCCAGGTAATGGTGACAGCCCCCCCCAGCAGAGCACCTGCCAAGGACAGCGCCCTCAAGCTTCAGCTTAACTCAGCCTTGGTTCTCAAACAATGCAACCTAAAAAAGCATATGGACAGCTCAGAAACTACCCAGAAAAGTCTTGGCAAGACTACGTGGTGTGAAAACTAAAAGACAAGGAACAAGCTGTTAATGGCCAAGAGGAGGCATAAGAGCGGGACAACCTTGCGCCAGTTTGGACATACCGCAGCAGTAAAACGGGGTGAAACAAGACCGAACAAGAAGCACAAATCCCAAGTACAGCGTAAACCTCAAGCAAGATTAAAAAAAAAAACCAAAAACATCAAAACATTCCCCCCCAAATGAATACAGTCATAACGGTATATATATATAAATAAATAAAAAGAACCGACACACACAGAGCCGCCAGCCAGCAACAAGCATACTGGAAAGAGTACTAGCACCAGTGAGCAGGTATTTCACAGCTCTTTTTACAAGGGTAGATAGTGGTAGGACAAGAGGGAACATATTGAAGCTGGAGAAGGGTTTATACTGGATATCAGCTGGAAGTTCTTTACAGAAAGAGTGGTGAGGTGGTGGAACAGGCTGCCCTGAGAGGCGGTAGATGCCCCAACCCTGAAGGCCTGGAAGTTGGTGGCCCTGTCTCTGTCTGGCAAGGGCGTTGGAACTCGATGATCCTTGGGGTCCCTTCCAACCTAGATTCTGTGATCTACCAAATAACTAAGTCAGCCATTTCTGGAGCAAAACACAACCTTCCTGGTCGTCACATGTTGGAGGAGGAACTTCTCAAGACTACCCAGACACAAAGAGAAGATCCCTCAAAGAACATGAGGGTCTAGACTAAAACAATTACCAGACTTAGGCTTCATACATGGGAGTTTCAAGAGTCAAGAACAAAATAACACGACTAAAAGCCTGTTAATCTGTTAAGTACACATTTTTTCAAGTTTGAAACAGAAGCAAGCTATCTAGAAGCAATGAAGGGCAATGTAGAGAATGCTAGAACTGAAAATGTAGCATCTCTGCTTGAGTCTAGTGAGATAATAGAGTAAGACACTCAAAAAATAGTATAAAGCAATGTCAAAATTCCCAAGAGCAACTAAGAGTCAGAAGGTAACTAAAGAGTTCCAAGAAGTACTTCAGTAGTATCCTACTCACACGCATACATTAAAAAAGTTACAAACTATGGGGGAAGATAAAAAATAGATCAGAAAGCAAAGATAAGAGACTGGTCACAGAGTGTGGAAAGATCTACAAAGTCATCAGGATCTGGAACAAATTCCTAATAGAAAATTGGGAGTAAGTAAAACAACAAGAGGCCAACAACTTTCTGAGTGTTTCTTGGGGGGTTCTTTATGTTTGGTTTGAGGTTTGGGGTTTTTTTTTCCCCAAAGAGCACAGAAATCAAATCCACTTGGGAAGATAAGAATTCTAAGCACCCTTACATTTCACAGGTTACTCATCTATCTGTGAGAACTGAAGACTAAGAATTTACTAAGCACAACTGCTGCCCTGCATTTCACAAGATGGCCACAAAAGTGGCTGCGGTTCCAGGGGAAAGGCACAGACAGCAGCTAAGAAAAAAACCCGTTTTCCTCTGAAAGCATCCCATTTTAAGCCCAGGAAGCTACTGTTAATGACCCCTCAGTGTTACAGGCTCTGGAGAAGATGTCTCATTTGCACACAGAGGTGACAGCAGAAGTCCCAGAGGCCAGGTATTCCTAATGCCCTAAAATGGGTTTCTGTGGAACATGCAGACTTTTAATTGGTCAATGCCACCTGGGATAAACGTTATTTCTTCTTTCAAGTTTTTGATTTTGAACCTTCCAAGGTTTTGGGCTACTTAGTGAGTTACACTGAAACTACAGGTTGCTTAGCTTGCTCTTTGTAGGCACAGACTGGCAAGTACCAAGCTCCTAACCTCCCTTTGATCACCACTGCAATGTTTCTGACAATGAAAAACACAGTTACCTTTCATCAACAAAAGCTTCATGGGAGTGAGCTACAGCAAAGACAGACTTCATCTAACCATACAGCAACTCAGGGATTTGAGGCAGTCATTTTGCAGGTTGGAAGACAAGACTGTGAAGTGCAACTGCTGCATCAGCCCTTCTTGCACAAGCGCAGTTTGCGTCTCTCAGCACAGCTGCTGTCTGCACTAAACCGCCTCTTCGAGGGAAAAAAAAAAGCCCAACACACATCTATCAGTTTCACAGTGGCCAACAACCAGTCTATGAGACAACACATAAACTGTCCCTGTGATCAGTAACCCTTACAGTCAGAAGAAACTTGTGTTCCATTTGCATTGCCTGGCTTCATCATTTCAGATATCGCTTTATGCTCATCTCCATCTGCTGCCTGTAGAGTCCTTCCTTCAATTTCCATCTCATACACCACAGAAGCTTTTATGTGCTAAAACCAACTTCTGAACGTCTTGATGACAGGATACTTTAACTTGGAAGTCTTCCAGCATATAAACCATTCGGTAATTCATCAATAATTCATTTAGCTCCTTGTGAAATCCCTCTTTAGTCTACTTTTGTAATTGACTGACAACCTCACGGGACATTCACTGTCAGGGTGACAGATCACTGGGACAGGCTGCCCAGGGAGGTTGTGGAGTCTCCTTCTCTGGAGACTTTAATTTGAAGAATTCTGACATGCAAAAGCCTCCTCAACTCATCTGCATACTCAGTGCTATTCAGAACACATGGCATATCCTACAACATCCTGAGCTGGAAGGGACC
>VXBZ01010405.1:15929-27582 GCA_013399135.1 Heliornis fulica | reverse complement strand
AAATTGGAGCAAGACCCTGGCAGAATNNNTGAAGCCTCCATTCCCTATTTCCCCCCATTTCCCCTGTGCCATCCTGGGGTAGAGAAACATCATGAATAGAGTGAAGTCTGCAAAGAAGAGGGGGGCGGGGAGGCTGGGAGGTATTTTGAGAGCTGTTTTGTACTTCTCATTATCTGTCTCTGGTTTCTGTAGCGTAGTGTAATAAATTAGAGTTTTCTTGCCTTTCTTCTGTTTTGAGTCTGTTTTGCCTGTGACACTAATTGCAGAATGATCTCTCCCTGTCCTTATCTCGACTCCAAAGCCTCTCAACATGTATTTTCTCCCATGTCCAGCTAAGAGGGGAGCGATAGCGGTGGGGCTTTGGTGGGAGTCTGGCCTCCAGCCAAGGTCAAATCACCATGGTTATGAAAATGTTTTAAAGTGTTTTGTTTTAGTAAGCTAGCATGTTGTCAGCAGTCTTTTTATGTCTTGGTGTTTGTTTTTTTTTTTTTTCAGGAAGTGTTTAATTAAGCAAAGGACAAGTGTAGATCAAGAATATTACATATGGTTTCAGGACTGATCTCAACAGAACACAAGATAATTTTTGCTTTTGACAAGAAAGGATATATAAAGCAAGAAATGAGAACAATACTCTGACCACCAACTCCACAAATCAATATGTACTGAGCATAAAACCTCAGGAAATAGGAAATCAACTACTGTCTTTTGGAGATTAATGTGGACACTTATTAATGCACCTACTTATTTTCAAACCAGCTCATATTTTATCTTATTAGAAAACCAGATAAAACATAAAAAAGACTAGTGTGATTGCTATTAAAAACTTTCTTGTTACTGAAGAGTTCTGAGTTTCCCTAGTTCTGCCTGAATTTCCTGGAAACTGATGCATAATGCCAGCTTCCTAGCAGTTTAGATTCAATCAGATTATAGTATTCAGATATAGTAAATGGATAAACTTGCTTGGGTGTTGTATTTATTTTCTATTTGTACACAGATCTACATAACACATTTTTTCATGCGACCTGAAGTTTGTGAGCAGACTTCCTTATGCTGTATAGGAGAAGATGGCTTGGATAGGTACTGAAACTGACCTGGACTGCAGTTAGAACACAAGTGAATTATGTCCATTGTTGGACATCTATCATAAGGGCTTTGAGTGAAACATGTCTGGGTTGTTAACCAGTCAGAAGTTGAAGCATAAGAAAGCAATTTATTTAAAATAACCTCAGTTCTTGCATATCACTACTAAAAAATGAAGCTCATGATTTGAAAAAAACAACCTAAATATGAAATTTCTGAAAAAGTAATCTTTACAAATTTTATGGTCATTTATGGTCAAAGATCACTCAACTGCCCCTACTTTACTGAAGGGAAATAACAGCGTTTGGAAAAGAATTATATTGGTCGGTCTAGCTATCTTTCTCCTTATCTAGACGATGAATTTATTTCTTTTTTCATGTCATAATATGTCATAATATGTCAAGCCTGTTTCCCAATGATCTGATGGAATTCTGGTTGGTTTTGGGCTATTGCTTTCCACTTTTCCTAAGCAAAGTACTCTAAAGGCACTTTGTTCTTGAATTCACTAGGCATATAAATCCCACTTTATAAGTCAGCTGACTTTCAACCTATTGCCTTGAAGTCACTCTTAATTCAAGGCTTAGAATGGTAAAATGGTTATGATAGAGATATTAATTAAAAAAGTAACCAAGTTATTAATCTACTTCCATTACATTTAAAACATAAAGGATTTTTCTGTTATCTACCTCATGTCTTGACCCCTATCATTCAGAAAGTTTGTGATTTTGAAACCATCCACCTTAGGATGCATCTATTAGAAGAAAATCCTTGGTAGTGTAGCAGCTAGCTTTAACAGATAATTTCCTTTTGAAGTCCCTTGTTTTTTAACTATTAATTATTTGTTTTTTCGTATGAAGGAGATATCAGAAATGGCTAGAATAATTAAAATAAGAATTATTTCCTTTTGAAAATGTCCTTTCATTAAACTGCATGCTGTCTTTTTAACCAGACAGTTAACACTTTGCAAAAAGAAGAGCACCTCTTCTTTGGTACATTTCAGTATGAAGTCCTTGTGCTCTATCACAGGATCACAGAATCACAGAACGGTCTGGGTTGGAAGGGACCTCTGAGTTCCAAACCCCTGCCACAGTCAGGGCCACCAACCTCCAGGCCTGGATCTAGACAAGGTTGCCCAGGGCCCCATCCAACCTGGCCTTTAACACCTCCAGGTTGGGGCATCCACTACCTCTCTGAGCAGCCCGTTCCATCACCTCACCACTCTTTTCATGAAGAATTTTCCTCAATATCCAATCTAAACCTTCTCCCCTTTAGCACTATATCAGCAAGTGTGCTTGAATTAAAAACAAAACAAAACAAAACAAAACAAAAAACCCCACCACATCTGGATGAGCTAAATGTGCATAGTTCATTATTGGCTCCTTAATTATGGGTTGGCAAATAATGACATGGAGGTGATAGAAGAGTCTTGGGATGATGCTTTTCCTCTTGAGCTATTGTCCATAATATCACTCAAAGATCTGCTTGCAACTACAGAAGTGTAGAGAGATGTTTATTAAAGAAAAGGGTTACTTCTGTTTCCTACCCATTTCTTGACTTCCAAAGAGCTCTGCTAAGTGCCATTATGAACGTACAGGATATGGATTTGCTTACTCGGAAAAGAAATGAGACAAACATATTTTCCATGTACTGCCTAGGAGAACGTGGGGATGAGAGAACTCAGCAGAGCCTTCAGCTGTGCAGAAAAGAAAGGCAAACCTGAAAGGAAAAAACCCCACCCAAAAACAATGAGTCTGGAGAGACTTCCTAAATGGGTGGTAGGCTATAATTCCAGAGTTTGTGACTTTTTTGGAGCCCTCTGTTAAGAAAAGGTAGCATTGGTGCTCTATAACAGAATTGTGTGCTATACAGCAGCATTAGGCCATGCTTAATATTGGTTGAATGAATAGGCTGAATTTGCTAAAATAGGAAATCTACTACTTTGTGGCGTTGATCTTTTAGTGCTTGGTCTCCCATACATTGTCAGGAAGATTTTAACTATCTGCAATCCAAAGCTGAGGTGTTACCTGAGCTCAAAGCCGTACTTAAAATAGTGATTCAGAAAAGCTTCAGTTGGAGATTATTGAACTATTTGGCCTCTTCCTCAGAATCTGTAAGAGAAAATTTGGTCCCAAATTGCCTGTGAAAATCCCCCATTGTTTGTTTCTGGAAAGGGAAGGGAAACAAAATAAAAATATAAATGCATTTTCAAGAAGGAATGGAGAGAGATTAATAATCTTCCAGAAGACATCATTCAGAAAAACTATTTAATTTTCTATGGAGAGCTCCACTGGGTAGAACTGACAGTGTGACACTGTTCTGTACACTGCAATTAGAAAAACATTCTGCCAAAGAATAAAAGGAAAATGGATGAAATGCTACTGAGATTTAAAGATTTTATCATGTGCTTTCCTTTGTGCATGTAGGAAGTTGGTTTTCTTTCCCAATTCCTAATTCAGATCTACTTGCTTGAGTTGTGTTACCTGCAGTGCAGGTTTTATCGGGAAGTAATTGAGTATTTTTGTGAAAGACAGTTTTGTTGTACAAACCACTTTATTGCATATAACAGTAACATAGTTTCACTGTCATCACAAACCCTCTGACATAATTTGTCCTTAATTATATAATTAAAGCAGAGGTTGATTCTCTTCAAATTAGTCTATAATGAGGTAGCACAGATAGGAAATTCTTTCTGAAAATGTGTACCTTTTCTTTATGATCATCACCTTTTGATATAGTGATAGGATTTCAACAAACCTCAGTCACTGGAGAAGCAAATGAAGGAAAATTGTTATGGTAACAATCTCTGGTTATTTAGTACTTATTTGCTATAATTTTCTCAACAGCTCTGTGTATGTGTGGACTTCCATACAATTCCATGAGAATTCACTTTCGTTAATCTTAGCTGTGTTATAAAAAGAAAAAAAAAAAAAAAGGCAGGAAGAACTGAAGTTTCCTGTCTTTAGTGGAAAAATATTCTGTCAACAAATATAACACTCCAGTGTTTTTCTGTTCTCTTCCTTTTTTTTTTCCCTCCTAGTGAGGTTTCTATTACAAGAAAGAGAAAGGTGTTGCTTTATTCCTTATTTGTTTTGTAAATAGGATCTCTGCATTCCTCAGAAGTCTAAATTGCCCATGAGAATATTTATTAGGAAAAAAAGAGTATTAATAAAAGTGTTCAGAAAAAGTTGGGAGAATGTGAAGGAGACAATTAATTTCCTACAGATTCTGGTTTTATCTATGCAATAGCTTTTTTTTTTTTTTTGTCTTTTGCATCTGGGAAAAAAAACCCAGCTTCTATCACACTATGTCTGAATATGCATTACAAAGATAAATCATGCCACATTATGAAAAAAAGTATTTTTGAAAGTATTTACAGCAAATTAAAAATCTCCTAAGGCATGAAACATGACAAATATATGTTCAGTCCAGATTTCTAAAATAGAATTGAGAAAAGTGAAGTAAAACTGCTAAGAAATCTTTTTTCTTATCATTTTGTTAAGAAAATGTTCAGCAAAGTGCAGGTGGTCTAACAGCAATGGAGAGTATTATGTCATGCAAGCTCAGGTAAGGGACTGATTCTGAAAACTGCATATTTATCCAATAACTTGACTCTTTTCAAGCCAGGTCAAAACTTCAGCATTAGTGCAGCCTGAAGGCAATCTATATCTTTATGCCTGGTCTCCGGGAAAGGTGTGATGCCACAGACTTCAATAATCTTGCAAAATGCTTTTTCATGTTCCTTCCAGGTCCAGACTGTAGTGGCATAGTGTTGGGTAGCATAGCATGAGCACCTGCTGTCCTGTGTGTTTGTGCTTAAAAGAGACCGGCAAAGTTTTCATAAGTCCTACAAGTATTTTACCACAGTATCTCTGATCATGCCCTCCAACAGAGCAACTCTTCACCGCTCCCATTGAAGTGTGTCAGTTCTACTTTTGATGGGCAGAAAAGGTGGTTCAGCCGTGTGAGTCCTCAGCACAGTCCTGTGGAGCTCCTGCCTACCCGTCGCCGATACCTCCAATGGCTCAGAGCTGCAACTCTGTCACCTATCAGCCCTCCACCCACTGAGTTTAGAAACTGTGTTCTTTTTTTAGCATAGGAAGGGACAAGTGTATCTGAAAACATCTTGTCGCCAAGTTTAAACGAAGGTCGACACACTCCTTTTCTGGGTCATTAATAGATGGGGTCTTGGAAACACTTTGTGCTGGCTGACAAAGACAGGATGTCTGCAGGGAGACTGAGAGGAGATTCATGTAGAGGCTTGCAGAGAAGACTCTGCAGGAAAAATGTAATTCTTATATCTATTTTCTAACACAGAAGCCAAGGAAGTAAATGGTTGAAGTTTACTGTATCTGCTGAGTTAAGGGAAAAGTTCAGAGTACAATGATAGAAGTACTCTTGCAAAGTTTTTTTGAGAGTACATGATGCAGATGCAAATGGAGAACTTATCCACACTTTTATGGTGTGTGTTTTTCATACTGGTTCAGCTTTGTGTAAATGAGCAAACAAGAGTGAGTAATTTCAACAATTAGTACTGAAGAAATTCTTGGTCTGCCATCTAATTCATTAAGTTGGGTCAATGAGATGCTAATGCTATGATATTTAATAACATATTTTGCTAGAGTGCATTCTCAATGAACTTCAAATGGTCAAGAAATAGGAGTTCATGGAGTACAGTCAACTGCTTGGTCAAATTTGAGTATTATTGTCCCAAGAGCATCTTGGAGAGGTATTATTGTAGATGGCCCTGATTTATTTTCTGCAAAGAGGGATGGAGTCTTCCAACTCCATTGACCTTTTTTTTTTTTTGCAAAAGAACATTCAGAACTAGTACTGCTTTCAAGAACAGCAGCAGCAGTAAAATTTCAATTGTCAGAAGTTAGTGAAGTCTCTTTTTCAAAGATGAGTGCTGTTGTCACCCTGGCATATATTATTGTCTTTAAGCTACTCATGAAGAATGAGCTCTTACACAAACAAGACAAAACCCATGTTCATTTATTTTATATACTTCACTTACAAATTACAGAACACTTTTATAATTGTACTTTGTCTGTACATTAACAGATCTCATTCTATACTACCTCCTGGATATCTTTCATATTCTGGAAGCTTTTATTTTACAAACTGTAGAGTAGATGGCTCCTAAGCATGTAATAAAATGCAGTTTGTGTGGGGAGAATAAAAATGTTTGGTCTATACATTAATGTATAAACACACTCACAGAACCGCATATCAGATGCAAAGAACCTTGAGACATATTTAGTTATTAAATTGTAATATACAGTGTCAATTTATACTACAGCTTGATTTATACAGAACTGCCAAGTCACATAGCATGAATGTGCACTGCAAACTAACTTTCCAAGCATGAGCTAAACTGCACTGCCTTGACTATCAGAAATATTATATGTCTTTTGTCCTGGTTTGGGCTGGGATGGAGTTACGTTTAGGAGTTGGTATAGTGCTATGTTTTGGATCCAGGATGAGAGCAATGTTGATAACACACAGATGTTTTAGTTGCTGCCAAGCAGTCAAGGATTTTTCAGATTCTCATACTGCCTTGCCAACGAGAAGGTGGGGTACACCCAAGAAGCTGGGATAGGACACAGCCAGGTCAGCTGACAAAATACTGACCAGAGAGATAGTCCCTACCATAAGATGCCATGCTACCTACATAACAGGGAGACTTTGCTGGGAGGCTCAGAAACTAGTTGAGCTTTGTTTCCAAGTGGTGAGCAATTGTGCTGTGCATTACTTGTTTTGCATGTTCAATTATTGCTACTGTTAATACAATTAATTGTTACTATTATTCTTTCTTTTCTAACCTAATAAGCTGATTTATCCCAACCTACAAGTTGTACCTTTTTTTCTTTCCAATTCTTACCCTCATCCCATTGAAGGTGTGTGGAGGACTGTGTGATTGGATGTGTGGTTGTTTTAGCAGCCTGCCTGGTTAAATCAGATCACTTCCAATAGTGGAATCCAAATGATTCTGAGATATCCTGTAATCAGGTAATTTTATTCTTGGATTTTTGTTGGTTTGTTTTTTTGTTTTGGTTTTTTTTTCTCCTATGCCTTTATCTGACATTAACTTCTGTTTGAGAAAAATAAAGACTGAAATTTTGATAGTGGGAACTAAATGATCCATGGAGGAGTAATACTCTTTTTTAGAAGTCTATGATAATTATCAGTGTACACATCAATTCCTTCTAACAAAGCAACAATGATTACACAAAGAAATACGATTAACTTTTTTGTGTTTGATGTTATTATTATTTCTTTAAAGATTTGAAAACACCTTTGACCACATAGAAATGTCACACACACACACACAAAATCAGCTGATCTAATAAAAGATATTATTGTCATCTGCAATTTTTTATCGCTTAAGTAGTCAGGATGATTTTTCCATCTTCTGAAGAAAATAAACAATTATTACTCAAACAATTGTTGTAAACATTTTACTCCTCTATGGGAGTCATTAAAGACTCAAGGACTTCTCATTACTCCAGGCATCTGCATCATTTTGGCTTGTCTCTTTTACAATAACAAATTTACAAGTAACAAATTACAACTTCCAGACCAGAGTACACTTCTATCAAAAAGAAATTGTCAAAACTATGACCTTACATTCAGAGTTACCTCATCTCCTTGTCTTGTTGGAAGGGAAGGTCACATATGTCTTTTTTGTAATTAGAGCACTGGGCCATGGACTGTCATGGTTTCACCCCATCTGGAACTGAACACACGCAGCCACTCTCTCTGAAATGCTGGAGGTGAAAATATAGAAAAGAAAACCAACAAAGAAAAACAAACCTCACAGGTTGGAATAAGGATAGTCTACTGTGACAGTAGAGAGATAATGATGATAGGACTTTATAATAAAATACTTAAAGATGATTATACGAGATCTCTCACTGAACTTCACACCCCAGGCCTTACAGCTCAGAGACGTCCTGGAAACGGATCACCCCCAAAGCTGCACATTCTGAAGCTGAGCCCATCCCATTCGCAGTGACCACGCTTTATACTGAGCATGACGTAATTGGCATGGAATACTTTCTTTGGATGGTTTGGGTCACCTGTCCTGGCAGTGTCCATCTGAATTTCCACTGCTGACAGTATTACTAGAATAGATCATAATCTGGTAAATATGTTTCAGGTAGATGGCATGTATGCTTTTTAAATATTGCAGCTGATAATTCTTTCTGTGCAACATGTGGATGATTGCCAACCTAAAGCTTGGAAACTATAATGAACTACCCCTCAGCAAGGTTATTTTTCATCAAGCTGGCAATAACACGCAATATTTTTTTTGAGCACTCATTTCTGAAGCAGGTTTTTCCCAAGTAACATCAAAAATATCTGTGAGAGAGTGATGTTTAAAATTCTATTTTGAATGTTATTGTATACTTTTGAGTGGTCAAAAAGATTTTTATAAGTCTGTACATGATTAATAACCAATTTAAAATTCACGATTTTGCCTCTGGTGTTTTCTTCTATTCTTGAAGTGCCTTTGAACTATGTATAGGTTTGAACGGTCAAACACATTTGAAAACTAAATTAAGACAAACAGGATTTCCCATTTCTCTATTGGATATATGCCTAAAATATTTGAATTAGTCTTATTAGTATAAACCATGTTTATACTGAGCTGATTTATATTCTTCATTAAGGTTGCATGATCACCAGTCAAGACCTCTATGTACGGAGCCTAGGCAGAGCATGCAAGCAGTATGAAAAACACTAACATCATCAATCTACCTGTTGTGTGGAATGAATAGAGAAATGAGATATAGAGCTATAAGCAGAAAACACATCATAGCTAACACATGTTTTAGAAAGCATTTTAATTTTGGGTGGGCATGGATAAAAGCATTGGTAAGGCTAAAGAAAAAAAACTCTGAAAAGAGTATGTAGAATTTTATGAAAATATTTGTCTTCAGAGAAGAACAAGAATTTTTAGAATTTCTCACATTATGGACATGTCATTTAGGCCAGTAAGTTTGGCACCAATAAAGCCTATTTTCAACAACTGAATTATATCCTCTAATTAGAAAGGAGATCTTACTTAGTGCCCATAATCCTTGTGATAACTCAGTTTTAAGAACAGTAAGTTTTATTACTACAACTAAATCAGGATTTACTCAGTAGAGGATATTGGATTTACACTAATATGGACCCAGTATCTGAAGGAAAATCTGGTTCTACCTTACTGCATTATTTTGGATGACACATAATAAATATCATGAAGCTTTCATTTAAGTCATATATTAGATATGAAGATGAAAAGTAATAAGACTTCAGGTTTAGAAACGTTTTTAAAAAACAAATGTCTTATATATTCAAAGTGAAAAACCTGTAGTCACATTACAGAATTTACTAGTGTCCTAGATAGAATCATGAAAATGCTCTATGAAATATTCAGTGTGCTAAAATGACATAAATACTCTCTCTAAAGTTCAATATGACTGAANACCATATGAAAGAAATAAAAAAAAAAAATTACAAAAAACCCTGCCAGAGCAATTTTTCAAAAACACCTGGATTGATATCTTGTTGCTGCAATGAATGGTGCCTGAGCAATTATTTACATTAATACAAATTCTCTTAGAATTTTTTCAATTCCATAGCTTGTGTTTATGAGAAATATTTTTTACAACCTCTATATTTTTCTTCTGTTCTTTTTGAACAGTTTTTTTCATTTTAATTTTTATTGTTGATACTTCACAATATTTTTTCTCCTCTAAGAAATCCTTCTCTAAAATTCAGATAAAAGAACTGAATGTTGAAACTGCTGAAAACTATGCCTATAAATACCCTGTTCTGATACTGTGCTATCAAATGTCTTTTCCAAATTATACACTGGTGTTTTAGATGATCTTGACTTCCACAGCAGGTATTGCAGTTTATTTCTCCTTCCCTGTCAGCAAGTCATATATACCTGGGATGTACTTCTGTCTTTTCCTTTGGCTAAAGTGCAGTGATGGTGCAAGAGGAAGGAAATGTCCTGAGATAACATAATATTGAATATTTCAGGCATTTCTTTTCAAATGAAATGCAAAATATTTCAACTCTGTGTATTTTTCCTAATGGAAAAAGACAGTATTTATCCTGTTAGTTATTTGGGCTACTACTCTTCCTACTCCTCCCCTTTTCTTATGGGAGAAAAAGATTAAGTGTAATATTTGTTACAAAGTCTGAAAATTTTTGATTGGTGAGTGTGATGTTCCAAAATATAGAATATTTTTTCTCATCACATAGATAGATAATTCTAGGCTGAATTAATTCTGCAATAGTTATTCATGTGAACAATGCTACTGACTTTCACACATTCTAACTGACTGAATATTATCAGTAGAAGAAAAATTTTCTGAAAGAATTTTTTTCACCTTAACAAATATGACAGATAGTTTTAAAAATAAATTTATAGTCATCAAATATGAGCCTGTGTAGTATATCACAAACAGTGAAACCCTTTTAGCAGTGTCAAGCATTTGAAAACAATGATATATTTTTCATTAAAACAAACCCATTCTTTGTTGCTCCAGTTGCATGGTGTGGATTTTCTCATAAAGGCAATGAGTCCAAAACAAATCCCTCTCATTTGATGTCTAGCTAGAATTGAGACTCTTTGCTGAGGATGTTTTTAGCATTGTTTAAATAAGTGCTCCGAAACCTCTACAGTATGTTTTGTCCAATTATTACAAATAGAGGAAAAGACATTTTAATAATATTTTGTGCTCTAAAATGTAATTCAATTGCAGAGTCAAGAGATCAGAGGTTTATGATGAGATTCTAGCATGTGTCAAGTATTTTATTTCAATTATTGTGTAAGAGTGGACCTGATGGACTTAGTTTTGCCACTCATTAATAAAACTGTTCTGCAGTAGAACTAAAAAGTTACTGAAGGTGACCATTAAAAAGGTTTTAGCATACAACTCTCTCATTTGTGTAAAAGTTCATTTTGCAGTATACCTGGTATTTTACAATATTCAATTGCTTTCCTAAACCTTTATGTTTTCCAGATGTCCCCATGCCTGCAAAATCCCATAAGGACAATAAGATTTTTTGATATTTTTTATGCTCTCAAGAAGAACTGGAGTATTTCTATTTATTACATTTCATCTATTTCTGTTCAAAGTATGGAAAAAATAGGATAGATGAGCAACGAAACATAGATGCATATTAACACAGTCAATATTTTCAAGCAAGTTTTGTTCTGTCTTATGCAATGTAGATTCAGCCACCTCCATGCAACCTTATTCATTTAGCTTCTCATCTCATGCTACAATCATGCTATACTGTATTCAATATAATTATAAAGAAATTATTATGGTCATATTCACAGAAAAATAAATGCTTGAATAAGACAAGAAACACTGGATGGTGTGAATAGTGGAAGAAGTGGCAGTCACTGACCTGCTCCTCCACTTGGATGCCCACAAGTCTATGGGGCCAGATGGGATCCACCTGAGGATACTGCGAGAGCTGGCGGAGGAGCTTGCCAAGCCACTCTCCGTCATCTACCAACAGTCCTGGTCAACTGGGGAGGTCCCAGATGACTGGAAACTAG
>VXBZ01010405.1:0-14928 GCA_013399135.1 Heliornis fulica | reverse complement strand
CCAAGCTGCGCCAGGGAAAATTTAGGTTGGATATTAGAAAGAACTTCTTTACTGAAAGAGTCATCAAGCACTGGAACAGTCTTCCCAGGGAGGTGGTTGAGTCCCCATCCCTGGAGGTGTTTAAAAGACGGGTAGATGCAGTGCTTGAGGACATGGTCTAAGGGTAGACTTGGTGGCGGTAGGTTAATGGTTGGACCAGATGATCTTAGGGGTCATTTCCAACCTTAGAATTCTATGATTCTATGATTCTATGATTCTGAAGAGCATTGTTCTGTGACAATCCTTTTGCAAAGAAAAATCTATGCTTTGTCTAGTTGTTTTTTATGAAGCAGACAATATTGCTAGCATATTGTCAAAGCTTTGAGAGAAATCAATATAATGAAAATAACATTTAACTTTCTAATTCTCCCACAGTGCTTTTCGGATGGTCTGTTGGAGTCCTACCAGTCATAATCTGTGTTTCTTTTCCTAATTTCTCAGCTCTTTTTTTTTTTTTAATTTTTATTTTAACTTTAATTAAAGTTAATGGGTTTTTAAATATTAATTAGTTGTTTTGGTGTAGGTTGTTATTTCTTTTTTTAATTATTCAGAAGGAATCCCTAGAGGCCTTTCAGCATCCTCCTGACTTTCATTGCTATTTGTTTAATCTGCTATCTGCATAGTGCTGCTTCCTGTTTTCCTGACAAGCTGTGGATGTCAGAGGCTCTCATGAGTCACCAGGTTAGAAGTACCAAGCATTTCAAATTTCCCATCATCTTATGTGGAAGAGGGGTAGGGTTGTTGTCACTGTGAGAGTGACGGATTACTGGAACAGGCTGCCCAGAGAGGTTGTGGAGTCTCCTTCCCTGGAGACATTCAAGACCAGTCTGGACACGTTCCTATGTGATCTACTCTAGATGATCCTGCTCAGGCAGGGAGGTTGGACTGTATGATCTTTTGAGGTCTCTTCCAGCTCCTAATACTCTGTAATTCTGTGATTCTCATATCTATTGAATAAAATGGTGTATATCATACCATATAGATACAGCACCAAATCATATTCTTGCCTAAGGAGGTTGCAACAAGTTGCCAACAAAACCAAAAAAAAAAATCTGTGAAGTGTGAAGTGGAAAGCAAGCTTAAACCTTTGACATGTGAATTACTAGGCTGTGTTTTTAATGACCATCTAAGCTACTACAAAGTTCCACTTAGTGGTTTAAAAAAAATCAGGATGCTCTTATTGCAAAAAAAATAATTATCCTTATTCAAAAATAAATTAATAAATAAATTTATTTGTTAATCATTTTCAAGAACAATTCTGTGAATGAGCATTCTGTAAAATAACACTGTACATTGAATCTGAAAAGAAACCAGACTTGCCAATCTGGGTTAGCACATTTGCAGATGAACAGGGTTTACAGATAGTGGTAGAACCGGCATCACGGTCATCCATCTCAGACAGCCAAGGAAAGGTATTCACAATCATTTGTTGATTGATTTGTTTGGAGTAAGATTGAAGTTAACACCCTGGTTACCTATGAAAATTACTTCTCCCCTTCTCTTTATCAGGAAGAAGCTTTTTTAATGTGTTTTCTTATATTGTTACCTGGAAATGTAAATAAAAGTGGACTGCAGCAAGGAGAAAATACACTAGGCTCCTGTTAAAAAACCTTTAGTGCAGTAGTAAAACAGCCACATGCAAAGCATATATGTAAAACATCCCTTGAGTGTCTGTGAGTTGGTTAAGTAAGTGCTTTGGACTTATTATTTTAATTCCACAGATATTTAAAAATTCACCAGAGGTAATAAACCTGGTTTTGAAGGATTATTATTTCCAAGCAAAAATGCAGAAATAGGATTTCCTTTGATTAGTATGAGGCACTATTACATTTTTAAAAAATAACGAGAATGTAATTTTGAATTTGTTCTGAACATCAATATGGAAAAATAATCAGGAAAAAAAAGTAGAATAATAAAAAAGTGATGAGACCACATGGGTTGCAGACACTGGTGTTACAGGTAATTTTGCCACTGGGTCTAGAATTTTGTTCTGTGGGTATTTTGTAGAGTGATCAAATAAAATACTTTTTTTATAGGATGACAATTTTGGGAGACTTTTATCATACTCTGATAGTACCTGTGCTTTGGCATCCTTATCTTTGTTTTTTGGTGGGATTTTTTTGCACTTTTATTCTTAAATGGTGATGTGACTTCACCAGTCCACTTGTAAAGTACACTAAATTAAAGACATCATGAAGTTTTTCAATGAATTACAACAGTAACAGTAGGGCAGTCCTCTGGAAGAAACTTCCCACCACTGGTTTATCGTTACCTTTCAATCAGGCTATCTACTCTACTGTTATTTTTGTTATAACAGCTATGACAGTCATGGCTCAGATTGAAGAATAGTTTGTATCCTGGACTGTAAGGTGTTTCCATCATGGTGTATCAGACAGCTATCACACTATGCTATATTTACAAAGGGAAGAGAAAAATAATAGGGAATGTTTGCATTGCCTAATTCCCAATTACACTAATAAAGCAAACAAGATTTATTTATAGTCAATACAGGTCTTCTAAAACAGAAGAGACCAAACAGTATTTCCTTACTGCTCTGTGGGTACAACTCAGATTGGTGTGTCATATCTTGTGGTTTTTTTCTGTTTAAATTTCTAACTGCCAGGAAGCATTTTCATCCTGGAGCAAGGTTTGAATGTAAAGCATTCTCATATAAAAAACAATTTATGTGGGGTCATAATCTCTTCCCAAAAATAACCTGTATTTCTGGTATGTGTTCAGTAGAGATTTGCTAGAGCTGAGTGTGAGCCCTAAATCAAGAGTACAGGAAGACTGATAACAAAAAGCACAGCCTTGGAGTTGCACTGCTTGCTGTAGTTTTCTCTCTCCAAGGGAGGACCACTACGTCTACCATTATGAATCCAATATAGATTACAAACACTGAACATGAAAGTGTAAACAAAACTAAAAGAACTCTGTTGATTCTTCTGCCACCAGATTATTTCTCGTGTGTGTTTCTTCCTTAGATATCTTAATCACTGAAGCAAAAAAGTAGTGTTTCTTGTAACATACTCTACTAGGAGGACTATTCAGACCGAGAGAGTTTGGTTTGTTCAGCCTGGAGAAGAGAAGGCTCTCACGAGATCTTGTAGTGGCCTTCCAGTACCTGAAGCGGCCTACAAGAAAGCTGCAGAGGGACTTTTTGGAAGGGCGTGTAGTCATAGGACAAGGGGGGATGGTTTTAAACTGTAAGGGGTAGATTTAGTTTGGATATTAGGAAGCAATTCTTCACAATGAGGGATGTGAAGCACTGGAACAGATTGTCCAGGGAAGTGACGGTTGTCCCCGCCTTAGAGGTGTTCCAGGCCAGGTTGGACGAAGACTTGAGCAGACTGGTCTGGTGAGAGGTATTCCTGCCTGTGGCAGAGGTGTTGGAACATGATGATCTTTAAGATCCCTTCCAGCCCTAACCATTCTATGACATTCTATTTGGGACACATGGCTTTCCTAGAAACCCATTCTAGGTCTCTTTTTATTTTGCTTGAAAACAATTACTTTGGGCAAGAAATTTTTATCTCACTCTCTTCCTAGTCGATGCTAGGGATTAAGTTTCCCCCTTGTTTAGTATAGGACTAGATACTCAGATAACAAATGCCTCATAAGGCCCTGAACAGAACAGAAAAACCTGTGAGCACTGTTTTACACCTAATGTTGATTTCTATGTCCTTTGTCACACTTAGAAAAAAACTCACTCCTAAATATGAATTTGGGGATCCTCATAGCACATGGGTCTCCTTCCAATATTCCTGATGTCCTCAAATAGAATAGTTTTTCAAAAACAATGAGAGAAAGAGCTAGAGAAGGAAAATCTTTCTGCCTGACTTTCTCAAAAGTAATTTATATTGCCACTTGGAAATTTTTGTCTGTCTTTTTCTACTGTTCATATGTTCATGAGAAATAATTTCTGATTTATTTTCCGTATATAATTTTGCATGTAGGAGAGGGCAATAGCATTTGTGTGTAGGATAATGAAGAATATTTGTATAAGAACAATAGAGACATGGTCCCCAGAATATTAATTTTTAATGCTTTAACATTTAAAATGCGTTATATGTTGTCTTGTTTTCCTTTGAAAGTTAAAGAAAAATCCTTCAATGCCTCAGATAAAAATAAAAAGCACTTCAGAGAAGGACATTTACAATGGCATACAGTAAGATATTTCACTTAAGGTTTTCTTTATGGGGGAAGGGACTGAAGAAGAAAGGAATGCAACCCATACATTTCCTCTCCCCTTCCCACACTTTAATAATCCAAAGGTAAATTGCCCAAATATCTAATTACCTATGGTTTCTACAGAGTAAATTGAGAGATGTTCTTGTACAGAAAGGCATATAATCTACCTTAGATGTGTCTTAGAATGATAACTCTCAGGGACAACTCCCTACTGACAGTGGAAAACCTAGGGTGTCATTTTGGACAGGACAGTGCCCAATACCTTGAATGAATGGTGCACCGGGTGTAAAATGGTGAAATTACATTTCCACAGACTGCTGTGGAGATATAGCCTGTACTCTATATCATAATGTACTCCTGTGGGACCTTCTGGAACATGAAAATACTATGTTCCACCGGAATTTTGGAGCAGGCTACTCATTGCAGAAGTTGAAGAATGGCTTTCCTCAGCTGGCTTTTTCATAGAGAGATTTATAACACTGCTAAATAAGAAAGCATCTCTTGGTTCTCTAGGAAATTTAGTAGGAATATATGAAGCTCTAAGTGGTGGAGGATGATGAATCATATGCCAGATTTTTAAAGCATCCTTTACAGAAAAAGCAGCAGTATGTGTTTCATCAAAGCCTGGAAATACAACACACTCCTGCTCTAAATATTACAACCGTTTCCAAAACTTGGCTTTGAAAATCTTGGTTATATCTTAATTTTGCATGGAATCTTATGTTGAAAGAACATCATCAAGTCTACTAGGCCATGCAGATAAGTCATAAAATTTAGTTCTTTGTGAGAGCTGCATAGTTCTTCAACTGGAATCAGATTTTCATATCTTCACTAATACAGGTTTTATTGTTCCATTGTTTCATTGACTACTCAGGTATCAGATTCTGAAAATAAATATAGAAAAATATTTTTATTTTTAGTTGGTTGATTTGGTTTGGGTTTTCTTTTTTTGTTGTTATTGGTTTGTGTTTTTTTCATAATGATGAATCTTCTATTTTCCCCATGAGCTGGTCAAGACAAGGACAACATGAAAAAAATAGCAGGCATTCAGTGCAAAGAAGTTATCTTGCTTTATATTCCTGAGTGTACAAGTTCTAGTGCACAGTTAAAATGAAGCAGTTCATGCCATTTTTCAGAAGTATAAGTTGCCATTTTACTCAGCAGTGACAGAGGAAACCCTGTTTAGTTATGTGAAACACTGTAGCTGTAAAAGGTCAAATGCTCTGTGAGGTACATTTGCAAACTAGTCATCTATAGGAACTGTGAAGGTAAAGAAACTTATCAGAGCAGTTCTCTACATTCTTTAAAGTGTCCCAAATAATAATAAACCAATAATCTTTCCATCTCAATAAACTATTTTTAAAAGTTTTTTATTTGAAACCTTATTCTTCTGTATTTTTATTGGTTTTGCACAAGAAGTGTCATGACACAGATGTGACTTCTTGAAGTCTAGTTCCTTCAATAAAGCAAGGCACCAAAATTTGTCAATGTTAACACTGTAATGGGGAAAAGTTTGCTTTTACAAGCAAGTGACAAAGGATGCCGTTTGTATTACCAGAAAGATGAAGGAACATTGGACAGCGGGGTGAAGAAAAAGAGAACTTAAAAGATCTAGCATTCTATCTTGTTCTAGTTAAGAAGTAAGAATTGAAACATATGGGTTTTTCCCCATTGATCCAGATATAATTTGAGGCCTAGTGCCAGTAACATAATATATAGAAGCATCTCTGTACGGGCTTCTATGCAGGAGGCAAAGGCATGTATTAGTGGAGATTCCTAATAACTTAGTGTGTTTTCCTTGGAGGTCCAGGTAAAGAACAAGAAATCTCAATCTATTTGCACATGTGATTGAGAGACTTGACTGAAATAAACTCAGAATGTTATATAAAGCTCATAGAAGCAAATATCCATATTGTTTTATAAATAACTCATGCAGGTTTAAAGAACTTATACAGGTAAATAACTGCGTGTACCAATAGAAAAACAGATCTCATTTGCATCTGGATTTTTAAACAAGTATTGAGGCATATGCACTGGAAGCTTTTATACGTTCTTCTATACAGGAAATAAATGTATAGTACATATTCCAGACACATCCTTTCTAAGATTTTCTGTCAGTTGTGTGTACAATACAGTATGAATAGTTAAAATAGGTTAAAAGAGAGTAGACTGCAGTCCTGAAGATACAGAGGGAGATGAACAGAAATTAAAACTACAGGGAAAATAAAACACTCCAAAGCAAAAATACAGGGGAAATGAGCAAAACGAAAAAAAAAAATAATAGCTTGGTTTTGCTCATTCTTTATTATAAATTACATCCTTCCAAGGAAAATCAGTTGTCTTCATTTCTACTCTTGAAGAATTGCATCAGTAGGCATTGGAAGTTTTACCCAGAGAAAATAGGGGCAAAGATGATCATAAGGGCAAAAGATGATCAAAGGTCTTCAATAGCAGAAGTAGCAATCTTCAGAAAACTGTAGGGGCAGTATGATGTATGAAGCATCCATTGTGACTTTTAGTTAAATAAATCAATCCGATTTTGCTCAATGTTCACATACGCTGGAAAAAATACAACGCAAAACTTTCTACAAAATACTTGCTTTGATTCTGTTAGGGAAAAAGAGTAATCTTTTCATCTTTCTCACTTCTTCAGTAAAACCTTTGCTGGTGACCCAAGTATTTCCCTCCAGTTTTTAATATACAGTTTCAGTGTTCCTTTTTAAAAAAAGTGTTCATTTTTCTTTGCCATTATTCCTTTTCTTCTTGTTCTTCCTACAGATTTCATTTTATTACCATTTGACTGTTCAGTGTTCCTGTTCCCCTGATCCTGTTATTTTCTTTGGCCATTACAGGTTTCTAAAGAAAAGTTCAGCTGTACAGAGACACTACCAGTACCACAAATGTGTATAGGGCAGGAACTAGACAGAACTTTTTGCTTTCTCTTGATCTCTTGTGCACACAGATATGTTCTTACTGCTTCACTAGACCCAGAAACTTTCCATATTTTGTGTGTACATTTTACTTTTCTGAAGTGTAAAGTCTAAAATTTGGTGCTTGAACAGTTTTGCTTCATTTCTTGCTAAGAAAATAAGTACTTTAATATGGCTTAAAAAGACAGTCTAGCAGTTGCTTTAGCTCAGTCATGGCCCTACAGAAAATGGTGCACACCATTCTGACATATCCAGCCTTGTTGCCTGAGATGTGAGCAGGTTGTCCCTGCTTGACCACCATTGAAAATTCATGGGGGTACTATATGGGTTCCACCACTGATGGACATCTTTTTGGCTGTTTTCAGCTTTGCCAGATATCCCCTGACCTAACACAAAGACTTCAAATTCACAAGGTGACTTGGGCAATTTGAAACATTTTTTTCTCAGTCGCTTAAAGGAGGCAGAAAAAGTAACATAATGGATTACTGTAGGCAATATCGGGATTCTGTCTCTGTGTCAGTCTGCTATAATAGAGGGTGAGAGTCCTTAGCTCTTTTCTGCTGTGGTGGGATTTTCCCTGCTCAAGGGAAGATGTTGCAACCTCCCTTCTCTGTGGTTATCAGATATCACTTTTTTTTTTTTTTTTACACCCTTTTCACAGCAGAGACTGTCCTTGCCTTTCTGTCTCCTGGATGAGATTTGAACTGGGGTGGATATGGCCTTTGGTGATGTGCTATCAACAATGGGCTGTTAACTAGTCTGTGATTGTTGAGTTGGCCACAGTTGTCAGTTTTATTAATCAGAGAAGAATTTTTTATTCTGGATTTTCTAGTGTTAAATTACTGAATGTTCCCGGAAGCTATACATTGTAAATGTTAATTAATATGTGATTTTTGTGTCCATCCTAAAATATTAAGGATCCTGGCTTCAGCTTCCATCCTCTGGGAAAAAAAAAAATAGTCAAATTATATTCCAATTTCAAATATGCAGTCACTTCACTTTTCTGTTCTAAGGTTTACTTTCCTAGAATCATAGAATCATAGAATGGTTTGGGTTGGAAGGGGCCTAAAAGATCATCTAATTCTTTACGGACACAAAGTAATTTGAGATGAAAGTTTCATTGCGTTTCATAAAAATCAACAGGTTTGTTTTTGGGCAAAAAAGTATTGAAAGTGTCTGAGGATTGTTTAGATTTTCTGACTTAACTTTCTGTAATCATTTCAGCCTAAATAGAAAAAAAAGTATTTTTTTCACCCTGCCACACTACGCAGAGGCAGGATTTAGTGGTAGAATGTCACATCGCTCCTTTATGAAATAAGAGGAAAGATTATCTGCTATCTCTTCACTAAATAATACATTAAATTTTATTTCCAGACTGATCTTGCCTCTATATTGTGTTATCAGGACCTGCTTCCAGCCAGGCCATCCATGATAAAAACTGATGAAAGTAAGGGACATAACCTCAGCACTGAGGCTTCACTGAATAGCTGTATTTGGGAAGGGAATAGTAGGGAATAAGAAATATTAAAATCAGGATTGTAACAGTTTTGCTCACTGGACCCACTCGACAGTGGGGAAGGTATCAGCACAGAGGACAAGGAGGAATCTTGGGCATGTATTTTCTGCATTTCATGTATTAGCATTAGATGCCCATGTGCGTTCTGGAGACTTACAATGGTGCAAGACTGTAGTCCTGACACATTGATAACTCCCACAGAAATCAGTTAAAGGCTAGGATGGGTTAAAGGTTAGGAGCTGTAAGGCTGTTCCATTTTGTATTAGTTAGATGAGGACAAACCATTCATTTGGTTAAAACAAATCAGAAACTATAGGAACCAGAACTTTGAGGAAATTGAAATAACATATGTGACTTTTTCTCAAATATTTACTTTGTTAGCTGTAAGGTGACAAACTGCAGAGCAGCTCTTTTAAGGCTGTTCCCTTTTCAAATTGGGAAATTTTAAATTTTAATAAATTTAAATTTAATTTTAATTAAATTTTAATAACTTTTAATAAACTGGAAATACAATTAGAAAGCTTTCTTTTCATTTTTTAGTTAATAAGCACAGATATTGGGATCCAATTTTTATTGTTTCAAGATTGTTATTGAGATGCAAAAACTGCTCTCATTGGCTGAACAACTATCATTTAACAGTAAAATAGCCATTATATTTTGTGGAGAAGTAAGACTTCGCATAAATCTTGGCCTTTTCTTCCAAGTAGTTTCTTGAAGGCCATGGTTCAGGCTAACTTTTTGCACTCATTCACATGTTCTGAATCCTACTGAAATGGGAAAGAGAAGTCCTGAACTATTAGAAATGCAGTTCCCATTGTCCATAATGGCTTTGATGATGAATTTGCTGTTTACATGGATCTTGATTATAAAGCTCAGAACGAGTCTGACATTTCAGAAAAGCATAGGCTTGGATACACATTCAAATCAAGAATTTTGATATAGGAATAGTATATGTAGAAATCAACCACATAGTTTTAAGAGTTTATGAATTTGGTTTTATAGCATTGTGGCTGTAAATCTTCAAAACAGTCAATCTTTTTTTTTTTTTTTCCTTATCCCTGGAATTCATAGTGAGATCATAGAATCATAGAATCATAGAATTTTAAGGCTGGAAATGACCCCTAAGATCATCTGGTCCAACCATTAGCCCACCACCACCAAGTCTACCCTTAGACCGTATCCTCAAGCACTGCATCTATCCATCTTTTAAACACCTCAAGAGATGGAGACTCAACCACCTCCCTAGGTAGACTCTTCCAGTGCTTGATGACTCTCTCAGTAAAGAAGTTCTTTCTAATATCCAAACTAAATTTTCCCTGGCGCAGCTTGAGGCCATTACCTCGAGTTCTGTCGCCTGTTACTGGAGAGAAGAGACCAACCCCCACCTCACTGCAACCTCCTTTCAGGTAGTTGTAGAGAGCAATAAGGTCTCCCCTCAGTCTCCTCTTTTCCAAACTAAACAACCCCAGCTCCCTCAACCGCTCCTCGTAGGTCCTGTTCTCCAGACCCTTCACCACCCTCTATAAGTATATTCAGAATTTGGTTTCTTATGTGATCCAAAACTTCTGAGTTACGGTCCAGCATGGAAACCAAAGATTACTGTAGATAAATTTATTCTCAGTTGTTTAAGGTAAATTTCTCGTCTTAAGCCAGTTGGGCATTTATGTTGCACAGTTTTGGTTTGTCATGTCAAATATAACGCAGCACATGGATCTTCTTTGATAATACTTTCCTATGGCAAATGCTGTTGAATGTAATCCTGGATTTGAAGAAGAGTGGAGGAATTACAAATATAATCTATGGAAAATTGATCATAATGCTTCAGCAACAGCATGGTAATGTTAATTAAATTATGTTACTAATTGGTAAATTCTGCAGTGGCAAGAAGATGATTTTTTATGGTAGCCAACATTCATGTTTTCTGAAGAGAACATGTCTTCAACAAGCAACTGAAATAAAAGACTGGTTGATGAACAAGAGCATATTTAGCTGCTGCAGTTTGGTGAATCCCTACTTCCACCCGTGTACCTGACTTTTACATCAAGGACAGCAAAGATGAATGGGCACTATATCTGCGAAAAAGTACATGAACTAAAGCCATGGGAGTGGGATTAAAGTGGTTTCAGTAAAGAAATTGAATGTGACAGACATAGTAAAATAATTTGGGGGATGTTGTTGGTTAGGTTGTTTGTTTTTTTAAAATTCTGTCTCCTATGAAGACAGTACAGTTGATACTACAGTCAAAGTTAATGTATCATGGACAAGAATTCTAGGTACTTGAATCAATAAATTATTAATAAAATTTGCAAAACTGTCAGTTATGTTCAGTCTCCCTAACATGCTTTCATACAAAACTCTGTAAAACTTTCTGCATATGCCATACACATCTTATATCAAAATGAAGTTATATGCATTAAAATATTATAGAAAATAAACAAAATATAGTGACAACTAGAATTTCTGGTCATTCTAAAGAAGAGGGTAGTTTATTTAGTTCATCCAAGAAGAGGGTAGTATAGTTCAACTAAGAAGATTAAAATTATTAATTCTCTTTAGCTTCAGCAGAAAAAGTTGTATAAATTTTGCACCAAGACACTTCTGTCAGACTCACTGTGTATATATACAAAGAAGTATTGTGCATAGAATAAAGGAGTGTGTGTCTATATACATACTTATATGTCTATGCATATATGTATACATGCATACAATACATGGTGTAGGTCATCAACTGGAAACAGAAAAAGGAGCCTGAAAGGAATATGTAGACTGCTGCCAGACTACTGTAATAGCTTAGCTAATAACACAATCATATTAAAAATGTATAATCTATAATTTAATAGTTCACATTAGATTTCACCAGCAAAACGCAGATAAAATGCTCATTTATAGCTGAATGCAGCTTCAGGATTCAAGTCAAGTGCATGAATGAGGGTGATGTTCCAATGAAATCCTACAAGCAGACCAAATAAATGCATTTGCTGTGCACTGTGTTGCCCTAGCAGTCAATAGGCAGATGCATCAGCACAGACTGATTAAAAAAGCTCAGAAACAAAAGGAAAGAGTACTACAAGAATTGCTCCTTCCCACTGCAGTAACAGTTCTATTTTTTGGACAGACAACATTAGGGTCTAAAAAAAAAAAAAACCACACATAAAGAAGAAGAAGAAATAAGGGGCTATATGTGTACACTTTCCTGAAGATAATACTGTCTATATATCTACATATGTGCATGAGAGAGTTTAGAAGACTTTTAAAACTATTATGTAAATAAAAATATTTTCAGGCACTTACATATAAAACCACAATGAACTTCTATTTTGTTAAGGTTTTACGTTCAGATGAGAGCTCCAATAGCTAAATATGTGCCAGAGTGTACACTGATATCCACTATATGCACATTCCTTGGCTCAGAAGGGACTCTTCATTTTCTCTACTCGCAGAAATAAAAGTTAGGAGGTGTGGGAATTGCACATAAGAGGTTTAAAACACTGCTGTCTGATTCTCTCTTGTACAAATATTGTAAATGGAGATCCTTGTTTTGTCTAGAGAATACAGAATAATCAGGTAGTTTCTAAACAGAATATTGAAGGTCATGGTGCCTAGAGTGAGCGTTTTTGCTTTATTATGTATGAAGTGAATATTAGGGTTGACATCTCTAAATATGATAATGAGCTAGAAGGAGTACATGCCAAACATATATGACTATAGTACTTGACTCTCCACCCAAATCCTGTTAAATGTCACCCATAGCAGGGAAAAGCTAAGTTTGTGGTAGAAAGAATATTGAGGAAGTTACCCCTGTGGAAGAAGATAAGAAATTGAAGACTCCAAAAAAGCAGTCAACAGGCTGTGCTGCTTCTCCTCCACCCAGTAGTGACACCTTTTCAGTAGGAAATTACAATTTCACCTTTTACATGAGAATACCTGGTATAGTATTTTCTAGCATTATCATCTTATATTAGTGTTATTGCAGTGAGTGCATTTATCAACAGCAATCCTGAACTATTAATATCTGTCACTTTAATACACTTTCTATTAATTTCAACTTGGCAAAATTGTCTCAGTGAAAGTCCTTTGAGGTTTCTGACAGGCAAACATTGACTCTGATATGTGAGTATATATATAATCCTTCAAACATAAACCATTGCCCATGTCTAGGACTAGGACTGGACCTAGCTGCACCTAGGCTCTTTGAGAGGGAGTTCAGAGAGCAAGGGCTCCTTTGTGAACCTTGAGACTCGGCGGGAAGGGCTTCCCTCAGCCATACATCAGACTCTGAACATTTCTGTGACAGAAAGTTTGAGAAAGCAATCAGTAGGTAGAATCTATGATTATTTTTTTCACCCAAATTTATATTATTCCTTCATATATGAACTTCTTGTCGTTGCTTCTTGCTGCTGTTAATATCAAGAACAACTCCTATGCAGTGATAGAAAATTCTAAAATATTATTATTGAACTGATTTTTACTTAATGTTACTCAAAAAAAGGAATGTATAGCAATTTTGTGATCGTTATTGCAGAGGAGCAGTTTCAACACAAAGACCTTTACTGGATAACTACCTCTAGATACATTCTGTGAGAGACTGAACAGCGGAAAATGTGCAACTCTTCAAATCAATTTTGTGTGTTTGACTCAGCAAGGTAAAAAAAAATATCAATGGCTAAGGTATTGAAGATACCCACAAAGTCATAGTTAGCAGACTACAATTCTTTAATAAACCCTTAAATGTTGCTAATTCCATTGTCACTTCAGGCATGTCTGCACTTTGTAATGGGCAAGCTGCACAGTTTAGCATTGGGTACATATACAGGAGAACAGGGAGCTGTTTAGAAAGCTTTTTTGGGTATATGTGGAGTTGTGCATAAGATAACAGGAACATCTTTAAGCATTGCTTTCTGTAGTCAGAAGTCACAGAAAAATACAGGCAGGCAGGTCTGTAATTGCTGAGGAAAACATTGTGCAAGACCTTTCATAGATCTGACTTGGAGAGTAGGTAAGGAAGTCAGGAAAAGTTGGCAGGGAGTATAAGTGTAAAGATATTTTCTATGACCTTATGGAAACCACACTGCTCCTCTGTGATGACAATTGCATCTGCACTAATTAAAGGCTCTTAGGTGACATCTGCTGTTTTATGGTTTTAATTTTTAAAATTTAAAAAATTTTATGTTTGCACCTGCAGCGACTAGGCTTTTGCAAGATTTTAAAATTTTTATTTCAGACATTTAATTTCTATTCACAAACACAAGTTGATTGGCACATATTCCCAAAGTATGTGTTATTTTGCAATGCAAGCTGCAATAAAATATTTATATATTTTTACTTGAACATTGAAATCTGGGAATAGTCTTCCATTTTTGATATGTAATCTAACTTCATACTGACAATTTTACACTCGCTTGTCCAGACCCCAAACCACAAAAAGGTGTGGTGAAAGCACACACCTGTGTCAAAAAAGCACACACCTATGTTTGATAAGCAAAAGCATTAAATTGCCAGATCTGTCAGATTAATTAACCATATAGTTTGTGTAATCTCTATTAAAAGCTCCAAGCAAGATATAAATGGAATTAAAAATGTGTAGTGAGTATTTCTAAGAAATGTTATGGAGACTGAAAGACCATCATCCCCAAATTGTATTTTAGAAAAATATTGCAAGCTATAATAGATTCACTAATTAAGGAAAACAAAGAATTCAGTTGGGGGAGAGAGGGGGAAAGAGAAGTGGAAACGGAAAAGAAATTAATTCCAGAAAACAAAGGAAAGGAAAGCCAAGTTACTACCTCTGTATATGATGAGCAAGCTGTTTTTCAGATATGAATTCTTTTTACAAAACAAACCATACAGAATGCTAATAAGGGAAAGAGATGAGAGACAGAAAGGAGCATTTTGAATGGCAGCAGCACAAGGTAACTCAGCTCCCCAGTGCGGGCTAGATTTGAAGAGAGCTGACTTGCCAAAAGGGGAGCTCCATCTTTGTGTAGTAGATTGGTGTTTTTAAATTTCTTTCTTTTCTAGGAATGTTTTAGTTACATAGCAAATAATTTATTTTATCAAAGTAAATAAGAGTGAGATGGGGACCTCTTTGAAATTCACCTGGTTTAAACTCAATTCAAAGCAACAGGACATATTTTTAAAAGTTTAGTGGAAATAGTAGATCCACTTAAGTGATGAAGACAAACTCACTGCGGTTTGTGGCCTAGGGGAAGTTTGGCAGTCTTCATTGCTGAGGCTTGGGTGTTTTTTTTTTTT
>VXBZ01010402.1:5843-18306 GCA_013399135.1 Heliornis fulica | reverse complement strand
TATATAAATATATTAAATATATATAACAATAAAAAATAGATCTATGGACATATCTATACAGATGTTATTGTGATGGTGTCTCTGTCTCATGTACTGACCCTGGGTGTTCCAAAACAAGCTGTGATGCTCAGAACCTCTGACCCACTTGTGGCTGGCACCTCCCCTCAGAATATTCCCTTCTCCAAAGGTTGGTGCTTCAATACCTCAGTAGGCCTGGGCTGAGTGTCCATGGCACAGGAATGAGTCAGGAATCTTATTTAAAGGGATTTGTTGTGTTATTGGGGAGTGTTTCAAAGAGGTGCTGTCCAGGTAGCCCCTGAGGGGGGTGCAGAGAGCCCTGGTGCCACCTGTGGACCTTGGGTGACACAGAGTGATGAGGGGACTTGCCTGAGGGCTGCCCATGTGGGTGAGGAGTTGTGGCACCGATCTGCTGAAGCTGTTCTTGGGTGGTGGTGGTGGAGTCAGGTTGGGGGGGAAATAATAAAAAAAAATCTTGAGTCTTGTGAGATTCCCAGAAAACAAATCCCATGGGATTTCCTGGGGGATGCACCTTGAGTTGGGAGCCAGGGCAGTGAGATACAAGGGTGAATCCCAGACAGCCGTTGGATTTCCTCGGGCCAGGGTGAGTTTCAGGTCAGCTCCCCCGCAAACAAGCGAGAGCTGGAGCTGATGCGGTGTGGGGGGGAGCGGGGCGAAGGGCCGCCTGTTGGTGACAGGGAGGAGTGACCCCATCCCGCTACTGAAACGTGACAAACGGCCGGTGAGCGCGATGTTGCTGTTTCACTGGGCCACCGTAAAACGGCGCTAAGGGGGAGTGGGAAAGCCCCGACACTGGAACCTATCGGGTTAAAATCCAGCAGGTTCCTTCCATGTGTGTGAGGTCACATCCCTGGGCCAGATGGCTCTGCCAGGGACAGGGACGTGTCTCTGGTGTGACTGCTGTTCCTGTCCCCAAGAGCTGGGGCAGCCCCACATCTTTCCTGTCAAGCCTGGGGAGGTGCCACGGAGGAAAGGTCTGGCAGGAGGTTGTCCAGGGGGGAGATGGAAATCTGGCTGCAGAAGCAGGTAAGGGGCAGGTAAACCAGGGGTGTCTCAGCCCACCTAGAGGGGTCTGGCTGATTGGCAGCAGTAAGGAGCCCACTGGTTGAGTCCTGCTTCCCCTCAGCTGGAGAGAGAGGTGGTGATGATGCTTTGCTTTGAGCTTGAAGAGCTCCCTCGAGCCTTCATCCCTCAACATCACATCACCCTCATCTGTCCCTCTCAGTGAGGGAGGTCACCCTGCTGGCTGCACTTGCAGTTGTCCACAAGCAGCACAGTGATGCACTGCAACCCCTTTGGGGTGTGATATGTGTGTGGGACTTGCACATCTGGATTCAGAGAAGAGTTGGACACACAAGGCTCTATCCCAGATGTCTGACTTCTGCCAGCCACCTCCAGCTGTCACGTGTCAAGAGGTGACTCTTGGTAGGAGCTGGGGATAATTATGGTAATTATTACATTACAGGGGGCACAGTTTCTTCTGGGGAACTTGCTGCTACCCTACTTGAGGGTGGGGGTGCAGCTTCCCCCTCCCCTGGCCACTTTGCTCTCCCAGCATTGTCTCAGTTACAAGGACAGTGAGATGGGATGATCAGGCACTCCCTAACCATACCTGGAGCTCCTGCAGCTGGACTGTGGCCTCACCTGGAAGGTGCCAGAATGGTAATGACAAGACTTATGGCCTGAAAGGGAAGAAAACACTGATCAAAGTCAATAATCTACTGATACTAAAAGCAACAATCCTACATGAGACCTCAAAGGGTCTGTCACAGCTGCTCTCTCAAAACTGTGTAAAATCAATATCCAAAGTCTTGGCATAGTTGGCAGGACCCCAGGATTTGTGACGGGGCACACACTGTGGTGCCAGCAGCACAGCATTTGCTGTGGTGCCCATCCTGGGTGCCACCCCGCTCCCTGGTGAGTGGGGAGAAGTGTAACAGCCAGGTGAGTGCCCTGAAGAACCTTTCTGGGGTTCTGCCCATCCACCTGTGGTTTGTGCTGGGTGACCTGTGGAGATAGAGGGTGGCCATTGTGCTTAATGGCCCTGGGCAAGGGTGCCCTCAAAAGGAGACACATTTGCTGCCCTTGCCCATATTCCCCAAATGAGACATGAGGTGGGGGGATGGGGTGGTGTTTGGTGAACAGATGGGCTAGTGTGTACCACAGTACCTGCCAAACATTGCCAAGCCTCCTCTGGGCCAGGCCACACTGGCTGGAGTAATGTCCCATAGCTGAAGGTTTCCCCAGACTGGTGTGGCCAGCAGGAGCAGGGAGGTGATAATCCCCCTGTATTCTGCACTGGTGAGGCCTCACCTCGAGTACTGGGTCCAGTTCTGGGCCCCTCACTTCAAGAAGGACATTGAGGTGCTGGAGCGTGTCCAGAGAAGGGCAACGAGGATGGTGAAGGGTCTGGAGAACAGGCCCTACGAGGAGGCTGAGGGAGCTGGGGAAGGGTCTGGAGAACAGGCCCTATGAGGAGGCTGAGGGAGCTGGGGAAGGGTCTGGAAAACAGGCCCTATGAGGAGGCTGAGGGAGCTGGGGAAGGGTCTGGAGAACAGGCCCTACGAGGAGGCTGAGGGAGCTGGGGAAGGGTCTGGAGAACAGGCCCTACGAGGAGGCTGAGGGAGCTGGGGGTGTTTAGTGTGGAGAAGAGGAGACTGAGGGGAGACCTTATTGCTCTGCTGAGTGTCCTCTCTTACCAGTACTGCTCATAGTCCCTTGAGGAAGCTTCTCAGGTGTCAACAAAAACCTTGTTAATTTTATTGTCCCCACTAGTCCCCTTGGCAGGCTGCTGCAGGACCCGAGTTCTGTTAGAAAGGTTTTCTGCAGCACTTAGAAAGGTTTTTCTAATTTCCAGCTTAAATGGATTCACAGCCAGTTCATTCTCTTGTGCCTGTACCAGCATGGCTTTAGCTGAAAACTGCTCTTCCTCCCTGGTGTTTTTATTTCCCTCGAGTATAAACTTCACTTTGCTTAACTAACCAAACCAGCCTCCTCAGACATTGGGAGCTCCCCATAGCTTGTAGGCTGTTGGCTGAGCTTGCTCTTACCTTCACTTCAAATTAAGATTTCATGGCTAAAAATGAGCACAGTTCTTTTCCACAGGAGAGGTCCCACCAGCATCTTGCACAGCAGCAGCAACACTTGCCTGTAGCTACCAGAAACACCTCCTGGATCTCACGTGTCTCCCCCGCTGCCTCAGCAGGTATTTAGTTATTATAAGACTCACTGGTGAGTGAAACACACATGAGCCTTTCTTCTTTCCTGCTCCTTGTGACTGAAGAGGCTCCAGTTTACAACTAACAAAGTCTTGATTTTAGATCTTACCTTTTACCTTGTGCTACTAACTGGTCCCTTTGCTGTTAGTGGTATCTTCAAGGCCACCTGTGACCTCCTGTGTGATCCTCTCATCCAATGTGGCAACTTGTCTAGACTTTATTAATGCTTTTTATTTTTTTTTTTTCAGTTTTTGTTCTCCTCCTTTTAGTAATGGATGGATATTGAGGCTACTATGTCTACTTCAAGCTTACCTCTGACCATTGTGGCACCAGCAGTTGGAGATAGGTACTGCCTGTTCCAGTCCCTTTGTATCTCCTTCCCCACCTCCGCTAATTTTGTATTAAGTGCCCTTCATTTGATAAACAGCAGATGTGAGGAGATGATGGAAGTGATTATAACCTAAGTGGAGTTTGTCCTTGGGGGTATTTTTTGAAGTGTTGTCTTTAAAGAAGAAAAATCCCAGGAGGAAAAAAATAGTTACATTTAAGACAGGACCAAAAAAATAAAACCAAGTAAATTTTTGTGTGTACTTTGGAAAGCAGAANGGAAGTGATTATAACCTAAGTGGAGTTTGTCCTTGGGGGTATTTTTTGAAGTGTTGTCTTTAAAGAAGAAAAATCCCAGGAGGAAAAAAATAGTTACATTTAAGACAGGACCAAAAAAAAAAAAATAAAACCAAGTAAATTTTTGTGTGTACTTTGGAAAGCAGAAAAAAATATTACAAAATCAAACAATTTCAACCTAGACCCTGTACTGAGGTCTCTTAAATCCCATTGCTCTCCAGCTCTAGAGTGGGTGCCACAGGAAGGGCATTTTCCTGTGGGATTTTATACTCCCACCCCGTGGAAATGTGATGTTTCCCCACCAAACCACGGTGGCCACAGACCACCCTGTTTCCTGCAGCTCACTCTGTGGTTCCTCATGCTTTGAGGAACCTCCTGCACGCCCCCTCAAGCCTCCAGTTCTCTCTCTCCCCTTCCCACTCTCCTCTGCAGTCTAGCACTGTGCCAGCCTTCCTTCTGATTCACAGACTGGTTTCAAGCCCAAAGGGACCAGTGTAATCACGTTGCTTAAGTGGCCAAGAACCACCTCACCCCATTGCTGTGCCCAGTCTCCAACTTCTCCTTGAGACACCCAGGTTTGGAGTAGCAAGAGCTGCATAACCCAGGTAACAGCCCCCCCCATGAATGTGTTAGGTGGGAAGGGACCTTTAAAGGTCATCTAGTCCAACTCCCTTGCAGTAAGCAGCGACACCTTCACTAGATCAGGTTGTTCAGAGCCCCATCAAGCNAACCACCTCACCCCATTGCTGTGCTCAGCCTCCAGCTTCTCCTTGAGACACCCCATCTAGGTTTGGAGTAGCAAGAGCTGCATAACCCAGGTAACAGCCCCCCCCATGAATGTGTTAGGTGGGAAGGGACCTTTAAAGGTCATCTAGTCCAACTCCCTTGCAGTAAGCAGCGACACCTTCACTAGATCAGGTTGTTCAGAGCCCCATCAAGCCTGACCTTGAATATCTCCAGGGATTGAGGGCCTCCAACACCTCTCTGCTCAACATGTTCCACTAATCTACCACCCTCATATTGAAGAACCTTTTCCTAATATCCAACCTAAATCTTCCCTTTTCTAGTTTCAAACCATCTCCCCTCATCCTGTCCCTCCATGCCCTTGTCAACAGTTCTTTGCTGTGAGAGTGGTGGAGCACTGGAACAGGTTGCCCAGAGAGGTGGTGGATGCCCCTGGATCCCTGGAGACGTTCAAGGCCAGGTTGGATGAGGCCCTGAGCAACGTGATCTAGTTGGGGGTGTCCCTGCTTCTTGCAGGGGGTTGGACTGGATGACCTCTGGGGGTCCCTTCCAACTCTGATCATTCTGTGATTCTATGATTCCATGACTGCAGCCCAGATGCAGAGCCACCCCCTGAGGAGCAGGACTTGGGGTTCATATGGGCCCGAGCAGCACCGGGAAGCAGGGATGGATTCTGCCCTGCATGGTGAAGCATGTGTAACCTCTGCTCTGAGCTCTCAGGGGTTGGATTCTGTGGACTTTCTTTCAGGAAAAGATCCTCCCACTCCCTCCACTGGTGCCCAGAGGTTCATAGGGATACACAGCAAGATCCTGGCATGCAGCTTCCAGATGACTCCTCACGCACCAACCCCCGGCCTCCTCTTCTGGATGTGTAGATGAAGGTTCATGAAGGGTGTGTAGAGAGGGGAAGTAGCCTGAGAACCCAAATATTCCCTTGTCCTGTGTCCCTCATGCCTCTGAGTTTGACCCAATGCTGGAGAAGTTTAAAGAAGGTTGTATGTAGCATCACTCTTAGTTGTAGAAAAAATAATGAGAAAAAAATTAATGGAAATACTCCCTGGCCATAGAGGAACCCCAGGGACCCAGCTCAGGGCTGCACAGGGGACCAGGCAGCAAGACCAACCCCTGTCCCTCGAGCACACAGCAGAACTAAAGCAATTAAAGAGTATTTTTGCAAATGGGGGGTTCCTGGGGTCTTCTTTTCCTAATTCATGGTGAGCATTTTATCTCTTTGTACCTACACAGGCAGGCTCTGAGGCTATTTGCTAGAATAAAGCCTTTGCATTAACCCCCAAGCTGCTCCTCAGCAATTTCCCAAGATGTGAAAGAGGTTACTTAACTCCACAGCAGGCCCAACTGCATCAGCTGAAGGTAAAGACTGATCCACCAGTTCTTTACAGTTTGTTTCTTTATTCAGTAAACATCTAGTTACAAGTTTCACAAATTAAAAAAGTGGGTGGAGCTGATGGAAGGGGAGGGGGGCACAGGCTGATCCAGCTTTTGTTTGCTCCTCCCTTCTCTAACACGGCACATCCTTCTTTCTGCTTCTCCACAGCTGCACCAAGGAGCAGGAGGGGAACCTGTCCCTGTGAGGGGACCAACACAGGGTTCTAGAAGAACTCCCTCATTTTCATGCCACAGGGAACCAAACACCGAGTTCAGAACCAGCCCAAGGCAGCACAGAAAGAGAGGATGGAAGAAGCAAGGCAGCAGCTCCTTATGCCCACCACTACTGGCAGAAAGAACAGAACCAGGGGAGAGCAGAGAGGGGAATGGGCAGTTAATGTATTCCTTGCACATCAGTGAGATTCCTCACACCCTGCTGCAGCACCCAAATGGGGCAAAAACAACAAAAAAAAAAAAGCAATGCAGAAGATTAGTTGCTTTGTTTGGATTCTTAAGTAGAAGGGAGGCTAATACTAAATTTGAGGAAGGTCCAAGTGGTGCTTTGAAGGGGCTTCGAAGTTTCACTGTCTGTACCTGGGCAGAAAGAACAGAAACATGAAAGGATTAAGTGGTGACCAGGAAGCAGCACAGAGGAGATGCTTAAACCTGATTTTTGATCATCAGGGGGAAAAAACTAAACAAAAACAAAAGGATTTGGTCTATTTTCAAGCACTAACATCACATTCTAGTGAATCTTATGCAAAACACAGGAGAGCAGACACCAGCACTTACTTCTAGCTCAACCTGAACTGACAACAAATGGTCCCACACAGTGACAGTACAGACACTCTACAGACCACAACCCTACATCATTTCACACCATTCCAACCATCAGTTTTGTGATGACAGAGCTGACCTGAGCAGCTCCTGCCTTCCCATTCACAATGGTCTGATCTCAAAACTTCCCTGCTCTCTAAATTAAGTAGGAAAACCCATTTCCTACAAATAAGTAAATCATCCAGAGGCAGCGGTGGAAAAGACCTGTTGAGACTTACAAGAGCGTGTAGGTAGGTCTGGGGGTGGCCACAGTGCACCCCCCACAAGGTCTGCTCTGGCTTCACCAGTCGTAGCGACGGGACTGTCTGGAGGGAGAATCCTCAGGGCCCTGGATCGCAAGGCGAGTCCCTTCGGCCCGGCGCCCGCTGCCGCCCTCGTGGCGTCGGTACTCCAGGCCCCGCTGCGGCCGGAAACGGGACGTCTCTCGCCGCCACTCGTCGTCGAAGGCGGCTGCGTCACCTGGGTAAGGGGAGAACACGCTCAGGCAAGGGAGGAGGGATGGAAGCAGCACTGGGGTGTGCTAGGAGGAGCGGGTCATACTCACTTTCATCCATGTTGATGTAGTCCTGCCTCTCCTCCTGGTCGCCCGTGCGGTGGTTGCGGGAGCGTTGCATGATGTGGGCCCGCTCCCTGATGTGGTGTCCGATCGACATCTGCTCCAGGCCGCTGTCTGAGTCCCTTACGGTCCTTCTAGTCTCACGGATCTGAGGGCACAGTCCCATGGAGGATTAGTATCTTAATCCACTCCCCCAGCCCTGTGAGGCACCCTGACTCTTGCCTGCACAGAGTCAGGGTGCTTCACTCCCAGGCTGTGAGACACAAAGAGATTCTCCCCCCTTCCAGCACTTCCCACCCCCTCCCGGTGGTCCTCAGCGTGGTTCAGCTACTCACAGTGGGCTTCTCAAACTGACTACAAGAAGTGCTGTGGATGGCCAGCACCAAGCCACCCCTGAAGTCTGTCCACCCACAACAAACACCTTGTGCTGGTCAGAAGCAAGTGCAGCCTTCTCCTTACCCCGCCAGGCGCTGAGCGCATCTCTGATGTCTCCTGGTAGACTTTGGGCCCATCACCCAGGTTGGAGTAGGAGATAACAGTTGAGGAGGTGAATGTCTGGCAGTTAGCACCACTTGTCATATGCTCCTGCATGAAGAAATGGGGGGTGGCATGAAGAAGGAAAGGTGAGTGAAGAGGAGATGGCAGTTAACTCTCTCTACACCGGGAAGTAGGAAGAAGTTACACTACAAACAATGTAACCCCCATGGGTCCATCTTTCTGGAGAACACCTGGTGTTAACTGTGTTCCTCACCCATCTCTCCTCCCCACACTGAGAGGGTATGAACCTCAGGAACAAGCTCCTGTGACTAAATCCTGGCCATGATGCAAGGCTGCTCAGCCTGAGCACAACCCACAGTACTGGAGGTGTGTGACATTACAAGGGGTGGCCTCAGCACCCTCCCACCGATACACACTGGGTTATGGAGGGTTCTCACCATGTTTCCAATCATGTCATTCATCATCCCAAACATATCTATGAAACCACCTGCCTGAGAAAAACAAAAAGAGAAGACATGAATAGGCATTTTGGAAGGACACAGGAGGGAACAACAACAAACTACCTGCAAGGGAGAAAAACCTGCTGCCTAAGAAAAAAAAAAAAACCAGCTTTTTCCTTTCCCTTTCAGAAGTGCATGAAACCACCAGATTTGGGGTTGCTGTTCTCTCCCCTCTCTCAGGTTGTACTGCCCTAGTGTCCTGGGTCTCCAGATCTCTGGATTGTGGCAAAGGTTGGGTTTTTTTTTAGTTTGGATCTGACTCCTGATGCACTGGGGTTTGAGAGTCTGAGGACTAAGCAAAGCTAAGGGAAGAAATGTCAGGACGTGCATTAATAGTGACCTTAACCACAGTCAGTCATCCTTGATGTTTTCACCTCATCACTGCCAACCCTTAATTTAAACTACAAGGAAGTTTCCATTAATTGTATTCTTTCTAACATAATAAGGATATTTTTCCCTACAAACACATGACTTTTTAATCTTGTAAACCTAAAGGCTGCAATAATGTCCTGGGCCAGCAGGTCTCACAGGTTAATTGTGCAATAGGTAAACAAAATTACTGTGTCACTTTAAACTTGCTGATTTTTTTTTTTCCTTCCCCCAAGTAGCCTCTTGTGTGCAGCACAGCAGTACTCACACACAATGTTACTACATCCTTTGAAGTCTATCAGTTTGTATTCTTACTAATCCTTCTCTGAGCTACAACAGTTCCAGGATGCTTAGTCCCTGTAACTGAGGTGATCCTGCAAAGCAAGGTAGCTGAAGTTGATGGATCTAGAACAACCTATTTCCACTGTATTAGTTCAGTGGCTGATGGAGATCAGCCCACTCCAAACACAGTGTTGGCTGAGTGTGTGAAATTCTCATTCCAGTCCTGTTCACCCAAAGGAGTCTGTTGGCTTTTTCAGCCACCAGCACTGGCAGAGGAGATTCAATAATCACCTCTGCCTAGTGATGGCCAGATCATCTCCTTCATTACCTACAAACACATCTGCAGCTTCTTTTCAAACATATGAGTTTAATAAGAAACTATCTGCTCTTCCTGGATATGAAGTGTCATGATTCCTGGGAAATCACAGAATGTCAGGAGCTGGAAGGGACCTTGAAAGATCATCTAGTCCAACGCCCCTGCCCGAGCAGGATCACCCAGATTAGAAATCTTGTGCAATAACAGTTTTAGGGCTCTTCTCTGCTTAAGGTACAAATATAATCTCCCCATATAGAGAGAGTCAGAATCTCTCCTCTAAAACAGCTCAGAGTAGATTAAAACACTAGAGGGAAAACAAGGCATGGTGCCATTCAGCAACTCAGTAAGAGGTACAAGAGAAAACTGCTGCCTCCAGTTCCAGCTCAATACCCTCTTCGTTCACTGGAAGTCTAGAGCTCATTCTGATCTCTTCTGACACCCTCCCACTCTCACTACCTGTTAGGATAGATGGCCTTGTTCAGAGGCAGCCCCATTCCTGCATCAGTGACACACAGCACTGATGAAAGGTCAGTAAGGAGCTTGGGAAACCTCTAATTTAACAGAGAAAACCAGAGAACTTACCATGCCGAGCATCCCGAAGGGTGAAACAGCTCCTGCCTGCCAGGACAACAGGAGAGAACACAGAATGACCTTGCAACAGCCCAACACTAGATCCTCCACAGAACACCCTCATCCTTCCCAGAAACAGAACTGGCAACACTCAAGTCCAACAAACAGATCAGGAAACCATGGACCCATGGCAGTTCAAACTGTAACACCCCAAACACACAAATCTCACCTAAAATTTCTCCCAGTTGCACTGATTTATGCACTTGAGAAACAGCACATATTTATTTCCTTCCTCCCTCCCACTCAACCTTGTATTCAATGCATTAATGGAGTGAAGAAAAGGACAAGAGCACCACCGCTCCAGAGAGAAATTCAGCACCCACCATTCATGTAAAAGGCAAGGGGGGGGGGTGTCCCACCCAGTACCAGTGGGAAGCTGAGGCTACCCAGGCAGTTTAAGGAGTGCTGTGCTTTCCTCAGGCCCTGTTACCTGCATCCTGCGGCCGGCCTGGCGAGCCCCTGGCGTAGTCCCATCGGTGATGCCAAGGAGAGGGCCGAAGCCAAAGCTTCCAGAAAGCATCCGGTTCATGTGCTGCCGGTGGATAGCGAAAGGGTCCCTTTTGGAAAGGTTCAAAGAACAATGGTAAGAAAGGGAGGAGAAAGCACCGTGTAATCCACCCATTCTGACTTTTGAGTTTCTCTTAGATGCCTTTCCAAGCTGAAAATCTAGAATGTCAAGAACTCGGTGTTGTTTACGGTGATCCTTGGGGATGGGAAGGGACATCTGGATCCCAACCTATTTCTTGTACTAGAAGATATTACACCAGAGAAGCCCTCTCAGGCACTGCTTGATGTCTGTTCAGTGGTTTGCACCCACTAAATGTCCTCTCACCCCTCCACTTACACATGCACACACACACACAAGTCCAATGGGTTGTGTGGCCTGACACTGTGTGACATCCCTCTGCCCCAAATAACCTTCATCTGCTGTTCTACGATGTTATGTGTGCACCTGCCTTGAGGTTGAGACCACATACAGCTTTTGTAGATTTGAGAGGGAAAGGGAGGGGGTCCCTAACTGGTTTTTCTTCCTTTCCATTTTGTGCAGCCTCAACTTTGAGGGCTGTACACACACATGCTGGAGGAACAAGGAGAGAAAAAAGAAGAATAAGGACAAACAGTCACAGAATACAGCAGCCACAGTATAAAATAATAATAAAAAAAAAAGTCTAGGCAATACCATAACATTTTTCCACACATCTTCTAGTCTGCACATATGCCTCTTGAGTGTGAATAACCTCAACAGCATAGCACGTTCCTGAGATCACAAAAGCACCTACTACAAACCAATACTTTCCTGTCTCTACTGGAAATACTTCCCATAATAAGAGACACTCATACCTGCCACACCAATGAGAACACGCAGTCATTCTGTGACTAACTGGGATATCAAAGTAATTTCTTTAAGGCTGACAAAAGCCTTGCTTATTGCCAATTTTTAATTAAAATACCAGGTTTTATTCTTCTACATAAAATTAATTCCAGCAAATTTCTAGTAGTGCTATGCTTAATATAATCAAATTCTTACTGTATGAGCAGTGTATTCCTTATCTGCTTTGGCAAGGGCTGCCAACCTAATTTCACTGCCAAAACTTATCAATAACACCCAATTTCTGGCCCGTGGACAGAAATCAAAACATCCAGTAAAAGGAAACTCAGGAAGGGTTCTTGGAACATTTGTTAGGTTGGAAGACTTGTATTTCAAAACTACTTGTTGTCTTCTCTTTACTTAGTTCCATGGAACTTGACAACTGCTTCAGCAGTCTTCTCCGGTTCCATTAATGATTTCTCGGTTCCATTAATGATTTCTCGTGCAGAACGGCAGCAGACACCGCACAAAGCAGTAGATTTAATCTATTTAAGCTGAAACCCTGCTTTGCATAAGAAAAGGGAAACCAAAACAAAAAAATCCTTACACAAAGATCAGGATTCCAGCTCTCTCTTCCTCAGACTGTTGCAATGTCTCCTGGCCTACTTTGTTTAATTATGCTCTAATAATACAGAGATCGGACCAACACTAACCAGGTTATTCCCTGTGCTGCCCCTCAAGACACTGCATTTTTCTCCAGACAGCTGCTGCGCTGCGGTATCTCCCGCAGCCCTGAAGGCCCCGTAGCCGCCTATTCAGAGTGTCGTCCCCCAGTGATGATCCGTGCCGCAGCCCCCCCCCCTCCCCGGGAGGATGCCCGGCTCTACTCACATGGCAAACATGGGGTCCTCCGGCTCGCCATCCCTCATCAGTCGGAACATGCTTCCCGCGGTCGGGGGCGGCTTCTGCGGAGGGGAGGCCGGGGGTGAGCACAGCCGAGGCGGAGGGCGGGGAGGGAACAAACAGCAAACCTGAGTCCCCGCCCCACGGCTCCTGCATCCACCTCATCTCGGGACGCCCCGGCTCGCGCCCGCTCCCCCCGCGGCGCCCTAGGCCGCAACCCCCCTCGCCGCGGCAGCTTCCCGGCCGCAGGCC
>VXBZ01010393.1:1700-12093 GCA_013399135.1 Heliornis fulica | reverse complement strand
AGGCTTGAAATGCTAAATAATTTGTTCCAACACTTAATGCAGTTCACTGACTGCCTAAATTACTTTCTAATGCTTCAGTATATCTCTGAAAATAAGCTGTCTGATTTATCAGTAAATGCACCTTTGTTGACAGCTGTTGTCCACTCCTCTATATACTACTATTTTTTATAATAGTTTTCCTCCTTCTAGATGATTATATGTCATAGTACCCTAGTTTTTGGTGGCATATGTCCTGATATAGAATAAGCTATGTTCTGAGCAAAATATATAATTTTCCAGTGACTAATCCTGACCTTCAAAATTAGCTTGTCTTGGTGGCCTCGACACCCAAATAACCACAATAAATATGGGCAGTATGATTTTTTTCATCAAATAAATGGAAACTTAAAGGCATGGTGACAAGTTTAGGAGCATATAATAAGCTAAATACATAGATACAGACTGTCTTCCTAAATTCTGGCTAGGCAAATTCTTAGAGAAATCTGCTGCAAAAGCATCATGCTGATCTGTGAATCACCTTGTTTTGTTTACTTGTTTTTGAAATATTCCTTTTTGACATCTTCTCCCTTCTTTTTTCTGTCTCGCTTTAGTAATCATTCTGTTAGACAGCAGTTAGTTTGATTTCTAATGAGATCATCTGCTATGATTTATAGCTTGTTATCTTAAGCCAGAACCTCTTACACTGACTCATGCTGAGTGTTATTTGATTGCTCAAATGGCTCAAATAGTTGTATTGAATTCAGCTGAAATACTGAAAGAGCATGTTTCTTCTCTAAGAACAAGTGAAGACTAAGAGGACATATCACTATAATAATTTCCACACCTTTCTGTGAAACATCCTGAAATTTAAATGTAATAAAGGAAACCAGAACCCCACGTAGAAATATGTAAGTTCACCTCCATCTTTTCCATTATTGTCTGAGCAGTTGCTCACCTTAAAAAATGGCCCATAACTCTTTCATGCCTATGGTGCAAGTCATGTCTTCCTGTCTCGTCTTGATCTGTCAGACATCTCCATCTTGTAAAAGGTGAAGTTTCATCCTCTGCTTCAGAGCAGGATCCTGGAAGATAGAACTTCTCTTTAATGTGTACTTAACTGCTGTGTCTGAAGAAATGATGTCACACTTCTCTGTATTTTAACTGGAGCAGACATTCAGATGGATGTGTTTGTTTTGGTTTAATGTCTTGCTTCTCTTTTTTGACTGTTGCCATCTAATGTCTGCATAATATAAGGCATATACTGTTGGTCTTGTTTGTGTTCTCTGCTAAACTGTTGAATTTAAAATATTGTATAATGCACAGGAGAGGGAATAAACAATATCTATGAGTGGGAAGAGGGTCAATTTGATTATTCTTTTTTTTTTTCTTTTCTTACTGTGAAAAGAAAATTTCAGTATCTCTGAATAATCTAAGAGCCCTGACGTTCTAGTGTACCATAATAACTGTCAAAAAAAAACCATGGCCAAGTTTCTGAGGATCTTTTGTTTTTCAAATAAAATGCTTTCTTTAATTTTTTTTTTGTTGGTCTTGTTTTTTGATTTTTTTTTCAGTTCAGAAATGAAAGACCCAATATATTGATCCAATATATTCCTCTTTCAAGGAAAATTAATAAAGAGCAAACGTCACACATATCTGCCGCTATCAGCCCTAAAGAAATAGTAGATTATAAAAAAATGGTGCCAACTACAGAAAATAAAATTAAAGGGAGTTTAATTAAAAAAAAATAGTTTCGTTTAAAAAACAAAACAAAACAAAACAGTACCAAAAAACTCAGTGAGATTTAAAGGAACAGAAGTCACCAATATTTTGTAGTTTGTATCCTAAATAACACTTCATCCATTGTGATGACTGACCTTTCATGCACCAAAGACTGTATGAATGGAACAATTAGACCAGATCAAAGACCAGTCTGCTGCATCTTCAATATCCTGTTTCTTCTCATCCTCTCTGCGGGATATTTGCAGAATAAGTAAGAAAAAATTTCCAGTTTATAACTAAATTCCATATGTAGGTTCTACTACTTGCAATATTTAGCCACCTGCAGTACCTGCAGAGATTATTTCAAAGGTAAATTGTTAATTAGATCCCAGAAGATTGTTAATGATTTTTCAAATCTTTCTAAATTAGTAGAGTAATCCAATTACTGCTGCTGTTTGCAGTGGGAGTGGGATAGAGGAACGTTGGGTTTGCACTGCAAAAATAAATGCTTTGGGACACTGACAGTTACTGAGGTCAGATGAGCAGATGAGACTTACTGTGCTGCCCACCAAAGGGAACACTCTCTCCTGCACCCAAGGCAGAGGGACACCATTTCATCTCATCTCCCTTGCAGTTCATCCTTGGGAAGCAACTTACCCAGGACAAGCACTGTGTCAGTCTTTTATGATGACAAAATCTTTCAGACTTGGTGTGGTATGCTGGCTTCAAATTCTGGCTTATCTATCTATCTATCTATCTATCTATCTATCTATCTATCTATCTATCATCTATCTATCTATCTATCTATCTATCTATCTATCTATCTATCTATCTATCCATCCATCCATCCATCCATCCATCCATCCATCCATCCATGATAGCTAGGAGTGGAACCACACAACAAAACAACTTATCTTACTTCCCTCTGCCAATGTAATTTCTCAACGGCTCACCTGTAACACAAGATAAGATGAAGAACAAAATTTATATCCTGTTCATTGTTTCAATACATTAAAATTTACTATCAAATAGTTTGATTTTCTTTGTAAGAGTGCAGTCCAAGTTTTAACACTGCCATGCCTTCCACCCTACCTACCACCCTCCTCCCCCATGGCTAATTCTTCACTTTTCTTATGTAAAATATACTAGTAAAATTGCATCTGAAAGCATCTTTATCTTCCAATTCAAGAACTGTTTGGAAAAGATATAACTTGGAAGTATGGAAAAGACTAGAAATATTAGGACATATTTAAAAAAATGTACTCGAGTGTTGATTTCTGATATAACCTTTTATGCTTACTCTCACTAATTTCAATTAATCTTTCTTTAGATTGAGAAGGTCCCCAAGGTGTGAGATAAAAATGGAATAGAAACTATGGTTTTAGCTTCACAGTCTTTTAATAAAGATACCTGAATACCAAAGAATTAACATTGTGTATAAACCCCACATTTTTTAGTGGTGAAGCTGGTGTTTACAGTTAACTAGTATCCCCAAATGGTACCATTGACTATCCATTACACTACATGAAATAGGAAATATTTATAAGATTCATTGCCATGAGTTGAAACTAATTTATGAGACATGGTTTTCTATTTTGTTTATTTTTTTGAAAGCAAGCATTCTTGTAAAATTAAACACTAGTGTAACATTTTACATCATTCTGATTTTAATTAAATTTTAACATGTATTGCTTTATTTGCTTGCATTTTTTGCCACAGGCTGATTTGAGGCACTTCTAGAATTATTTTTTTTTCCCCTAGTGTGATTTTTTTTATTAAAAAAGCATAATACTATGTATTGAAAGAAAAAGAAAGTAAATGAAAAACTGGATCTCCACATCTGGGCTCAGTAATGACTTCCCCTAGTGAATATCGCAACATCAAATACTGAAACAGATAGTCACTTATATAATCAGTGTTTCATATGTGTTTTTGAGACAAGAGAATTTGTCACAGTAAGATCTCTGGTTGTCTAAACACATTATACACACAGTTTTTTGAATTTCCTCTGGAGGAAAAAAAAAAATTCTGCCACAGGGAGAAAAAGGAGGCTCATTTATATTTATGATAAAATGAATCTGTGTGTTTAATCCAGATAGCTTTGAATGTATGCAAGTCAAATATTGAATTTTTAATGTAGAAATACTCTAGTGGAAGACTGAAGCTGCTACTTGCCTCTACGTAAGACAAAAAAAAAAAAAAAAAAAAATCTTAGTATATAGTTCAAGTCTTTCTCCAAAAACAGATTACACAAATTTCTCTTTTTAAGACACAGTCAGCATGCTGGGAAACAAAATGTTGATAGAATCAATGCAGATTTCAGTCTGAAAAAAACAATTCAGGGTAGCACCAGCTGTTTTAATGGTCAGATCATTTTAACTCTTCAAACAGAATGCAGCAATGTGTCTTTACAAAATCAATAGCTTCTCCAATTACAGCTAGCATGGTTCTCAAGACAGGCTACAAATGTCATGCAATTACACTCTAAGGCACTATTTCTTTCCCTTGTGTCAGCTCTTCTTGAGGCTGAATAGCTGGAAGGAGCAACTAAATTCTTACTTTCTTAACAAATATTTATTTTTTTTCTAGTACTCTAATTATTACAAGTAGAAAGTTAGCTTTACTTGGAAGTCTTGCCTTTGATGTGAATTGCTAGAGACAAACCAGAGGCCTCTGTTTTTTAGATGCACTTGTTGAATGGGGAAAATGATGTAAGTTTAGTCTCCTTCATTGCCTTGAATGAATACACATAAACCCATGTTGGTTTCTGCAGGGATGCTCATTAGAAATGGGAGTTATAATCCCAAGATGATAAGTCCCATGGAGTACTTGTCAAATCTTTTTCCTATCTGTAGTTATCTAGCACAAACATCCCTCCCTTGTTCCTACTCATGTGGCATGACAGTTCCTCCAGGAATTATTTATTCTTGGGACTCACAGAAACCCTTTTGTCTTACATCACTGAACTTTGAGACATTGAGTATTTCATCAGAGAAATTGTTGGTCAGTGTGTGTTATACAATGGGAGAAAATAAAGAAGTTTTCTGGCAGACATTCATCCATATATATCTTCTGAGCTTCCACCTAGCCCATCTCATCCATAGATTCGAAAGGGTCATCAAGCTAGGGAATATACAATACCGTCATTCTTTAGTACACATTCTTATTAAAATTCTGAGAAACCTTTTGGCTTGAATGTTTCAAAGGTATACTGCAGCACCGGACAGAACAAATTCCACCAAAATATCGTGGAAGAAAACAAAAAAAGAATAAAAGAGAGAGAGAGAGAGAGAGAGAGAGAGAACTTCCACTTTCCATCAGTATTGAGGGAAAAAATTATTTTCTGCATGTAATAGGCAATAAAATGTAAGGATTNTTTTTTTTTCAAATTTCAAAAAAAGTTTTGATCTATTTCTCTGGAATGAAGCTCCTATCTTTTATAAATTATTTCCAGTCATATAGTCTAGAGATTCAATTCAAAATTGATTGGTTTGATTGTTGCTTGACTCCAAAGATTAAATGAAAATTTAGCTGAGATTGTTCACTTCTGTCTGATTGAAACTAATTTCTAATGAAGTGCTGAGAATTGCTATTGTTGTTCCACCAGTCTGAAATGCTGTACGGAGGCTTAGCAGATTCTGTGAGAAAGTTCACAATGCTTTTTTTCCTTATCTCTCCACAAAATGCTATACAGTTCATTTTGTTGCAGTTTATTGGCAGCCATGGTAGATTTAACCAAAAAAATCAATATCTAGTGCTGGATCCAGATATATTCACTGGGCAATTTGGAGAGTTACTGGAGTTTTATGTTATGAATTTGCAGAAGACATATAGTACCTTGTTAACTAGAAACAAATCCTATACCATAGACTTATCCAAAGTCTAGACAGAAGGAACTGGACACCCTATTAATGTCTACTAATTTCCCATCAGAAAAGTGCACCTCTGAATTTTCTTCCTCTCTCTCTGTTTCTGGGCTTGACATAAGAACTTTCATTTCTTCTTCAGGTGAAAATGCAACTTAAATTGCTGTTTCTTTGGTATTCCAGAGTCCTTAGGTCAATGCCGATGGCTTATTCAAAAAAATGCATTGCTCTTAGAACTTATGAACTGCCACAATGATTTTTTTTAATCCTTTGCACAAAAGGAAGCAAAGGGTCAAAATACAAAATATTTTAATACTTTTTTGTTGTTGTTGTTTTGATGGAAATAGGCTTTTTTTCCCCCCCTCTAGGACAAAAACAATTTAATGAGATAATTATCATTGACATTCATATTTCATTTCCATAATTATTATAAAATATGTGGGAGCATGTAAGGGAATTAACCTTGAGGTAGCTAAGATTTGCTAAAAATTCTTAAAACTTTTAAACAGAAAACCTCTGTGTGTGAGGAGATATTTTTTAGGGAAAATAACAATGCACAGGAAAAAAAAAAAAAAAAGTGGAATAATCAAAAGGAACTCAGCTCATCTAGCCATAGCAGCTAACCAAAAAACCAAAGGTAATGACCTCTCTGCTAGGAGAATCCCACAGGGCACCAGAGCATGAATATGCAGGTGACCTCTGATCACAGCCAGGTTATTGTATAGCTGATTCCCAGATGCCCTGGGTCCTGCCACAAAGTCCTGATTATTCGGTCGTTTCAGCTGCCCACACCTCCAAGGACAAGATAAGAGTGTGTGGTGAGCCAGTGATGGATGAGTTTTCCCAAATGATGCTCAGGTAAGGCAAGGGTCACCAGGGAAAATTGGTTGAGATTCTAGTCGAGGGTCCAATCTTAGTAAAAAATGAATGGAGGAAAGTCACCAATCCCTTATTTGTTATTAATCTAAAATCTATTATACAGCAGATTATTTTTTTTTCCCTACCACACAATTAGCAAAATTATAGCCATCTTTATCCCACCCACAAAATTGTTTTTCTCTCTCAGGAAAAGAAGGTAACTTCATTGAAAACAACCTTGACTTTTTGAGATATACATTTTTACATACATTTATTTTTTTGAGGGTCTTTTTGTTTGTTTCCTCATGAAGAAAAGCAGATATTGAGCTGGGATATAAACATTTATAGCTTCACTTGTAAATGGTACTTTTTTCCCATGTGTGTTCTTGTCGCATCATTTTTCTCTGGCCTAGTAATTTGAATTTGTATTAATATTACTAGTTGACTATTTGCTGTTTAAAAGTCTGCAAAACCATCAGGCTTCTCAATGTTACTTGAATGCATCTCCAAAATTTTCAGCAAGGCTACAGACTTCTGCTCTGCCCTGGCTGCAGCTGCTCCTCACTATTCACCTGCACCTTTGGATTCTGAGTTGTTTGTTTGTTTGTTTGTGTTTCCCAAAAAAATCAATTAAAAAAAAAAAAAAAGAGCTGTGCTAGTTTTTATGTTGTTTGCATAAGCCAAATTACCACAGTGAGAAGCCGGGGTGGGTTCACTTCCTCCAGCAGTCACTGAAGAGCTCTTGGGTTGGCAGTTTCAAACTTTGAGCAATGCTGCTGATCACCTCAAATGCAATTGCCATGTAAGAATAAATATCCATAAGCTGGATTTCAAACACAGGCAATGGATTAAGAATTTATGAGCAGTTTTTGTGAACATGAGTTTCTGAAACCTTGTAAGAATAGCTTCTACATGTTAAGCAGTGTCTCATTTTGTGGCATTTGTACAGCAAAATAAGATCATCTTTCCTTAAAATTGGCTTCTGTAAAATGTCAAATTCCTAATTCAGTATTTGAGAAGGCAAGGAAAATTAAAATTGACAGAATTACTCAGCTTGTGATAACTTTTTTTCTAATAAGGTCTGATTCTTCTCAGACCTTCTATTGCATATATTTACAAATATTCTTTTTTGGACTAAACAGACCAACCCCCCCCAAAAAACCCAACCAAAAAACAAACTCCATGTAATATTTCTAAGCAGATGAAAACAAAATTTGTAATTGTAACTATACTTAACCATGGATATTCTATCATAGTAAGGAATTTTTGATTTTATGCTCTCTTTTTTTTTTTTTTAACAAAATTTAAAGCAGAAGAACATTACAATGGTTTCAGGTTTATAGGCAAACATTTTATTGCTGTAATTTTACAATGCATTTTTAACATTTATAGTTGAAATATAGGAACTTTTATTTTCCAGAAAGTGCAGAGTTTTTAGTAAGTCATTAATTATTGGTTCTGAACTGAGTTTAGAGGGGAGGGCACAGTTTCCCACTATTTTTACTGTAAATCTAATCAGACATTCTGACAGCATATATTATATGTACTGGAGCATTTCTACCAAAGAGATAAAATATTTCCAAAGTAATAAACTACTTCACTGCAGAACAGAGACACATTAGGAAACAAATATTCTGTCCTACTGATGACTTTGAGGGAATTGGAATAATCAATGGCATTTTCAGTGGTTGTCTGGATCAGCAGGAGATACGCAGACAATGCAAATAATTAACCAAAGATTGCTTTACAGTTCCATGGCATTAACTTAAAACTACAGTTTTGCAGACAGAGTGTTAACATGAAGGGCCTTTGATTTGGAAAATATTGTTTTCATTTCAGCCTGATTGCTTGACATTAGTGCTTGGTAAAACTGTCTTTGATTCTTTTGTGTGCAAGTTTTCAAAATTGCAAAGAGAGAGTATGGCTTGGGGCTTTTCTGGATTTTCTCATATGCTCCTAATTTAATAGTTTTATACTTGGGAGTAACATTTGACTACAAGTTTAGCGCAAATAAAGCACTAATATTTTATCCCTTATCAGATTCCTTAAGTTCCTAATTTTTATTTTTCCCCTGGATACAGAGCTTGATACAATGATACCTTGTGAGGAGTTGTAAACTTTATTCGGAGGGCAAATCATTCCAAAATTATATGCATAAAAGAGAATGTTTCTGTCTAATGAGAACTAATAATTTTCTGAAGACCATGTAAATCTCTATTTCACAGAAGATTTTTGGCAAATTGCAGGTGAGAAAAGAATATTTAACATATATTAATTAGAAGGTTAAACAAAGTGACCTCTGTTTGGCACCTGACTATTGGCCTACTTCCTCGCAAAGAAAACCTTTTTCTTTTTTTTTTCATAACATGAAGCAGTTTTGATAAATCTGTGATGTGTTTCTGCTGTGTTCAGAGAGATTGTGAAGAGAAATCTTCACTGTCTATAGAGATATCAAGATGCCTGTGTGATATGCAGAAGACACAAAACCAAACAAATAAAAACCTTCAACCTTCTGTATTCCCTAGACTCAAACAGCTTGTTTTCTTTTGTTGCCTTCTACCTACAGATCTGAAAGAAAAAGATAAAAATATGGAAAGCAACCTTGAAGCAAAAAATAGAGACTCGATCCATCAGAAGCCAAAAGTGAAATTTTAATTGCAAAAGATGTTGAAAAAATTTGCTTAAAACAAATTCAAATTTTACATGGATTAAGCCACCCTCAGAAAAACAAAACAAAACAAAATAATGAAATCAACCCCCTCCCCCATCCCCGCCCTAAAACCCCAACTAACCATAGCTAGATTTAACCTCTTATGTGTGCAACTTTCCTTTGCAAACCTGAAAAATCTTTCTGGAGAAGGATTCAGGTACTGTGAAAGCTTGGCTTGACAGTCAGTTTACCTGTTATTCTAATGGCTAGGGAAGTATGTATGGCAAAATATTTGACTTTCTGCTTGTGTAAGTGAAGGAAATAGTGGTATTATCTGGGTAAGGAATTAAAAATTGTAAAGATTAACTCAGTTTTGCAAGAGAAAATGCACAATGTATGGGTCAAACTTCTATTACATGATGGGTCCTGTTTATAAAATTCTTTCATCCTTTTTTTTTGATCCCTTGTGATGTGGTTTTATCATTGCTGAATGTACATGAACGAAAATTATTTTTTCATCTCCTTCTTAAACTGCTAGTAAACAATCACTTCATCTGCCTCATGTTTTACAAACACTGAAGATATTTTCTCCCAAGTGTTATACTTAATTGAAGTAAGAAGCATATACGAGTCCTTTGGTCTGGGTTCATGCAAATTTTATTTTATTTTTTTCTTTAATTAATTTGGAAACTCAACAATTCTGTGAATACTTCAAAATAAAAAAAAAAGGTGCTTTTATGTTTTTTTATCACTAAGCATTAACAAACTTGAGAGATCAAATGAGTCATAATCTGGAATTCAGTAATGGATTTTCTTTTCTTTCTTCTTTTACTACAGCAAGTAATGGAAATTTGTGTCTGTGTAGCTAATTAAAATATATCTGGAAAGAGTAAATATTCATTGAAATAATATGACTAAATGTATATAATAATTTAAAACAAAACTAACTTTACAAAACACTGCTTCCCAGCTTACAAAATGTCTTTAATTTCTGTCTGTTCTCAGCATTAAACTCCATTATTTTTTATCAGTGTAAATTTTATAGTCATGCTCTTGTAGACAAAGTTAGTTATGAAAAAAAAAAACATTTTATACATACTTTTGTTGTGTGGTTTGAAAATAAAATGGTATTTGAGTCAAGGACAGTGAGGTACTTATGTTTGCTGATCAGTGTCCCCTAAATTGTAAGCTTTGTTAAAATTTTAGTATTAGGACTTTGGACACAAAAGAGAATTGTCATTCCTGAAAATCACAAAAGTCATCAAATTGATTGGCCTTATCTGTTTATCCAGCACTATACATTCTCTGATGGAGGTTACAT
>VXBZ01010392.1:62883-75604 GCA_013399135.1 Heliornis fulica | reverse complement strand
TTTTTTTTTTTTTGCACAGATTCAGAGGAAAAGGATTTCTCAGTCTTAACATCCTGTTCACTTTTTGCATACTTTTGAACGCTGATTATTAAAAGCTAGCTATTTATACACGGGAACAAAGTACATTCCACTAACCCCTTGTGACATAACCCTGCATGCTGACTGCCGAGCTCTGGAAAGGTGAATTGAATGTATGACAGAGAGCTTTTTATAGGGATTGAATACCCACTGTACATCAACACAGTACTGCCCTTTTAAAACTCTCTTTGCTATCATGTCTTTGGAAATATGAAAGGAAAACCTTTCAACAGCCTCATTCCCTCTGACTCTAATCTTGATTGTGTTGAGAGGAATAGGTGCCAGATAACTGTACTGGCTGAAACAAAGATAAGATGGCTGTGCATACCATAAACAGTTATATTGCTTGAATTATGATCTTGGGGCAGATGCAGTGACAATGACAGGACAGCATTAATAATAGGGTGAGTGGTTAATTTACCTGCCTGCTATCTTTCAAAGAGATCAAGTTGCAGTTCATTACTGGAAAATTCCTAAGGACCTAAAAAGAATCAATAACAAGTGCGTTATCTCAGAATCACCCATCTGACAATACAACACAGGGGACATCTCCCAAGGAGAGGTTAATTTAAGTGATGCCTTTGTGCAGCTCACAAAAGAGACTGGGGTTGAAAACAAGATGTCAAAGCAATCTCTCAGTTGAAGAATAGAAGGATCCTTCAGAGAGGATTTGGGTATTTTGGGTCTATCTACTCTTAGAATATCTTGAAGACAAAAGATTGGTGCCCGGGGTGCAATTCAAAATTTATGCTTTGATTTCTCACTTTTTTTATATTCCCATCAGAGGACACATGATGCCCCTCCAATTCACAGCTGGTACACTGTTGTCAGAACCTACTGAATCACACTTTTCATCTCGATTGAAGCTTCTTCCACTTATCTGCCCCAAAAGCGCTTGACTGTATGCACAGTTGTGACTGCACATTCACCCACCTGAATGTTTGCTCTGGGCCTTCAGAGAAAACACTTACTGTCATGGCTTAACCCGGCAGGCAGCTAGCGCACACACACAGCCGTTTGCTCCCTTCTCTCGCTCCCCGCGGCATGGGGGCAGCGCCGAAAATTAATATCAGAAAGTAAAACTTGTGGGTTGAGATCAAGACAGTTTAATAAGACAGAAAAGGATGATGATGATGATGATGATGATGAAGAAATTGACTGATGAACAGCATAATTTCCCACCACCTAAAATCCATGTTCAGCAATACCCTGAGCCACGCTGTCTCATGGCCAACCCCCAGTTATATATGAAGCATGATGTCACATGGTATGGAATATCCCTTTGTCCAGTCTGGGTCAGCTGTCCTGGCTGTGTCACCTCCCAGCTTCCTGAGCTCTCCCTCACCTTCTCATTGGCAGGGCAGAATGAGAAGCTGAAAAATCATTGACTGCTCAGCAACAACTAAACATCAGCGTTATCAACATTATCCTCATCCTAAATCCAAAACACAGCACTATAGCAGCTGGTAAGAAAATTATCCCTGCCAAAGCCACTTGACCATGTCTCCACAGAGCACCATGCTTCAGGTCTCCAGGAGGGGATTCTGGTGAGACGACATCCTGACTTCACCAGTGTATCATGGGAATGGAGCAGGTACACAACTTCTTTCAAAGTCCCAGAGTCTCAAGAAGATAGAGGCTGTAATGCCATGCCACCCCATTTACCAAGACTCTTTGATGAATGCACCCAGTTTTGATAGGTCCTCATGCTTGCACTGTGCATATACAATCTGTTTCTGCCTTGGCAAAAGAGAGCAGAAAAAGTGGCCCTTCTTAACCCAGTTTACTTGACAGTTTCCATAACAACTTGACAATCTATTTATATAGATGGAGAATATAATTTATGTTTCATCATTTTTAGAACCTTTGTTGCCATATCAACCTCAGCGCCTTGTAGCAGAGCACACACCCATTCAATCCTCTCCTGTTTCCTCATAAAGAAACTTCTCTCTCAATGAATTGAAATTCAGTTGGTCCCAGAAGGATCCCTGAGAGGTCTGTGTGTCACTTAGGGTATCATTGGGCCTGTGCATATGTGACCTACCTGCACAAGATAGGCGGGATCATCTTCAGTGGGAAGCAAAGGTGAGGAGAGGGTGGACAAGTAAACCAGAAATGCCAGCAGATTGCTAATTTTTCTTGGGAAGCAGATAATCAGCAGGACACAGCAGCTATTGAATTTCATTGTGATGGGTGGCAGGGGGGAAACTAATTTTTAAATATATGTGTTTCAAAATCTCGGTGTTCGTGATCTTGAGTCAACATTTTGGGAGGGAGAATCGGTGTCAAGGAATTCCAGCAGTTAAGATAGGCAGATAAGTGCCAGAAGACAACTGCCAGGGGTGGGACCATGGTCCCAGAGGAACCTTTCTGGCACAGTCTTGGGTGATGCTCAGTCTTGGAGACATCCCCTGTAATGCTGGGCACCAAAAGGCAACCCAGAAGGAGACAGAAATCCCCAAAACGCAACTCACGTGGGGATTAGGTGTCTCCCAATACCTTCCTCTGGAGGAAGACGTGCTTAGGCACCTAAGTCTTTACAGGCAGGTGAAATGAATCTGGGGCTCAGGTTCTCACAGAGGCTTTTTCTTCTGGTTTCTGCTGGCTGGTCCAGCAAGTTCTCACCTCTCACATGTTCATGGGGAAATTCAGCTTTGCCGACCACGACACTGGATTTTCCCTTCCAGGTCAGAATATGATCAATTTTAAAATACTCGTACAATGTGCACTCACAAGTATCTGTAATCCACCCGACACTTTTGGCTGACTCACAGCGTTCAAATAATCCTTCATCTGTGCTGCATTTTGTCACTCACACTTCATCCTCCTGTTGGGAGTTGGCAGGCCTGGTGTCCATGCCCTGACACCCCACTGTCTCAGCTTGCTGCGGTTGCTACTTTCCCAAGACACTCCTGTTCCAAATAGGGGTCCAAAATAGGTGTCCCCCATCTCTCCTCCTGAGAGCTGAAGGTGTCTGTGTATTCCTGGAGCAGGCATCCATTTGGCATAGCAAATTTAACACAAACAAGGCAAGGGATTTGACGTAAAACCAAAGAATTATCCTGCCTTGCACCAGCAGTATTTCTTAGAAGCAGTGTCAGTTCCTGGTTTGCATTAGTTGTATTCTTCTGTCTTGTCTTAATCATCTCAGTATTCTACAGGGTCTCCAGTGAGACCGAGAAGCACGTTAGCAGCTCCAGCACGGCTGGGTTTAGCTGTCTGCGTCAGCAGATGAGAACCTCTGCCTCACGGATGTGTTTTGTCATGCAGCAGTGCTGAATACACACTCTGATGACTTCATTAATAGCTATTATTTTAACGTGATGCTCCACCCAAGCCCTTGAACTAGGGACAATAGGAAACAGCACTTACACATTTAACTCTGCGGCACACTGAGCTGTTTGGATCTGTATGATTCATTGTCAGACAGTACTATGTCAGGCACTGCAGGCAAAATAAAATAGACTGCATATGCATGATCTATATGCGTTCTACACGTAACCCATATGAAATGCACCCTGCCCAACTTCTGCTTGCAGAAGACATAAATGAACTCCATATATCCCTTAAAGCATTCTTGGTAGGATCTTGGGAAGTGCCAACCTGGTGCTTTTAACCATAACTCCAGTTGGTGCCAGGAGTTCACTCTCATCTTGTCTGCAGGCGCTTGGAGGATGTCTGGCTGGCTACTGGAAGGAAATAGCTTTAGGTATGTCCTGGAAGAGATCACTTGATTGCTAAAGGCAGCAGTTACCACCCACACTCCATCCAAAACCCATAAATTATTGTACTTTTGGGGTGGGTTTTTTTTACATACTGACAAGTATTAGTTTAGCCCTGAGAAAACTGGGAATCTCTGAATGTTTAAAACTTTCACTGCCCACATTCCTCCAGCATCTGCCTTGACTGGTTGGTATTCACGGATTTAATTTCTCTCCACTCTCCCCTAACCCCTGTCTGATTTGCAGCATAACTGATACTATCCAAAGTCACTGAATTCAAGGGGAGATTTCACGTGAGAAAATCAGTACCCTGAAAACACTCATCTTTGCATGAAAACAATAATTCTGAAAGCTGTGACATACGCTGAAAGCTTGTGTCTCACTGTACAAATGGATCAACATAAGACTTTTCTAGAATGATTTGCATTCATATATTGCATAATAAATTGCATTAATGATTTGCATAATAAATTAAGACTGCATCTCCAGTCCTTAACAGAAAAGGTCCTATGCAACAAGTATGTGAATCTTCCTTTAGGATCCCAACTACAGATGGGAGCACTGGGCCACCAAGATGATGAAGGGAGTGGAACAACTTCCTTATGAGGACAGGCTGAGGGAGCTGGGTGTCCTTAGCTTGGAGAAGAGGAGACTGAGGTGTGACCTCATTAATGTTTATAAAGATGTTAAGGGTGTGTGTCAGGAGGATGGAGCCAGGCTCTTCTCAGTGGTGGCCAGTGTTAGGACAAGGGGCAATGGGTCCAGGCTGGAGCAGAGGAAGTTCCATGTGAATATAAGGAAAAACATTTCAACGGAAGGGTGACAGAACACTGAGATAGGCTGCCCAGAGAAGTTGTGGAGTCTCCTTCTCTGGAGACATTCAAGAACAATCTGAACACATTCCTGTGTCATTTAATCTAGGTAATTCTACTTGGGCAGGGGGATTGGACTAGATGATCTTTTAAGATCCCTTCCAACTCCTGACTTTCTGTGATTATATGATTCTGTGATTCTGTGACAGCAACTTGACCTAGGAGGAGACTGAGGCAGAGATAAACTACACTGCCAAAAGCCGAAATTCTCATATCCAAATTAGGATTTGTTAAAAAAACTGAATAATGCCTGCAAACTAAACAAAAGAGATCTGATAAAACCTTTAAGAGGGTTCCCTGGTAATTCCCAGCCCAGCATTATGCTCCATCTCTGTTGCTATTAAAATAGTGCCTTGATCTCTGTGAGTTGTTTTCAGTATGAAAGTAGACCTTACACACAGTACCTCTTTGTGAACTTGTCTGCAGAAAATAATTCTCAATTTACATTCATATTGGCAGTGATAGCATGGAGACATGGCCAAGAAGTACATTTGTCTGAAAGCTGCACCAAAATCCCTACCCTTCCCCCATCCCTCAAAACCAGACAGGTTTCTGCTCTGAGCATCTTGCATGGTCACTATTTAATCCAGCTTTTCCTTCTCCCAGCCCTGCTCCTGAAACTGTCCAGCCTGGCCTGCCTGGCCCTGCTAGACACTAAAAACTGTTCCAGAGAGGCTTTTGCATGTGGTGTGCCTTTCCTGCTATGGTGGGCTGCTGTGTGGGACCTTCCAGAGACACCAAGCCTTTTGCCTGTTGCTGATCAAAAATCTAGTGTGTAAACCTTATGACAACCAACACAATTTCCAAACTGTGCTCCTTGGCCTCTTGGTGTCTGACCTCCTGCTGCACATCACCCCAAGCCCAGCAATGATTTCATTTGTGGAGGAGATCTTCAGGCATCATCTCCCAGCGAGTTCTGCACAACATCCCACCTACCAAAGCCCGACCTGCTCTTTGCCCTTTGTACATCAGTTGGACTCTGTATCTTTGGTTTCTCTCCACCTAAAACAAAGAAAGGGAAAAAAAATATATATCCATGCTCCAAAAGCCAACCATGGTCTGGTACACTATAACGCGATCCATCCCATTTATTTTATAGCACTTTAATGCCTCTCTCAGTTGTCTCACTACACAGGCTTCAGGCAGAGTGGAGCCAGGTTACTTAGCAACTCACAGTACACATGATAAAATTAACCCAAACAATTTTGTTTATTAACTCTTAATAAGGAGCAAACAAAACAGCAACCTGAGAGTTTCACAAGAAGAATGCTCTCCAGCTTGGCTGCGTTACTAATATTACAGACGACAATGTTATCTTGGGTGTTCTGTGGGATATTTTTTTAGCCCTTTTGTGAAGACCTATTTGAAGCATAAAAGTCTTCCCCACCCTCCCCAATGCCTGATGTTTCTATAAATGGAAAACTTAATGTAATAATAGAAAAATTAAAAGACTACGGGACCTAAGGAGCTGTGGATGATGCCTGCTTAGCCATGTGAAGTGCAGGTTTGGAGGCTGGAAGTGTCAGTGTTACCCCCAGAGTCTGGGCTTTTAAACTGCTGTGATTTACTCCATGGTCTTCAGAAAATGTGCTCATCAGTTACACTCTCCCTGTACCCCAACCCTTGAAATACAGTTCTTCTTCAAAGAAATTTTATGAGGATATATGTATTAACATATGTAAGGGAGCACAGGCTTGTTTTGAAAAGGTATTTTAGTAGCTAACTAAATTGCACTGATTTTAGCAGCAATTTGGCATCAAAAGCTCTGATCTCCAGGAGCTCTAGAGATGTGAGCCATACCCATTCCTAAGAAGAATATCAAGGATGCCACTTGTGGAATACATTGGTTTATGTTCATCATATAAAGGGACTAGATGTAATTTTTTTTATTTTTCCTGTTATATGGAGGTTTGGGGGTTGGGGTTTTTTTCTTTTTAAATGTAATTGCTTTTCAAAAATATCTGAAACTTGCCAGGCTTTACCAAAGGACGAGAGCCTGTTGCCTTTCTGTCTCAAGGGATTTGGATGAAAGGATCCTGCCAAGAATTTCAGCCCTAGGAGAGACCTCTGCAAGATTATTTCCAGATATGAAACCCTTTTCCTGCTGTGCTGCTGAGCCCTCCCTGTCCAACACCTCATGGTGACTGCTGATAATGAAAGTGCAGAGGCCTCCCTCCCAAGCATTAACCACAACAGCTGATCCAGGCAGTCTTTTCCGGCTTTTATGGAAAAGAATGAGTGACTTGTGCATTCTTGTGAGAAACTACTTAGACACCAGATACAGCATCTATAGGGTTTTATGGAAGCAGAATGCAGATGCTTATCAGCCTCCATTTATTTAGCTAGTAATGACAAATGAATTCCTTGGAAATTTACTCCCAATAATCCCAGTGCACGGAGCGCTCGGCATTGAAAGGGCTTGGAGGCAGGGTGGTCAGAAGCACGTACTCCACGGGTCACGCTCTGGCTGGTGCCGGCTGGTGGAAGGGGTGGCAGGGAGGTGAGAGAAGGAGAGGGGCTGAAGGGGAGCAGTAGATGAGGGGAAGGTCCACTTGTGCTCTCAGCTCTGCAGCTGGGCTCAGTCTCTGATGGTTTCTGCCCAGATGCAAACAAGGAGGTACAGGCTGGAAGGGTGCCAGCATACCCTTGCTCAGCGCAGCGCGGTGTAAGTAAACAGATCAAGACAAGATTGCTTATCTTATCCAGGCCATCCTCTGTCCTGCACAAGAATTTTTCCTTTTTGTACATTTTCCAGTATGCTGAACCTCAGTGGATGTAAGCATTTCCCTTAGGAAGTCTTTCACAAGTGACTTGCTTTCCCTGCCAGAAGTCCTGTGGCCAGAAAAAAGAAAAAGTTTCAAATATAGAGGGGATTCCTGCTAAAAGTAGCCTGCAGCCTTGCTCACCTCCCCACACCAAATTTTGGCTAACATGTCCCCAGGCTCCCTGAGCATAGAATAACTCAGTGCTGAGGGGAACCAGTCGGTCTGGGAAGGCACAGAGGCAGTAAGACAGCCTATCCATGCATGCCATGTGTAAGGCAGATTCCCCTCACAGTGCCTGCCCAGCTTCCCTTGCTACACAGCCCAAGGGCTCTTCACTCTCCCTTTCTGTGCACCCTGATAATCTTACTATTGGTAGCTGTGAGATCCCAGAACATAGCAGGAAAAATGGTCTTATCCTGATGCATGGAGTAGGCAAGGACTTCTCTGTTTTCCCCCAAAATCTGCCATCTCTCTACCATTACGGCCTTAGCACAGTCTTGTGCTGTGTTTTTTCCTCCATGGAAAGCCAGGCCAGCTTTCTTCTTACATCTCAGGTAAGAACCCAACCCTCCTTTCCCATTGTCTTCTGCCTAAGTTTCACAATCCCTGTGGTCCTTGACATTTGAATGAAGACATCTCCATAGCACATTAGGGTCAGGTCTGCTGCTTTCATCAATAAAATATTCTCAAGACAGATTGAACCTCAAAATCTAAACTGAGGAGACTTTCAGCTTGTTCTCTGCAGGACTGGCATGACTATGTTGGCACAACACTGCACTGGTCACAGCTGCAGAGTACACACTGTCTTAGCGCATCTACAACTGCAGCATCAAGAACGTTGAGGTTTTGACTCTGATGAGGACAGCAAGAAATATGAGTGTCTGCCCCTGGCCCAGGCCAGGCTGCAGCTTTGTCAAATCAACTAGGTGTTAATTCTACTTGGTGTTCAGTGTTCGCGTTGTATGACATAGCAGAGGCACACAGAAGCACAGAATCAATGTTAGGGGTCAGAAGGGACCTCAAAAAATCATGTAGTGCAACCAAATTCTATCAAATTCTAAAGCAATGGATGAAACCTGGATTTATTTTTAGCCATTCCTGGCCTCCTGAAGAAGTAAATGAGGCAAGCTGGGCCTTGTGGAGCTATCCATCCATCCATCCATCCATCCATCCATCCATCCATCCATCCATCCATCCATCCCTAAAGCCTGCTGTTAGGTGTGGCTCTGGGAACAAGGAAGGTGAAGGCTCAGGCCCTAAGCCCTGAGATTAGCTTCTGCTGGCTCCAGTGCAGACAAACTCTGAGAAGAGAGAGTTGAGTAGGTAATTCATACCTGGTACCCATTTGGATGCCCAGTCTCTTTTCTTGCTCAGCTTCTTCACCATCCCCAGCAAAGAGGAGAAGCAGCAAAATATCCAGCCACTGTTCTAGCCCCAAATCAGCACTCAGCAAAAGGAGAGGCAAGTTTTACCAAGGTGTGGCTGAAGAAAAGGACATGATGCCCCAGGGAAAGGAGGGGAGATTTCCCAGGGTCCAAAACGCCTTCCCTGAAACCCCTCACCAAGGTTTCTTTTCAGTCTGTTTTCATTTTTTCCCGTCTCTCTGTGCACTTTCTCCAAGAGGAAATCTGAAAGCTGACATTGCCCATTTCAGGAAATGAGAAAGCCTTCCCTATTCCCCATTTCTGCTTTTTTCATCCCCAGCTCCCTCCGTCACACCCACCTAACTCTGTGCCTTGAAGCTAAAAGGCTTGGATACACATGAAGGTAGATTTGAACTGTTGTCTTTGATAGTTACAGGCTCTGCCTGTGCAAACCGGGCTTAACACAAAGGTTTCTCATGAAAGTTGGTACCATCAAGGTCTCTCCTGGCTTGGACAGCAGCTACAGATGTCCCTCAGATAAACTTGGGAGACATTTGCAAGTTCGGTTCAAACCTGCCTTGTAGCATTTGGAGAGTGCTCAGATGTTCAAGACATCCCAGATCCTTTAAACTCTGTTCATCACAAAAGCTGTTTAGGCGAAAATGCCCTAGACCAGAGAAAAATGTACCCCGGGGGACTGGGTAGATTATTCTCCTCCACCCCTTTCCCTTCTTTTCCTTCAGGGCAGTGGTCAGCCCCCAGCTCGCCACACCGAGAGGTGTGCATGCACCGTTGGGCCAAGAGGGGAAACGAATCACTTGCGGTTGGAAATCACGATTGCAGCATTCTTATCTTGAAAATGAACATGTGCATCTTCAGAAGCCTGATGGGGCAAAAAGATCTCTGTCAACTCCAGGACTTTAAAACAAGATTTCCTCTGGTTCAGGAACAAGGCTAGTTTCTTATTCATCACAATCTTCCCTCAAAATCAAAACCCAGCCCAAGCCAAACAACCCATATACCAACCTTTTCAACTGCAAAATATGCACATTGGGAATAGGGAGATGGAAAATCTCTACAAGATCTGTAGCTCCAGGCAGGATATCCTCTGTGTTGTGAGCTTCAAGGCTCTTTCAGATTCCTGAAAGCTGGCTGGCTGCAGCCATTGTATCAAATTGGATTACATGGGTAAGAATTCCTGATCTGAATGTCATTTGGCCGTGGCTACTGCATGCAAGCCAAGGCTATGTAGACAACGCTCTGAAAATCCAACAGGTCCTCTGAGAACTTAGAGCTTCTCAAGGCAAAATTAATTAAGAAGTAATGAACTGAGCTTTTGATACCACAGTGGAAGTGTTGCTGCAGGCACAAACACTAAGAGAAGGGTGGTTTTGACTGATTTTTAATTAGAATTTAATAGTGCCCTGAAGTTACATCTCTCATTAAAAAAAAAAATATAAAAGCTTACCTAGTTCAATGTGATGAACAACTCAAATTAGATTTTAACATATGCAAATAACTAGTCTGAAAGATCTGCGTGGGAGTAATAGAGATAGGACAGGTTAAATACTTGACCCTTTACAGTTGATTTTTCTTTAACTGATCCATACGTCAGTTTGTTTGCAATTAAACGTTAGAATTAGTAGAGTTTAAAGGAAGAATGGAAAAGGCATGTGAAATGCAGACACCAAGGGCTTCAGCTGAGGTAAATTAGCACAGCCCATTGATTTTAACTGTGTTAACTGCATTAACTATCTCACTAAAGTGTGCAGATCTTAACAGTGCACAACATTTCCAAGTCACGACCAGTCCTGAGTCCCTGCTTACACTGAGTAGCCTCTTACCCTCCAAGACGTTCCACTGAACACAGCTCAGCATGTATAAGCTGCAGGAAATCTCTCCGTAAAGTCTTCCAAACTGCTCAAAAAGCCCTAGCTGGTAACGCCAGGGGCTCCTGGGTGGCTTAGCCAAGGTTTGTATCTGTAAGACCTTTGCAGGTATGTTGCCGCTCCTGATAGCATCAAGACACCCTCCTGAGCAAGCGCCCACAGGGTCTGGCCCAAGATGGGTTGCCATGAGAGGAAGCCAGCAAAATGCTTGAGCTCATCCTCAGCAAAAAACTCCTTTTGCTGCACTGAATGCAACAGAATATTTATTCCATGTAAATATAACTGACCCTCTTTGACGGGAGTACTGTGATTTTGCCACACGTCTCTCTCAGCAAACGTCTGCCTCAAGCTGAACATCATGCAATGCTAAACAGCAAAATTAAATAATGAACGTGATTCCCCTCAAACGATCCTGCCTAGCCGAGATTACCACTTCAGAGCTTTTCAAATGCATCTCAACTCATCTCATTCAGAGGCACGCTACAGCTGCTCAGCTATTTACAAAGACAAAAGTCCATGCTCCACTTACAATGTCTGGTGGTGGCGGAGCTTTTCACGCAGCAGAGCAGAAGGGAGAGGAGCTGACAAGACACACGAATATCACACCCCCTGCTTGAGACAAAGGGCATTTGGGTACCTGATGTAAGTGCCACGGTTGTTTTCCTCCACTTGCAGAACCAGATAATAAGTGACCTGAATCGCTTACAGATCCCTTGCAGTCGCATGTGAGAGCAGCGGGCTGCAGACTGGATACAGCCCATAATCTCTGGACTGCCATGATCAGGAGTCTTGTCTGTACAGTTCTCTAGTCTTTAGGACTTCATTAAGCATAAGGGGAGCAATAAAAAGTAGTGCTTGTTGTGGTTCGTTTTTTTTTTTTTTTCTTGTTTCTTTTTAATTACACAAGAATTTAAAGGCAGTGTAGAATGGCCATGCCAAGAAACGGTATCTTTCCTTGCCAGTTCCATGTTAATTAAGTACTGATTCTGCAGCTACTGAAAAGCAAGTTTGCATCTTCTCCTTTATGGGACCATGATCTGCTGGGGAGATTGCTATTTGCAAGGAAGGGGGAAACACCCTATTGCCATCCTACCTGTCAAAGGAACACAGCATGGGGACAGTTGTTGGTGTGGCTTAAATATGTAGGACATTAAAATCTCTTCACGTGACCCATGGCAGGTTGTGTTCCCAAAGACACAGGCTATCAAGGGGTGAGGGAATGGGCAGGATGTCAGGTCCTGGACAGGTATTCCATGAAGCACTGGGCAATGGGCTGAAGGTTCACTGTTTGATGGAGTGAGTTTAGTTTGCTTCTGAAGCAGGGTGGTGGGAGGGGATCGTGCTTCATCTGGCCACAAGATACATGGAGTATTTACCTACTTTGAATCTTGTCATACTATTATCAGTCATCAACTGTGGTGAACTCCCTACAAATGCATTTCTGGAGATGTGTTTTGCTCTTGCAGCTTTGGGACTTTTCCATTCTGCATTCAGATATGGTGCAAAATAGAGGCACTGACTTTCCTTCAGACTGACTCGGTCATCTCAGTAATTAAATCAACTCATAGCAGCACAAATTTTGCTAGGTTGGCTATTTATTTTAATCTTCAAGATCCTAGTTCACTCCTCTGACACTTCTCCCAGCAACCCTTGACTGTTCTGCTCTTTATTCATGCCAGCCTCACAAACCCCACTAATTACCCTGGAAACACTGCAGCAAGCAGCGTTGGGAGCAGCAGCATCTACATGCCCAGGGTAGATGAACTATTAAGGTGGGTCCTTTGGGTATGCAGAAGGACACAGCTATAAATTCAGTCTTGGGATACTTTGTGTGGCCAGAATAGATGGGAAAGCTCAGGGGTAAAATGACCTTTGGTGTTTATTGGGACCCATCATCTCTGGTTTGTACTTTCTCCCTAGCTTGGACATGGGCCTGGGGAGAATGTATGGGGACTTGACAGGTAGATAATGATAACAGCTTCTTGGCAATTACTCTGTGTCACCACCCCCCACCCCCACTCCCCCCACCCC
>VXBZ01010392.1:23625-62789 GCA_013399135.1 Heliornis fulica | reverse complement strand
CCACTCCCCCCACCCCCGGCATGATGTTTTTAGAGAGTGTCTAAAGGGGGTGTTGTTTCAAAGAGACAAAGCAGCTCCTCAAGCAGTTTTATGGCTTTGTAATTTATTTACCAAGGCAAGCTCAGGTCAGTCACACTATCTATTTCTTTTTTAATGAGGTGCTGTTTATTTTTCACTCTCACGTTCTGGATGGATTGAGACACAAGAAGGTCAAATGAAGTCTCCAGGGCTTCCAAGGCTAAGACATTCCACCTTTTAATGTGTTAAGCATGGAGCTTGATTTGAAGTCAGGGGAACTGCAAACACATTTAAAGGTGCTTAAAACCCTTCCTAATGAGGAGTCTGAAAAAGACTCTTGGTCATCTGTGTTCTACTGAGTTTTAACACCTATACAGCTCCTCTCACTTCAGCTGAGTCCCATTACCAGCTGAGCTGATATAAAGATATCCTTTGGGAAAGGTCTGCAGAGGAGTATTTTTCATTAGCTCAACTACTGATCAGGACAAATTCAGATGCTCCCGCCGTTTTTCAGGTCTGAAATAGAAGCTCCTAAACTTAGCCTGGAGTTTTCTGTTTCACACCGGTCAAGGCCTGGACACTTGCCTTTCTGTCCAAATATACCAGAGGGACTTATAAAATACACTAACTCTCTTTTTGCACCTTGCCTCCACTTTAAAATTGGTGAAAGACACTTGGGACTTGAGAGATGCCTTGATGGTACATGGAAGTTAACTGTTAAATATTCAGAGGTATTTTTGTTGTGTGGTTTGGTTTTGGGTTTTGCTTTTTTTTTTCCCAAAAGATGCACTTTTTCTTTTCCCATTTCCTTTTGCAAAATAAATCCAATCTAGACTAAAGAAAAATCATTCTAGATGTTCTTGCACAACCAGGTCACTAAAGAAAAGTGTCAGGTGAAAAGCATTAGAGACTGGTGTCACTTATGGTGGTAAAACACAGAACTACCACTCAGGTCTGTGCTGTGGTGGTGCCCGTGGGCTTCAGACATAAATGATGCTTTGTGCTGCACAATGATAAACCTGCAAGCAAGTTGGGATCTCCCAGCTCAGATGTGTATCCAGACATCTGATATAGGGTATATGAAAAATGAGGCACTTAACATCATAAGAAATGAGCTAACTGGGTAAAGGCACAAGAATAACCTATGGAGAACTCAGGAGATGTGACTAGATGTTTATATCCATGTGGGAAAGTCATCACTTCTGGTGGTCCAGTGTGTGTGTCCTGGGGAGGTATCACTAAGGATTTACACTGCAGTTTTGCTCTTTCACCACCTGCCTTCAGACAAGGCTGGAGACAGACGTGGAACTGGATGAACCTTTCTGACCCAGCTCCTGCTTCAGGCTTTAAGTGTTTCAGTTTATTCCCACAGAGACATCCCAGCTCTTATATCAGCAGTTAAGATGTTTGCAGATTCTGCAGGTAGCTCTTGATTCCCTCTCTTCTCTGTTTCAGAGAAATGCCCAAATAAGCAGGCCCTGGATGGTCTTGGGAAGGGGGGTGGGGGGTGGGTCTCAGCCCTTCCTGGAGCTGGTCCAGTTTGTGCTCTAGTTAGTTGTTCACTGGTGCAGGAACCTAAAACCTGACTTTCCCACATCACACACAAGTGTCCTGAACTATGGGGCTGGGTAGTCTGTCTTCCACTTCTTCTCTCTGGTTCAGTGCATGTTTAATTATTTATACAACAGGGAACAGCTTCAGCAGGAGACTTTGAGACTAAACCCCAGAGGATCTATCAGTTGGATGCTCACAGCACTTTTTCAGGACGTGGGAGGTTCTGCATAAACCATAAGAAAAAGAGATTCAGACTGGGTTTCCAACAGTCCAGGAGAGGACTTAAACCAGTGGCATCTATTTTCAGTGCAGATTATTGGTGCACTGAGAAATCTCATGTGATATGGGCATTTATAGAGTATTTTATTTGTGCCCTGTAAATTTAGATGATGAACTCATTCAAATCAGAAGAGATGATGGACTTCCCATTTCTTTCCATGGACTGGGAAGTCATCAAGCAGGATTTAGGCACGATTCCAGCCAAACCAAGATTTAGGCAGGTTTACAGTTATCAGCATGTCAGAAATGTAAGCACTACAGCTTGGAGGGGGGTGGGGGGGTGGCCCTGTTCTAGAGTTAAGATCAAAGTAGCAATTAGATACCTACCTACCTTTATGGGGTTAATCTAAATTAAATCCACAACATAAAGCTGCAGAAGTGCTACATAAGTTATTGGAAATATACAGTTAAATCAGAGAGGAGGGAAAGCTATAAAGCCATACACAAGCACAACCTTCCTGCAGCATAGCCTTTGCTTAGCTTGTATATCACAGAGAGAGATTTTATTAGAGCTCATTAAATTTTAAAGCCTTAATGGATCCTTCTGTACTGCGTGATTGGTACAAAAAGGAGAGCTTGATAAAGCATTAATGCAGCAGGACGAAAGGCATCCTCCACTGCAGTGTTTGTGGCTGGGAGGTGAGCTCCCGGCTGCACAGCATCTGCAGGATTAGCGTGACATCGTCTGGTGAAAGCTGGTACGAGTCCGTTAGCTCAGGGCTGGAGCATCCCTGGGCTGGCAGGAGACGACCAGAGAAGCAGAAAAGGTTTGCAGGGTGAATGAACTGGTCGTGATGCCTTTCAGCAGAGTGTGGGAGTGGGACAGTCAGGAGCATAGGCAGGAAAGATAGCAGCAAATATTTTATTTTTTTTATTTGCAAATATAGCAAATTTGGTGCAACAAAATTATGAGCACCTCAGAAGTCTGGATTCTCGCTTTGCACAAATTGGTTCTGCTGTGGCTAAACCAACAATGGATCTACTGACCTTTTTCTTCTTTCTTTTCCCTCACTTCCCCCACTCATGTTTTTTTTTTTATACTTTAAAAATTTAGCAAACAGTTGGCACACTTTCTTTCCTCCACTTCCAGCCACACTTTGCAGACCAGGTGAAACACACACAATTGTGGGACAGTGCTCTGGCCGTAGCAGGAATGGCCTGGAGCAAGAGATCCAAGCAGAGCAATAGTTACTCTCAGACGGATGCTCTGAGCATGACTTGAAGCTCTGCATTTAGAAACCAAGAGTCTACCTATAAGCCTGCTGTATCTCAGGGATACCAGGGCTGAAATTTTCAAGAAAAACCCAAAAGGGTTTTGGGGTTTTCTGAAACATGGTCTCCTTGCAGGTTGAAGGCCTTAACTGGAGGCTGTCATCTACCTCTCTGAGCTGTACATCCACAGAGGTAATCTGAAACTGCACATGTTGGTATCCAGGTCAGGGAGACAGCATCAGAGCTCATTTGCCTGACTCACCAACTTCCTTGCCAAGTGATCATGAAATTTTCATGACACTGCAAAGTAGCTGATCCACAGCCTCCTAAATGTTGCTGCTCCAGAGACTTTATACCCAGGAAGCACCTGGAAAAATTGATTTGGTTTTGGGATGCAGGATTATTTATGTATTTGTTCATTTGTTGTGGTGGTGGTGCTGGTGGTTTAGGGAAAATAAATTGACTGGGCTGGGGAAAACAAAGTCTTGGGTGAGAGGAGACCAGCTCTGTATAGGAAAACCTAGGACAAACCATGGGAAGACAATACATGGTTGGAATTTCAAGCTTTTCCCCAGGCCAGGGTAATGGTCTCCAGTCTTGGAGCTGAAGTCCCCACCAGTTCACATTTTTAATATAACCAGTGTCAATCACTCAGATGAAGCTACCGTTCTCCAGGGATGCTGAATATCTGTCTAAAAACCTTTTAATGGCAGCTGAAAGTGGTCTCCGAGACCCAATCACAGTTTTGTAGGCTTTTTTAAGTTTCTGTCCATTATGTTTTGGATTCCTCCAAAGCACTAATGACAAAAGTGAATGGCCCAAGCTGTGAATCTGAGTGTTATCCATCATGTTCACAGAACCTGGGCTCAGATATTTCCCTGCCAAGAACAAGCAGTTTCCAAGACTGGGGTCATCCAGCCAGGCATAGGTGAGAGGAGCTATAGCTGTGGGGATTGGAGCAGGGGGACAGACAGATGGTTCAGTGAGACCAGTGGTGCCCCATGCCCTGAAGATAACATCCCTTCTGCAGAACCAGTATTTGTAGAGTCAGCCCAGGACATTCCTGAATTCCTCTGGTTTGAGAGGTTCAGACAAAAAACCACCTATCAGTTAGAGGTACAAGATATTTTGAAGCCACATGTTACAAGCTGAGTCTTGCTTTAACACTCAGTGGGGCCCAGGCTGGGTTCCTTTTTATTCAAAGGTGCTACATCTTAGTCATGTGATTTTTTTCTACATGGAAACAGCTACATTCCTTCTACAAGCAGGAAGGTTGGATGTGCAGCCTGCACGGCCAAGACAAGTCTGAATTTGCCACTTTGAAACTCTCTGATAATTTTCCCTACCCCCGAGTAACTCAAATAGTTGCACAATGAGTGACCCGGGGTGGGAGAGGGGGGGAAGGGAAGCGATCCTTGACTGCGTAAGCGTTGAAAGGTTCCCTTCAGAGCACTATTGTGACAGCTTTTCCAAGCCACCTCTGCGTCCTCTACGTGAAAGTGTGCGAGCTCCTTTCAGCCGTGCAAGAAGAAGACCTCAGCAAAGGCAGCAGGCGTTTGAGGATATTTATGGAGGCAGAGAGCCTAACACAACACAGGCAAAATGTAAATCAGCACTGAGTGCTCACACACCGAGAGCGTGCGCGGGCTGCTCACCGCCGCGGCAGGCTCTCTTCAATAAAGGCCCAAGTAGAAAATGAAAAGCTGTTTGGTATGTGCAGCAGGTAGCTGTGTCAGGCTGCTCCTGGCCCTGCGTGAGGCTTCCTCCCCGAGCTCCTCTGCCTGCGAGGCCCAGGCTCTGCCCTTCAGGCCCACAGAGCCAAATAGGTGCCCGTGTGGAAAGAAGGCACCTACATCTGAGACGGGCCGCAGAGGTTATCCACAAGCAGCAAAGTAAAATTTATTTTTTACTTTTAAGAGTTAGATGTTATCTTTCATGTCACAGCCAGGGCTGCATTCAGACATCTCTCACATAACCTTTCGGGCCTGGAGTTGCGACCCTGGTGATGTGGCCAGGTGGTGCATGACAGCCCTGGCATAGCAGTTACAGGTCTGCACCTCTAGCCAGCTGTCCAACCACACAGGAGGTCCTGCCCGGGAACAGACAAGCAGAGAGACAGACAGACAGGCAGCCCAGTTCCCATCTGACACACGCTTTCCCAGTGACTTACTGGGTTTCCCAGTCAGACACAGAGGAGCTGGAAAGCTTCATTTTGAAACTCCCCTCGAAACAACCACAGAACAGATTTGATGCATGCAGAGAGAGGACTTAAGCATGGTCTCAGGAAATTGTCAGTCAGAAGGCACTGCGGTGCCGCCAGCCCCAGGACCGAGAAAAAACCCCACAATGCTCCCAGCCATCACAAGATGTCCTCCTTGCTCACCCTGGGGGAATTTCCTAGTTTCTCCTCCTTAAGTCCCCAGAGTAGCTCTCCAGGCCCTCACCCATTTGGGGCAGTCGTTTTCAGCTCTCTTGTAACCACATCTCATTCAGAAAATGGGTGGCTTTGTGCTCAGCCTCTCAGGACAATTGATACTGCTTGCTAATCTTCCCCATCTCTACTTCTGAGCTCCTCCTTAACACTTTCTTCCCTGAGGAGATACTAACAGACCCAGTGCCCGTACAACTGAAACCATCCAGATCCTCTCCGGTGAACCTTCAGCTCTGTCTGCTCCAGGAGCTGGACTTTGATCCCTTGGTGTCTATCCCACAGGTCATCTCTGCAGGCCTTGACAATAAAGTCATCATCACCATTTGCCCTGGCAAACTTGTCCCTATTCCTTATCATAGTAACCATTTTTCTGAGAAGGATATTTTCATCTGTATTGTTAGCCTGACCTCTCTTAACTGTGAACACTTCCATGCTCTCCCATGAGCTCAAAGACTGCTCTTCCTACAACAAAACTTTCTTTTAGACCCATTCCTGTTCCTGATAACACCTCCATGACAAATTCACTCTCCTCTTCTTCTCTCATCTTCTTATTCTCTTCCTGCAGTCAGATATGATAACTTTGTTCTTTGCTTACACCATCACCAAACTCTGGGGCTCTTCTCATCTTGCTCACTGTAAAATCTTCTCTCCATGCCACTTCACCATCAGTACCTACAGTGGTACAAATTCCTCTCTCCTGATTATCTATCCAAAACATCACTGCTATGAAAACTCCCTTGACCTCCCTGCTCATTCTTCCTGCCTATGATTTTTTGTGCCTACTCTGATTGTAAGGTATTTAAGTCTTGTCCTGATTTTCCAGACCTAACTCAGTGATTAGTCCTTTCTATCCTTACATTTATTATGCTCTCACCCTCCAATCCTCTTCATGCTACCTGATGCACTATCCATGCTGTGGGCTGTGGGACTGTAGCACCTACCTGACTCACTAACCCTGTGCCTTTATGCCAAAGATGCCTTCCTCTGGCTCAAGATTTCCATTATGTTCCTCCATTCCATTCTAAGCTCTGCAACAAGCAGCTAGGCCACACTGCTATGGGGTGGGAGCTGGGACTGTGCTGATGGGCACTGTGCTGCCCTGCCACATACTGAAGCAGCTCCCCAGACAGGAGCCTGTCTGACTCATGGTGTTTTTCACTTTCTCAAACACATAGTCACCAGCTGTTACTGTCTCATGCTCTCTTCCATAGAATCACAGAGCAGTACGGGTTGGAAGGGACCTCTGGAGATCAGAATCACAGAATCACAGAATCACAGAATCACAGAATGTGAGGAGTTGGAAGGGACCTCAAAAGATCATCTGGTCCGATCCCCCTGCCTGAGCAGGATCACCTCGATTAAATCACAAAAGATCATCCAGTCCAACCCTCCTTGCTAAAGCAGGATCACCCAGAGCAGATTGCACAGGACAGCATCCAGGCAGGGTTTGAATATCTCCAAAGAAGGAGACTCCACGCTCTCTCTGGGCAGCCTGTCCCAGGGCTCTCATCCTCAGAGCAGGTTTTTCCTTATATTGAGATGAAACTTCCTGTGTTCCAATTTGTGCCCATTGCCACCTGTCCTCTCACTGGCCACCACTGCAAAGAGTCTAGCCACATCCTTTTGAGATCCAAACTTTAGATATTTATAAGCATTTTTCAGATCCCCTCTTAGTCTTCTCCAGGCCAGACAGCCCCAGCTCTCTCAGCCTTTCCTCATGCAAGAGACACTCCAGTTCCCCCATCATCTCTGCAGCCCTCAGATGGATTCTCTCCAGTAGTTCCCTGTCTGTCTTGAGACCAGAACTGGACACAACACTCCAGATGTGTTCTCACCAGGGCAGAGCAGAGCAGAGGTGAGGAGAACCTCCCTCCACCTGCTGGCCACTCTCCTCTTAATGCACCCTGGGATCCCATTGACCTTTTGCCTTCTCGATAAACACTTACACCACAACAGCTTGTCTCACAAGCACTCTCCCTTGACCCAGCTATTGTAGATGAAGTTTCATTTTTGATTACTGTAACAGTGGTTTAGAATCAGAATCAGTCTCACTTGTTGATGTTCATGTGTATATCAACAGATCAGCAAAACTGGTCTTGAAACCTCCTAAAACTATTTTCTCGTGAACATTTGGGTCTTTCTTGTTGTCATCCAGATAGAGCTGATATGAAATTATAGCCTGAACGCAGAAAGGAAGATTTGTATTTGCCTAATAATCTGACATAGCAAGGCAAAACAGAACTTTGGAAATAAGCTGTAGGTGGCCAGTACAATGGGTATGAGGCACCCAGGTTTGCTTTTGCTTGTCTCCCATTCTTGAGAGAGAAGGGTAACAGCAGAAATGGGAAAAAATGACTGTCATTTGTAGACTTGTAGTCATTTACATTGGTGGAGAGAGGCCAGTAACAGATTAAAAGAAAAGGAAGTTACTTGTGAAGAAATTTGATGTAACTGATGCCACAGAAACCTGGTGACACAACTTGTCCAATTACTGTAATAAAACTGTTGATTAGAAAGGGCAGACTGGGGGTGGTTGTCTATATCAACAGTATCAGCTTGTCAGCTGCTAAGTCAGGTTTACAAGATTTTGAGCAGAAGAGGAAGAATATCTGCAGAATGAGCTGCTACAGACCGTCAAACAAAGTCAGAAAGTCAAAAAGCAGGATGAGTTGTTCCTTAAACCCATTATTGATAAACTCTCATACGATTTGTGGAAAGAAAAGTTTTGTGTCCGTGGAGGACTTCAGCAAAGGATACATATGCTAGAGGTGTGAAGCCAACAGAAAAATAACATTTAGGTGACACAGGTGAATACTCTAACCCAGCAGGTAGTGCACCCAAGGTGAGATCATTTATTATGACTTATCATGGTGAACTAATTGCTGGGTAGAAATTTTGTTTCTCTCTGAAGGCTAGCCATTGTGATTGCAAGCTGATTATTTCTGGCATTGGCTGCCCTAAAGACTCAGCATTAAAAGGTAAGCTCTCAAGGAAAGTTAATATCCAAAATCGTTGGTAGAAAAAGTGTGGGTAGAAAAATGTGAATGAAAGTTGAGTCCTCTGATGGTGAATTTATTGGGTGGCCGAAAAGTCAGGATTTTCAAGTCGACAGGACAAACAGGTCATGCTAAAAAATCTCATCTTGGTTCAGTGAGAAAGTGAAGGAATCAATGTGAAATCAAAAAGTGATCTATAACAGATGTGAAAGGGGGAAAGGCTGCCAATTAATATAAAAAAGAAATAACTATGAGAAATAAGTAAATGAAATGAAAACCATCTGCAAACACCTCAGAACAGACAAAGAAAGTGCTTAAATATCTACTAAGAATAGAAGTAGTTTAGCAATAGTGCAGGAATGTGTCCTGGTGTCAGCTAGGGTAGAGTTAATTTTCTTTCTACAGCCAGTGTAATGCTGTGTTTGGGAATTGGGGTGAGAGCAGCACTGGTAACACCCCAATGTTTCTAGTTGTGGCCAAGCAGTCAAGGACTTCTCAGTTCTTCATAACAAGAAGGTGGGGGGCACCCAGGAAGCTGGGAGTGGACACAGCCAGAACAGGTGACCCAAACCAGCAAAGAGAGTATTCCATGCCAATTACATCATGCTCAGCATAAAGGGTAACTGGTGGGGGAGGAGGGCACAGCTACAGGACGTGCGGTTTTGGGGAGATCTGGTTCCAAGATGGCTCTGAGCTGCACGGCCTGAGGTGTGTGGTTCAGTGAGAAATTGTATCCTGTATCACCCTTTTAATATATTTTATTATAACCTCCTATCATCATTATCTCTCTCTGCTGTCCCAGTAAACTACCCTTATCCCAACCCATGAGGTTTGTCTTTCTTTATTGGTTTTCTTTTCTATTCTTTCACCTCCAGCACTTTAGAGAGAGCAGCTGCATGGTGTTCAGCTCTCAGCTGGGACAAAACCACAACAGTTTTTTGGTGCCCAACATGGTTGGGATAACAGTAGATCTGACCTGATTGCATTAAAACCAACACGACAATAAAAACCACAACAGAATATCACTAGGGAGAGGTGGCAAAACTAATTTCAAAATTTAAATACAGATGAATGACCCATAGAGTCCTCCAACATCAGGAAATAAAGCAACTGTGAGTGCGTGGCGTTACATGTAGTGACGCTACATGTACGTGGCGTTACATGTAGGCTGAGATGTAGGGAAATGATTCTACCTTTGCATGTTCATGCACAGCAGTAGAAAGTTCGATGCAGAAATATCCCCTGACCTGCAGACCTGTGGAGTCAGGGAGAAGCTTTGGGGATAGGATACCATGTGATGCCTCTCTTACTCAGATTCTCCCTGGGAACTGCAGTCAGCCACCACTGGAGACTAGACCTAGAGCTAGGCAGGTCGTTTGTCCCCCAGTAAAGTCGCTCTGATAGTCTTACAATATCTGTACACCTCCTTTGTGTCCATTCATCAGAGTAATCTGAAAAAAAGAAACCATGAACTACCTGCAACAGCAACCTGCAGAGACCAGAGCAAACACCATTCTCTGTGAGGTTCAGAGCTCAGTCTTTTTTTGGCCATTTATTTGCTTTAGCCCTTATTCTTCATGTTAAATCACTTCTCAATCTTCTGTGACCATATGCAAGTTAATTGAACAAATATTAACACAAAACCCACCTCGTTTCTGGAGTTTCTAGCTATCACAACACCCTTTTGGCCTTGCCAGCACAGGTCTGGCCTTGAGCATGACTTTTGGCAGGGTGCATGGACAGCAGTTGTCTTTTGAGCCCAGCTGTCACGACTATTTCTCTGTTTGATCCACTACAGCTGTTTGTTAAAAGACAAAAATAGCCCTGGCACCAGGGACTGGGACTTCCTTCAGAGAGCAGAGTTCCCCAGTTGCCAGGCCAGTTCCCCAATTTCTTTCCTTCTGAAACGTAAATGTATTTTCCATGTACTTGGCCTGCTTTCAGTAGAAGAGGTACAGACCTTACCTTCTTCCACCCCTCCTCTCTTCACCACATCTTTTCTCTAAAACACTGAGATCCTTATAGGAACTTAGAGGTACAGACCGGTACCCAGCAGCAGCTAAGAAGTCAAGGACTACAGCTGCTGGATTGCCATAAACTAAATAAAAATATGATAACAGGGTTTCTAAAGTAAATCCTGGGTACAACATTGTTTTCCAGAAAGCAATTATTGGTGTTGAACTTCTTGTCCCCAGCACAGGTCTGCCATACTAAGACTCCTGGGGAGAGGAACAATAATTTCACTACATTTTTGAATCCATGCCAGGATAAGGTGCTTTGCTGCTCAGCATTAGGTGTGTGGGAAGATTCGGCTGACAGTCTCTAGGGACTAGAGATGATAAAAAATATTATTTCTAAGCACAGGAAACATTGTGGGTTATATGTGGGCTAAACAGAAAGAGGGGAGTTCGTGAGAAGAGTCTGTTGTTCTGTGAAGAATGGCTTCCAGGAATTATGCCTTTTATTGTACAACTTACATGGAAGAAAATTCCAGGAACTAAAGACTGCTTAACTTTATGAGAGAAGGTACAAACAGGTGTGTTCCTAATGTATTAAACCAGTTGTTTTCCTTGTGTATAAAGGATGGAAGAAAGGCGACAGTTTTCATCAGTGCTCTGATAATTTGGACAAAATACCATGGGAGGTGACCGGTGGGATCTGCATTATTTGCATATCCCCAGCAAGGCTGTGGATCTTTGCAGAAGATGCTTTAACCTGTCAGAGGAACAGGGTGAAACGGGGGTGAGACTCAGAGCCAGACTCAGCAACCATACACCAATGTCGGCAGAAACCTCCCCAGCCAAGGACCTGGCCCACTTTTACACATACTGGAAATCTAGGGGAGGTTTTGGAAGAAGGGGATTGTTTGGGCTGGTTTTTCTTTTGAACCGTGTAATAACACTCCTCATGTCTAGTTGCACACACTCTTTAAAGCTGGGATTCCCCCATCTGATGGAAGCTACAGAGCACTTCTTTAATCTCCATCAAACTATTATTTTAACATACCACCTACACAGCCAGATGAAAAAGCACCAGTAAAAGGCAACTGTTGTTGTTTTGTTTTCTTCCTTCTCAGAAAAAAAAAAACCAACCCAACAACTACCAAATCTTAGAAGAAAAGCTCAGGGTCTGGCTTTGTGCGTACTAACTCCTACTTTCCATCTGGAAATTCCCCTTAGTTATACCATAAACAAACTCCCCTCAAATATGTTAAAATAAAGTGAACTGAAATTCTGTACAAAGCATGGAAGTATGTGATATTTGTTATCTGGTGGTAATGAAAAAGAGACCAAGAGCAGATAGAATCTGACTTTATACTATTTTGTATTTCTTATTCAATGAAGTAATAATTCACCTTATAAAGCATGTGACATTTGAATACTACTTTTAATTTGATTTTCTGATTGAGCTCGATAAGGTTTTTAACTACAAGAGATTGCTTCTCTTCATTCCTGAATAATGGATTAGACTTTGAACAATAAATACAACCATGCTGCTAGCATTTTCCAAAAGGATTTAGGCATCATAAGATGATGCCTTATTGTTTTTCTGCCCTACTAGTGAGACCCCCTCTAACAGGGAGATAAAAACTGGTATCCTAACAGAAAACATTGCTGCTGGCAATAGGTGCAAAACTTCTAGTTTTCTGTGACAGACTCATAATTTCTTACAGCAAACCAGTGTAGGGGTACCACAGAACAATCACAGAGAACACAAGAAGATGTCCATTCTATAATTAATAACCCAGTCTTCATTCCCACCTCCTGTTTCTATGCCTTTGGATTGCTAAGGAGCTTTCTAGGGAAATAGGCCTGGTATCCACTGTGTCCATTTTATTAAAATTTTTATTTTAATAACATTTTAAAACAACAAAGCTAGCTGCAACCTCCCTGTCTGTCATTCTGCCAACCAGCAGACAGAAGTAAAGCATTATTTAAACTGTGTTGTCATGCACTGATAGGAACAGCCACCGAGAGCCCAACGTTGCTCTAACAGAGATCCATTTACTAAAGCGGCCCAGATCTATCTCCATAGCTCTGCTCTGGAAATAAGACCTCAGTTCATAAAGCATTTTAAGTGCATGTTTTAGACTGATATAAGCTTCAGTTCTGCCTGCAGTTGAGCCAACATAGTAATCTGCCGCCAACTGCCTTTATACCATCTCTGGCATTCATCAGAGCCTTGGTTGGGCCAACTCTTCTCACTAAAATGTCAGAAAACTATCCTACTGTTTACTTTTCAAAGGGAGCTGGACTTTCCCCTTTGGAAAGAGGTGGACCATGACGTTGGCCTACCCCACCTCCTGGAGCTGTGCCCTCCAGCAGTCATTTCGGTGCTCCCACTGCTAGCTACAGATATTTATGGTCATCTGTCCACAGAATAAAATAGGTCATGTTCCACAGCCCTGAACAACATCTAGGCATCTCAAGAATCTTGAATCCAAGCAGAGAAAATACACAGCATCCTTTCTGGACCATCTTCTTTCTTTTGTCCTCACAGCACTTTCCTCCTGTTCCCAAAATTGTCGGGATATCACCCAAGATGACGGGACAAGAAAAGGTCATTATAGTGAAATGAAAGATAAACTTCATGGGTTTACTTGTATTAGTGTTTTCTTGGGTATCTGGCACTTGGGAGCCTAACCAGACACACTTTATTTTGATCCACATATCTCCTGTCTGTATTCCATAAACTGCAGCTCCAGGATGCAGCTGGACTGCAACCCACCTGCCAGACTGGGTTCAGTTTGCCCAGGATCTGAGAGGTGATGTTAGTACAGCACACATTGAGACTTCTACCCAGTCAGGTCAGCAGGAGTCTTGGCCTCTATCTGTATAGTTTTTAATTTATAATAATACCCAGGTCTCATGCAGTACCTTTTAGCCACCTCATTTCAAAATATCTTCGAGGAAGTTAGACATTACAGCTGTATTTTTAAATAGAGAAAACAAAGACTCAGAGATGAGATTAATGAAAAGAACCCACAAGATCTGTCCAGAACGGAGCTGCATCTGTTTCCTTCCCATTATTTGGCTGCGTGCTCTAGCAAAGCCGGTGGAGAATTATCAGGTATTTGCATTTCTTAAAATGTGGAAGCCACAGGTTTGTCTGCACTGGTTTTATGCAAAAAACCCCACATGTTGGTAACTTGGGGTACACAGAGCTTCGTGGTGCCAAGGCCCACCTGCTTCCACTTTGCAAACTCATGCTAGAAGAGCTAATTCAGGTATCACCGACATGCACCACAGACTTCAGGGCAGACAGACTTTCCACCTCCAGCCTCATGTGCTAAAATATGTCTGTACTACACCAGCACCCATTGAAGCTACACCTTTTGTCTTACCATGGGTAGTTCTATTAACAAAATGACTGAAGCTTCTAGTGTCAGGAGAAAAGAGGATGACAGGGACATCTCTCAATCTTTCCGATTAACATGGTTGTTTCACAAATGCACCTTCAAAAATATATTACCAGCACCAAGTATGGCATAGAAATATTATTTGGAAAATAATTTTGGCTGCAAATTCATTGTTTAAGTGAATGAAAACTGCTGAGCACAAACCAGAATCCCAAGTGTCTAAAGGAAGAACAATTTATAGGAAAATATGTTTATACAGAGAAAATTGTGCCAGAGTCAGCATTTTCAGGGGTAGATTTTCCTGTTGTCTGTTCCATCTTTACAATGGAATAACAGGATCTGAAAAACTGGTTGGAAAGCAGGGGGAAAGGCTTGGATTTTTTTCTTCTCAGTGTTTATGCATACCTAGAAATCTCAACGAAGACCATACCTATATTTTCAGGCTGCATTAGAGTATTAATTTGAGAAAATAAAAGGTGAAGCAAATATCTCAAGATACGTGCCTCACTGTATCTCTCTTTAAGTCTGAATGCCATGTCTTCATCTGCTACTTTCCTTTCTCCAAAACATTAAGATACTTATGACAGTACAGCCAGAGACTGGAAGGACCTTTCACATATACTAGCATCCCTCAACACTCAGAGAATAGTTTGGGTTGGAAAGGATCTCAAAGCCCATCTAGTTCCAACCCCCTTCCATGGGCAAGGACACCCTCCACTAAACCAGGTTGCTCCAAACCCCATCCAACCTGGGCTTGACCTTCGTGAGGTTTATATGAGCCCACCTCTGTAGTCTGCCAAGGTTCCCCTGGATGGCATCCAGATAAAGGCTAGTATCCCAGCTGTAAACAAGGGAATTTCTAGTGCAGGAGAATCCCAAGGTGAAGCAAGTTCCCATCTCTAAGTAAATGCAGACTTTTCCTTTGAATCAAAGGACTCGTTCTCAGTGTTCATCCGTGACAGACTTCCACAAAATGCCATGATCAGGAGAAAACCCAGAACATTAAGTCCTGTCCTTGAAATCTGCCAACCTGTTGTTGTTTTGTTGTCCTGTGGCCTTTTTCCTCCCACTCCTCCTCTGTGCCACTTCCTATTCCTGTGATGCTCACATGGCAGCTCCTGTACACCTGAATCAGTAAATCAAACCATTTACTGGGTATTATTTTCAGTGGGTACTATTTTCAGTGTTGTCTCTGCTCTGCAAAACATTTCCTGCTTTCCTGTCTGTGGTGTTTCTCTAAGGAAACCCTCAGCAATGAAGTCCCAGTGCAGATGTACCAGGGGTAGTCCACAGACACCTGCCAGTTCAGTGGCAGTTTGCACTAGGAGGGTACAAGCTTCCTAAAGCCCCTCAACCTCCATGGGCTTGACGCAGCTCTCCAAGGTAGTCTGCCAGAGTCTTTGCTGTGAAGAGCTGGCAGTGAGACTCCCTTACCATAGTAGGAGAACCTGATGCAATGTAAACACAATACAAGAAGTGCATGGACCTCTTGGTTCAAGTCCAGAGGAAGCCACGAGGATGATCAGTGGACTGGAGCTCCTCTCCTGCTAAGACAGGCTGAGAGAGTTGGGCTTGTTCAGCCTGGAGAAGAGAAGGTGTAGGTGAGATCTTATAGTGGTCTTCCAGTACCTGAAGGGGCCTACAGGAAAGATGGAGAGGGACTGGTTACAAGGGCATAGGGTGATAGGACAAGGGGGAATGATTTTAAACTACAGCAGGGGAGGCTTCTATTAGACATCAAGAAGTTATTCACTATGACAGTGGTGAGACACTGAAACAGATTTCCCAAAAAGGTGGTGGAGTCCGCATTCCTGGAGATGTTCAAAGTCAGGCTTGATGGACCTCTGAACAAGCTGATCTAGTTAAAGGTATGTCTGCTTCCTTCGGGGTGGGGGCTGGTTGACAAGATGACATTCAAAGGTCCCTTCCAACCTAACTCATACTATGAGTCTATGAATCTATGAAACACCAGAGACCTTTGAGTCTCTGCTGCATCATCTCGGCTAAGCCCAGCTGCAGAGGAAACCATTGGAGGCTAATGGGAAAAGAACAGGAGTAAAAGACTGTTTGGTTATATGACAGTGGTGTCTGGGCAGGATTAGTTTCATCTGAAACCCAGGTTCATCCAAGGCACTTACTCTGTGTACGCCAACTCCTTGTCCTTCAGACATTCACCTCACTGTGGCTTTCAAACAAGAGGTCACGTTTTATGACTTTTTTATGTGTGGTTGAAAAATGTTTGCATTAACATGAAGTATAGTAACAAACCCCAAATAACCATGCAGTAGCAAGGAGCTCTGGGTAGCCACATGAAAAAGTTGCCTCTCTCAGTAAGTAATCCCTTGAATGCTTACCGAGATACTGCAATTTCATCAGCTTTTGGCTTTTGTCTTTCAAGTTATAAACAAATTGAGGCTTGAAAGTACAGTGTTGTGTGTGGAAAGTGCAAAACCAGTTTGAATTTCTGTCTCTTTGCACCACATTGTGTTTGCTGAGGAGTGTAGATCCTGCTATAGATGCGCAATTGGTTCTTCCCTCCAAGTCTGCTACAGTTAAGCCAACCAACTTCAGGTGGTGAAGTACCCTGCTGCTACTCCAACTTTGGTTTTAAAAAAAATTAGAAACCTGTATTCTTTGAAATGCACCTTCTTCCTGCCTCATGTACTAACAACTGTAACCTCTTTAACCCTGTGGGTGTTATATTTCCTAGTATAAGGATAGGGGTTTATAAAAAAACAGCCAGATATATCCGTCAAAAGGCTGTGACCTGGGCCGCAAGCACGGTGCAATCAGCAGAGCTGCAGGCAGTGTGGCGTGGCACTCAGGGCAGCTGGGCAGGAACTGGCATCTGCAATTGGAGTCTCTTTATAGCTTTCAGTTGCCTTTTTGCCCTGGTTTTGGCTGGTATATAGTTAGTTTTTTCCTGGTACCTGGTATAGTTCTGTTTTGTATTTAGGATGAGAAAAATGTTGATGACTTGTTGATGTTTTAGTTGTTGCTAAGTAGTTCTTACATTAGGTCAAGGACTTTTCAGTTTTTCATGCTTTACCAACTGAGAAGGCTGGAGATGAACAAGAAGTTGGGAGGGGATGCAGCCAGGACACCTGACCCAAACTGGCCAAAGGGATATTCCATACCATATGGCATCATACTCAGCATTTAAGTGGGGGGAGCTGGCCAGAGGGAGAAGTACCACTACTCAGGGACCAGTTGGGAATTGATCAATGGATGGTAAGCAATTGCATTGTATAACCCTGGGTTGTTTGGGGATTTTTTCCTTTCCCTTCCTGTCCTATTAAACTGTCTTTATCTCAACCCATGAGCCCTTTGTTTTTCTTTTCAAACGGTTTTTACCTCAACCCTTTTTTTTAATTCCCAACCGTCTCCCCCATCACTGTGGGGGAGTGGACAAATAACTGTATGGTATTCAGCTGCTTGTTGGGTTAAGCCACAATACTTTTATTTTGGCAGTTTAGGCTGAAAAAAAGAACAGTGTGGATGGGTTGGGATGTCTGGGGATATGAACATTCATGGATCAAGTTCGAGGCATGGAACCAAATCTGCTGCTGCTGCAGCACACTCACTCATCTCGGCTTTGGTTCCTGGTGGCCAGTGGCAGCATCATCTCCCAAAAAGGCTGCTGGATATAGTACTGCTGTGTACCTCACCTCATCCCAAGGACCCCAATGTACAGGCTGACACCTCTTTACTCTTACCACACAGAATACAACCCTGTCATTACCCCAGAGAAGTCAGTCAGTAGAATCAGAGGTCACTAGGATGCACCTTGTAACAACCAGGTATGCTGTGCCAGGGAGCTCTTGCCAGGCTACATATTAATCCCAGCACATGAAGCAGTAGGACTGTCAAGTGTGACAGGGCTTTTCTCTTTGGGGTAAGAGGCTTTTGCTTGATGACAGCATGAACAGTTGCATACTTATGAGTTTCCACCTCCGAGGCACAGAGCACATTACTGCATCAGTAAAAACCACAGACAACTAAATTTTCTACACTTCATTCACACAAACAGACAAATCAAAAGAAAGACTGCCAAGAACTGATATGGGATAGAGGCATTTATGCAACCTGGCAAACCAGAAGTAATCTAACCATCATCCTGCCCAGCTGTCATGGTTTTGCCCAGCTGAGAGCTGAACACTACACAGACACTCTCTAAAATTGAGGAGGTGAAAGGATAGAAAAGAAAACTAATAAAGAAAGACAAACCTCATGGGTTGGGATAAGGGTAGTTTACTGGAATGGCAGAAAGAGATAATGATGATAGGATTTTATAATAAAATATATTAAAAGGGTGATACAAGATACAATTTCTCACCGAACCACACACCTCAGGCTGTACAGCTCAGAGCTCTCCCGGAACCAGATCATCCCCAAAACCGCATGTCCTGAAGCTGTGCCCTCCTCCCCCACTGGTCACCCTTTATGCTGAGCATGATGTAATTGGCATGGAATACTCTCTTTGCTGGTTTCGATCACCTGTCCTGGCTGTGTCCACTCCCAGCTTCCTGGGTACCCCCCACCTTCTCGTTAGCAGGGCAATATGATGGACAGATGTCAAGGACAGATGTCAAGGACTTCTGTCCTTGACAACTGAAAACATCGGGGTGTTACCAGCGCTGCTCTCCCCCCAACTCCCAAAACACAGCATCCCACTGGCTGCTAGAAAGAAAATTAACTCTACCCTAGCCAACACCAGGACATCAGCACAGCATGCACCACACATAGGAAAGGCAGTGAATTGAACATCTCAGCGGCTGACACTTCTATGTTTCATTTCCAGCTGCTTGACACGAAGGTTTACTCACTCCCTGCAGACTGTGTGCTATGAACTGAATGTGCAAGCTCTGTGATGAGATCAGCTCAATGGTTTTGCCACTGAGCTGGTTGAGATGGAGCAGAGATAGACTGCTTGTGTCAGGAGAAGGCTCTGTGGGTAGGAAATTGCTGTGAGCAAGCTGAGCTTCGTTTTTAGCACAGGGCTCATCCTGCTCATCCCACACTACCTAGCTGTCCTGATATCAACTGGAAAAAAAACCAACCCAACCCATAGCTACTTTCTGTCCTTGTCCCACATCAACAGCATCACAGTCATTGTCAGAAATAAACCAGGTTTGAACAACAAGCTACTAAGCCTCTTTAATAAGCACAGTTACATATCCTACCAGTGCAGGGGAACTTGTCCTTGTGCTTGGTCAGAGGAGCATGTTGCTGAGCAGACCTCAGCACTGTGCCCTCAATGTTACTTAGCCCTGCTCTGGCCACTCCTGTCCTGGAGATACTCTTGAGCACTTTTCTGCTTTGCTTTTATCATTAAGAAAGTCCTTCCTACCATCTTGTACATGCAGGACAGACAGGTCTGCAGCTCAGTCCCCATTCAGTGTGCTGCTTATAACAAGAGAAGTCAGATATTTGGCTTTTCCCTCCCAAAACTTATAGGAGATGTTCTCATTTCCTTATTTTTCCACACTGCAAAATTTACAGCCATGTTTCATCCTTTTCCAAGAAAAAAAGAGCCTCACTCACAAAAAGGTGTGAAACTATACAACAATTGTCTTTTTGGGAAACCTTGCCAAGCTGCTATGTGTGTGTCACTGTGTGTGTTCATCCATACGTGGAGGTAGGAGAGGCAGATGTTTAGTCCATGCATAGGTTCTTGTTGGTCCTCACTAGGGAAGATAACAATAACAGAGTCTTTATGTGCAATGGGACAGAGGAATCCAAAATATCCTACCAGCTTTTCTCTTGATGGTTTCTAAATATAAAAGGACAGTGAAAAATCTCAGTCTGAAAGTCTATCAAAGATATCGGAGCCCATCAATCTTCCAGTCCAAGATACACAAGCTTTTTCTCTATCATACTGCTGTGAAAATCCCCCCCTCACCCAAAGGCCTGTGTTATGAAGCAGTGAGCTAAACCAAATCTGGATTCTTTCCTCTCTTATTCTTTGGAGAGTCACTGTACCCCAGTGGGAAAATAATGAACAGCGCAGAGAAGACATCTGGTATGCAGCTTAACATGCAACGTTAAAGAGAACTATCTAAATAGCACCCAGTAATTATAAGGTAGAAAGAAATATGCTCAAAATGCCCAATCTAAACTCACTGGGGCTCAAAGAAACATTTCTATTTACTTCAATTTGATTTAGACAGAGGCCAGAGGGTTTCAGCCTTCTGCTATAAATGATTCTTTATTTAATCTATTTTTCTTCCTGGATATGAGATCAGTACAAGACAACTGAGCCCAAAATTTATATTGCTGTACTGCTTGTATCGTCTGTACTAAATAAAGACTAAACTTACTTGAAATGCTTGATTTGTTTTTGCCACCACAGAAGCACTAGCTCTGTCTTCATCCCACTGAATCATAGCATTATTTAGGTTGGCAAATCTCTTCTCAAAGCTGCTCAAACCACCATCTCATTTTCTTTAGCATTCTCAGTCTTTTGTAGCACTAGAATGGTCCTCCCCCCACCACCCCCTTCTATTGGTCCCTAATACTGCTCCTCATCCACTTCAATACGTAAGCATTTCATACATATGCAAGGGAATGTATGTGTAGCACCCGGGGTGAGTATTACCTCCACTGTACAAATAAGGACTGAGCACCTACTTCAGGCATCTTGCTCCTCTGATAGAGCCTGATAGCCCAAGCCAGTAGGGTTTCGGGTGATTTGTTGGGCTCTAGTCCCTCCATGACATGTTAGCACAAGAGTTAAGGTATACACCCAGACAATGAGTCCAAGAGAGAAAACTTCTGGTCCTAAAAGGTAGTTACAAGAGCTGAATCTGCATCTTCTTACCCATGAATAAGTGACAAGATGTGAAAGAAATCAATTCCTTTGTTAACACTTCCTTTTTCTCTGTTTCAGATTTCTTGAAACCTTTGACTTTGCAGTGATGCTGCAGAAACTCCAGTATCCAGTGTTCTCTGTTCGGTAGAGATGCTATCACACTCAGTCCCAGGGCTGCACTTACACACAGACCTGTCAGCAAAATGCTTTTTATTCCTTCTATCTTCCTGTTAATTCCACATTTTCCTGCACTATTTGGGTTTTTTTCCCTAATTATCTTCTACTTACAGCAACTAGTGAACAGTTTCTTCTGCCTTTTCTCACTCTTTCAGTACATTTTCAGGAGTTGATCTTCCCCATAGACATTCTTTGCCACAGATGTCTTTTCACAATGACTTTCTCAAGTGATGGCAAGACTAAGATTTTTCAAGCCTGGGGTATTCGAGTCACCCTCCTATGTGTACCCAAGTGGTTAACTACAAGTTACACATTTTGGGAACCTGACGTAGTCAGTTATGAGTGTATACAATATTGGTAGCAACTTCCTGCACTTTTTAGAGCAGCCTGTGAGTACAGCACAAGTTGGAGCACTTCATCCGCCCCTCTGCAGAAGCCAGCAAAAAAAGAAGTAAGTGATTTCTGTCTCTGGGGCAAGGCATTGCTTCTACTTAGCAACATTTTGCTTCTGCTTTCATTACTGCTTTCCACACTGCACATTTGTGCTTCAGAAATACAAACTCTGTTGTTGCTTCACCGCAGTTTAAGTCTCCTTATGACTTAAATTAGACAGAAAGTGTTGTTGGGTCTGTAAGAACTAGAGTTCATTGAAGCTGATGGAGTCCTTGTTACCTGTCCTCCTTATGAATTCCCTTTCCTAGAAAGAATATATTTCTCTCTTACAAAACAATTCTTGTTCCAGATGATTAGGATTGAAGGATTTTGGCAGGATACAGGTTGCTGTGAAGTTAGACTTAACTATCACTGCAGAGCATGAGGCATGACTACAGAATTACATTAGAAACACAAATACTGGCCTTCCTTTGGTAGACTGCAAGGACAACTCACATTTGGCCTTTCCTCTCTGTTACTCTGCTGGAATGGCAAGACAAGCATTTTATTGTGATGTTTACCTGCCATAGTTACTTATTCGATATTCTATATGTCTTCTTTTTTTCTGTCTTTTATTCACACGGTACCCCTGCTCTCTGGCACTACAGAACATGGAGACTGAGTTAAGATTTATTTAAATTTTTTTGTCAAATATTATGGTAATTGAATTGTTTGAGACTTCAAAAATACTGGGTCCATGCTCAATGCTCACCAGAGCAAACCAAAGACCTTGCTTTTAAATGAGACCTGATACTCCTCAACATTTAGCACAGCCGTTATTGTGCGTAGTAACCACAGCTTTGAGACCACAAGTAACAGCATCACGCTGGCAGATGGGCTGAAGGAATGCATTTGGGTTCCTTCCTTTGAGTTTTTAAAGGATGCTACTTTTGCTTTGAAAGATTTTGAGATCTGAGAGAATCTTTTCTATGCCAAGTAAGACTTCACAAAGGGTAAGCATCCCACCAGACTTGGGCTGACCCCCTGACTTGATCAAACTGAATTGTTTCCTAATTTATTTCTCTTTGTTACCTCCTCATTTGTGTTTATGTTGCAATAGAAAGCACTACAGATTATAGCTATTGGCTTCTCAAAATTTTAACATTGTTTACTGCTCTACCGAAACCTAAGGGCACCTGGGCTTTGTTTTAACCTGTGTTCTCTGTAATCCTATTTAGACCAGCTGCTGCCTTTAAACCAATGATTCCTTGACTTCCAGGATCCTCATATGAGGGGGGAGGGAAATAAAAAAAAAAAACCAAAACCAAAACAACCAAAAAGCAGGACCAATTCTTCCCCCTTATTGTGCTCAATGGGCAAGGTTGATTTTCTTCTGAGAACTTTTGCACAGTTCTGTGCCCAGGACACTGCACTTACTTAAAAAATAATCTCAGTTTCAGTTGAGAATTCTACTGAATTCTCCCTGAAACTCCAGGCAACTGTCAGGTTCAGCATTCTCCCTGTGTCTTGGGGAGACACTGATCTTAAAGTCTCATCACAGTCACACAAATAACATTGCTGTAAAAGTAGATGTGCCCAAGGGCAGCATTTCAGCTGTCTGAGGCTCCCGTGGCAGAGCTCAGTCCCACTTCAGAGCTGAGATGGAAATGGCAGAGCATTGTGCAGAATGATTTTGCCCTCCCAGCCACGTTCCTTTATCTTTGCATACAAGAGGCTACGAAACTGCGTGTAAATCAGTGGTTCCCAAAACAGAGCAGAAGCGGAGAGCAGCATCACTGCAGTTACAGAGAGGGTCATGCTGCCAGCACGTTGTAGTCCCAGTGTGACAGAAACCTGGCTGGAACACTGGCTGCACTACAAACAACATGGTGGCTCCCTGTGCTCAGCATGACCTCAGGGTTTGCTTGCCTTTTCTTGTGTGCCATGGGGTGTAATTAGCAGTTCAGTGCTGAAATTAATGTTGTCCCATTTCCACATGAGGTTGTTTTTTCTCCTTCTACCTCTTTTCTCTCCCTGCACAGACTCAGCTGCCTGCCCAAAACTATCTGGGTATCTCCACGCTGCCTCTGGCTCCAGGGTTGCTGTGCATGTCTCATGCCTGGAACCAGGACAGGTTTGGCAGGGTTTACTGATAGGACAACTTCTCACAACCCTCTGCCACGTGTTACTGCCACCCAAGCTGGGGTCTGCCTCGCTGTGTGAAAATCACTGTTTTCAACTGAACCCTTCAGGGGCTGTATAGTATATAGTGTAACATTATTTTTGCTTAGACAAGCCTCCTCTGCTGGGGCTGTGATGGAGCAATGAAGGAGGAGGTAGTCAGGGATCCCATCTTACTGGCAGAAATCCCATCACCTTTCCAACTGTTTTTTGTAGAGCATGTTGGGTTTGACAGAATCTGCCTCTTTAAACTACTGCTATATTGATCTTCTCTGCTTTCCTGAATCAAAGGAGGGAAACCAGTTCAGATACATACTACCAAACACATCTAAGTCTCAGACCTGGCTGCTGACAAATACTCTTCAAGGATGAAATTTCCTGCTGCAGGCCTGAAGTCCAGAAACACAAAGGATTCATCATTGAGTCTCGGACCTGCAAAGTGAACCAGGTTGTATCAGTGCACAGGCCTGTCTGAGAGAAGTGGGAAATTCAGAACAACGTCTACTGGAAAAAACATATGATTTTGATATTCCCAAAGAAGGTCACTTGGGGGAGTACCTGGTAGCTGGGATTTTACACCAAAATCTTCCACTGTAAACTCTAAGGGTCCCAACCACAAATGAAATGCTTGTTGGGGCACATGTACAAACCTGACAGTTGAGGATTTGGACAGGAAATTTAGCAGACGTAAGTTGGTTTACAGAGAAGTCAGAAACATATGTAGATTCAAAGCGGCATCATTGAGCGTCACAGTTTTTGCTGCTATAATGAAGGTCTGAAGGGGAAAACCCTGCTGCTGGTATGTGAGCTAGCTGGCTATAGGAGGTGACCTAGATGGCACAACAGGGAAGTGGTAGTTCTCCGATTAGTGGGGAATGAATCATAGAACAAGAAGGAACAAAGTGATTTTCATGGTAAATGGAAAAGGAGGAAAAATTGATGTCTGAGTTCAGAGCCTTTGTAAATACCACCTTTAACTGCTCTGTTAAAGCCAGGACTGTTTCAACTCTAGAACGTACTGTGGTTTTCACAAGGGTTTGCAGATCCCACCTGCAGAGACATATTCACTTCCCACACAACTAAAACAATTCCGAGGGGCTAGACTTCTCGGTAACAAGGGCTGTGTCTGTGAGACCACATCTGGTAGGTCACAAGATTATTCTGGGCATCTTTTTGCTGTGTTTTTTCTCAGTAATATTTTTACTACTGATGATGCTGTCAGTGTCAGCAACTCCCACGTCACAGCAGCCCCACACAGCCCCACAAGGGCAGTGCCAGGAATAGCAAGACCCTGTGGAGATAGTTAATCTGTCACAAGGTCAAAGCTTGACACAGTCTTTCCATTTTCCTAACGTTAGAAGAAGTGGCCATTCTGTCTACGTTCTTGTCAGCACAGATGAACCACACTCTGGCTGGGGTATTTCAGAGGGGTAAATGGGACAACCATATACTGGGGGTGTAGGAAAAGCCTGTGATCTTTGTGACTGTTGCTATTGGAATGGAAGCACAGGAACAGGGGGAAGCTTGTCGATTTTGGAGTTTGATCAGAAGTATTTGGTTATGAATAAAGCACACTCTGCAAGTGTCACTGCCTGGTGACAGTCCTGTCTGGACAACTGTTCCCTGAGCCAGCATCCTCTGGCTTCCATAGGAGCCTGAATGACAAAGGAGGTATGAATTACCATTTGTGGAGCTCCTGGTTTGAAACCCACTAACTGACTTGGGACAGAGGCAGGGAAATCAGCAGCAGGATGGTGAAAGGCTGGAATAAACTGTAGCAATGCAGAGACCCCACTGGGAAAGAGAAATATGGGAGACAACAGGCTGGCAGGATGCAACCAGTGTCTCAATAGAGCAGGGCTCAGCACTGACAGGTCCCCAGCACACAGCACCCAACTGCCATCGGGCACAACCCTTGGCTGTTAATAAACTGGCACAGGGGAATATCGAAAAGAGCCACTGGCCAGCCACAATCTACAGCCAACTTACAAACAAGCAAAGTGACTTGCCTTAGCACAAGGTCACGAAAACACATGCCCTCTACCCAGCCCCACTACAACAGCACTGTTCTGTTCATGTGTGGCAGCAATAGAGCCTGAGGTCCCCACAGCCTGTGTGGGTCCAGGAGCAGAGGTGTCGGGTGCCTCCCAAGAGCTATCACTTGCATTGGTCCCGGTGTCACACGTGGCCACCTACCAGCATTCATTGAAGGGTAAGGAGATGTGTGGTCTCAGTCCAGAAATCTCCAGCAACTCCAGGTGAACAGTTGCTGCCACAGAAATTATTTTGAGTCATGATAGTTTAGGGTGAAAATGGTACTTTCTGTGGCTCCTAGCGTGTTTCTAACTGGAGGTTTGGCAGGAGTCTCCTGTTGGAAAGCCTGGACAACTGAAGAGCAGAAGAAAAAAGGTGTCCATAGGTAGCTTCTGGGGAGATCTTAAAGTCTAGAGAGCTCTTTGTTATAGGCACACCTTACTGTCCTTGGTGCTTCTTTGTTCAGCCACCTGAAGTTGGATTGTCCTTAAACCCCTCAATTAGATACACTCAGCTCTAGCAGCATGCTGGCATGGCCAGATCTCATTGTTTTCTTGGAACAGACCCTACCTCATATCCCAGCCTGCTCTTTTGGGAGTCCAGAGGAATATTTATCCACACATAACACCTCAGTGAAAATCTGACAGCACTTGGCTATGCTCTGACATCCAGGAGCATCCCAGGGTGGGTTAAAGAAGCTGTGTGTGGGATGACCCCTCTCATCTCCTTCTTCCAAGCCACACTATGTTCCAACATGAGCCAACAAGACAGTATGGCCAGTTAGGTTTCCAAATGAGCCATTCAAGTAACAGAAGCCTTATTTAAATAGCCCCACTAGACCTTATGTAGACAAGCTGCTAGCTACAACAGAGTACACCTGCCCTGCAACAGCTGCTCTCCAATGCTCTCAGGAAGCACTGAGAAACCAAAAGTCCCAAAATCATGAGACACAGCCTCCATCATGAGACTGGGGAAACAGGTTGGATGGTACAGGAGGAATTTAGGGTCTGGTTTTAACCTGTGCTACTCTGTATGACACTTATGTAGCTTCTAGCTGTTTTTAGATGTGTTGAATAAGATAGCTTTAAACCCCATAACAGCAGCTTTCATTTGCACACTTCTCTCTTGCCTGTCTGGAATTCTTCCCTCCTATGCAGTCCCTCACCAGGTAGTGTAACACAGCAATAGGACACCCAGTTTATAGAAGAATCACTAGTGTAGGCTGGGTCCTTTGTCAACCATGAATTATGACAGCTCACCTCATTAATGCCACAGACACTTATTTTTATAAAATAGTACATTTAGCTGCAGATCATGAGAAGGAGGAAACAGATGTATGGATCTACCTAAATGCCATAGGTGTTTAAAACCTCTAGCAGCTGAGAGCTCACATCCACGGACAGTGTATCATGAGATAAACACTCTCCTCTCATCAGAAATTATTGCTGAGTTCCCCTCCTGAAAGGCAGATTATTAATATCTCTTCTAACAGGTTTTATATTTTTTATAAGACTACTTATATCTGCAGTATAGAGTTAAATATTAAGGCTGTAAAACTAACCCTGAGGTACTGCTGCTTCCTGACAGCTGCTATTTTTGGCCTACAGATGCTCCATAGCTTATTTTAGCCAGCCACAGAGGGATTACCTGCTTCACCACAGTGCTCTATGCCTATATCTTGCAGTTGGACATTAGTGTTACCACTGACACAGAAGTACTTGCCTCTAGCAAACCTACCTGAACCCTTGGCACTAAACCAAAGCCTACGCCATGCCTTGGTTCAGCAGAAGGCTGTTCAGAGGTCTTCCTTGTTTCTTAAGAGTCTTCTCCTCTGCTGCAGCAGCCAGGAGAGTGTTCAAAAGAGGGTAAAACTCAAACAGAAATCTCTCAAATCAAATATATTTTGCAGCTTCACCCTTTAGAAATAACTTGGAGATTATTTATTTTACTAGCCATTAAAGCTGCTTTGTACCAGTTTTATTTGTTTCTGCACTCACCTCCCATCAGTGGTTTCCTTCTGATACAGCTAGGATGGAGGCAGACCTTTTAAGACTGTGTTGTGCTCAGACCAGGTTCCCAGTATAGTCCTATAGTTTTAAAACAGCCTTTTTTACTCTATAGAGCTTTGAAACTATATAGTTTCTAAATTATATATTATAGTATTATATTGAAATTTGAAACTATACAGTTTCAAATCCCATTATCTCGAGCGAGTCAGTAAAAATACTGGTCTGCTGGATAACTAAATGGAGCCTTTGCTGCTTTTCCTTTGTATGCTGAGACTTCATCTCTTTATTACTAATGAAAAAAAACCAACAAAAAAAAAAAACCAAAACAAATGAAAAAACCACCCCACAACCAAACTAGTTCACTGACTTGCTGGGTTAATGGCCAATTCATAGCCAACCTGTTATCCCAGGTCCTTCTCCGCAGAGCTCCTCTCCAGCAGGTCATCCCCCAGCCTGTACCTGCAGTTGTTCCCTCCCAGGTGCCAGACCCTACACTTGCTGTTATTGACCCTCATCTGGTTCCTCAGTGCCCAGCTCTCCAGCCTGGCCAGGTCTCGCTGAATGGCAGCGCAGTATTTCCTGCGTGTCCACCACTCCTCCCAGCTTTGTATCATCGGGTACTTGCTGAGGGCGGACACTATTCCCTTGTCAAGGTTGTTGATGAAGAGGATAAACAAGACTAGACCCAACATCGACCCCTGGAGAACACCACTAGTCACAGGTCTCCAGCCAGACTCTGTTCCACTGATCACCACCCTCTGAGATCAGCCCATCAGCCAGTTCTCCACCCACCCCACTGCCCACTTATCTATCCCACACTTTCTCAGCTTTGTTATCAGGATGTCGTGGGAGACAGTATAAAAAGCCTTGATGAAGTCAAGGAAGATGACATCCATTTCTTATTTTCTGTTAAAGTTAACAGACATGAAAGCTAGTGGCCACAAAGTTTAATAGTTCATAAAGTTTAGAGATGGGTAATGTAGGTTCTGCATGAGAAACAGATGCCCAGGCTCAGAAGAGGACTGACACTGCTGCTGCTGCTGGGTACTGTAGATTGCATATCTTTCATATCTGGGAACTGGTGTCTTATGATACTAGATTTCAGTGGTCAGACCGATGCCATGTTAGTAACCTTGTGCCACACAGTTACAGAACCACATGCTAAGAAAAGCACACAAAACCACTCAGGAAAAACTCAGGTCCTGTTTTACTGAAGGTTAATATGCTTTAGAACATGCAAGTTCTTATCTTTTCCAAATATGGGGGGCAGGAAGGAAGTTGTAAAGGGATGGTTTGTTTTTATCTTAACCATTGGAACTTTTAAACTGAAATGGCACTTCAAAGAAACATTCTTAATATCCACATAAACTCTTCAAAATGTTCAGCTCTAACAACAATCATTGGCATAGAAAGATGGCCAGAAATTATTAGAAAATAAAAAATACATAATGTGCTCTGCTGATCTAATTGTACTTATGGATTTCATTATGTCCTTTTTCTCTTCTGTCCTTCTGTATCCCAGGTGAATCAATTTAAAGGCTTTCAGTCAGCACTTTGTTTAACCTTCAGGTTTTTATGACTTTTCCCTCTCTTCCCTGTAACTGTATCTGCAATTTACTTTTTTCTTTGCTAATAGGGGTTATTTTTATCAGTCCAACTTCTCTGCTGGAATAGAAACAGTTTTACATGAATAGCTCATAGACAAATGAAACACACGCACAAGAAAATCAAAATAAAGCCTTCTTTTCTTCAGTCTCTCAGTGACAGATATTAGTGCAACTGGTCTGAATGAAAAGCAGAACCTCCCTATCCAATGTCTGCATCGCCCAGGACCCTTTTCTGCTCCATTCAGAGCCCAGTCTCCCTTGAAGGCATTAACACTCACCCTGAAGCAATAAACTCCAAGCTGACAGACTCACAAAGCCCACACGCATTTTCAGGGCTCAGCAGTTACATTTTCAAAGCAGAACAACTGAAGAGAGGGATGTGGTTAGGGCTGCTGTCCACCTCCATGTGACTCCAGTAGCCAGAAAGACTGTTTATTTAAAGCTCTTCACTTAGCACTTGCAGCATCCTCAGAGAAGGCACCCAGCTGGGTTGCTCAGGTGAAAAGAGCCCTAAATAGTCAGCAGAGATCAGAAGTGCCTCTGGAGACTGATGCAGGGTGCAGCTCACACTGCAGCAGAGCTGCTCCCACTACAACCCTTACCTCCACCTACCTCTGGCTGCTCTACTCCTGGCTCCATACTACTCACTACTAGTTCTCTTGTGCAAGCTTTGGTGGTGCTTTAGCCCCTGTTCACAAGATGGAGTATCTGATTTTTAGACCAAACCCTAGGTTGGTGTTTGATAATCTGTTACTTTCTAGGAAGACCTGAGAAAGAGCACATTTCCTTTCCTCCTAGTAAATCTGGGCCACCTGCCATGAGGAATACCAGGTGCACTGAATCAAAGGTGGGCAAGGAAAGGACAGCCAATCACAATCTGGCTTCACAGCCCTGCTTGGTGGGTCTGCAGCAAAGCGCTTCTGCTGTGTTCTCACCACACTTCAAGAAAATGAGATTTCGCATCCATCATGCCTCTTCCATCCACAAACCTTTTTACTTGAGCATCTCCAGGTCCACTGCTCTCCTCCAGGGTTTTCTCTCCATAAGATCTCAACACATTAGAGCATGTAGGCACTCCACTTTAGGAGAAAGAAATGTAATTATGCATTCGTCTCACAGCATGAACATAGCACAACAGTGTTAGAAATGCTCAGCCTACACACCCCAGTACTGTGGCTATAACCTAAGCCAGGACGAGATGTCCAGGAAGAATGTAAAGACACAGAATCTTCTCTCCTGGATTACCCCATCTTCCAGCTATTTGTGCTCAGGCACTTCCTGAGCCAGAGATGATCTGTCTGTCCTGGAAAAGGAGATGTGTTTGCATCTCTTTAAGGTAAAAAGCCTTCATGTGCTCACTGTGGTTTGTTGGGTGCTGTAACTCTCAAAAGCCTCAGAGTGCTGCTAAATATACATTGAGGTGCTGATTCAAATCACCACCACGACCTGATGCAGCATGTAGTAATGGTTAGTGACCCTTAGAAGAACAAGATAGCTCACAGAAAGGTGATAACCTTTCTACCTTGGGCAGACTTTGCTCAAACAAAAACTACAGGACCACTAAGAAACCTCCTGCATTGAAACAGCTTGTCTCTCAACCACATTCTTGGATATCGCTCATCCCTGGCATCACAGCTACATTTGACCCTTGGTAACTGGCTGAAAATTGCTGCATGTGATAAAACTCTCAAGTTCTGCTGTTCCAACTAAGGTTTCTATCACTAAAATTAGTCATCACATACGTTAGAGGAAAATGAATGGTGTATTTTTTTCACCTGTGTAATTATTATTATTTTTCATTTGAATGAATAACTGAGATGCAAGTTAGCCTGCTAAAGTCTTTCACTGGTGCGCAACAAGAACAAAGGGCTCAAAGGTAACCAGCTGCCTCATTAGATAAAGCTATGAATTCTACATTTGAGAGATGTGAGGATATACCCATCACAGCCAGCCACCACAGAAGAACACAGAACACTGAATCTTCTGGGCTGAGACAAGCATCCTGTGTGATCTAATCTAGGGAGGGTTGGACTAGATGATTCCCCAAGGTACCTTCCAATTCCTCACATTCTGTGATTCTGTGATCAAAACAGCAAAGGCCTGGCAGCAGGATGAGAATGTGAATTGAATTGCAGAGGGGCAAAGTCACAGGGAGAAATTTCATAAATTGTCTGCTGAGTGCTGCCTTCTGATTCAGTTTAAGGAGAAAACCCCTCCACAGGCATGGAGAGCTGAGCAGAGACAAGTGAAGCTCAGAACTGGGGCTGGATGCAGCAGACAGGGCAAGAAGACAATTCCCTAGCCAGGAGAAGGTGAGGGAGGGGAGCAAATGGATGTCCTCCTCTTCTCTGATATGGGGCTGAGACATCGAGCATTACTGCTGGGAAGGCTCCAGGCTCCTGAGATGACAGGCCAGACCCTCAGGAGAGGCAGTCAGCACACAGTTTTCCTCTACAAGCACAAATACATGTCTGTGGCTGCACTTTGATGGTTGAGGCTTTGAGTTTGGCAGTTGACAGTCATTTAAAGGTGAAGGTCTCTTCAGCTCAGTCTGAAGAGAAGAAAAAAGAGAAGAAGCAAGGCAGCTTAAAAGCTCACAGGCATCTCCTTCTGGAGGCTCCATCACAGCTGCTAATTGCAGGAAGGAGACTTGGAGAAGAGTGAGAAGGGAGATGTCAAAGGAAAGATGCAAGAGAAGCACTAGGAACCACCTGTCTCTTCTACCACTTCCTGCCCTGCATCTCCGCTTCTTGCCAGTGAGACATATCTCTGAGGGAAGCATGTCTTCATGCAAGGAGCAGCGGACAGCAGGCACAAGCAGTGCAGAAAGCAGAATATTCAAAGACATGCTCAAGAGAAGTATGCAAAGCCCAGGTGGAGGGGAGGAGAGCACACTTTCAACCACTCCCGAAGGTTTTTTGGTTAAAGCACAGGAGGTGATGGCCACTGAGTAACCGAGATGGTGTGCCACTCCGCTGCGTTCCCGCCACAGCAAACATCCTTTTTTATCTCCTCTACTCAGCAGTTTGGTAGGTGGCCCAGAGAAGAGCCCATCTCACTTAGCAAGGGTGGCAGATACCCAGAGGCAGCAAAAATCTCAAGTCACCACCAGCTCTTACCGCAACCATTGTTTCTCTAAGTTGACACCAGCTATCAGCACACTTTCACTGCTAGGAAATAAGGGAAGTAAATTTTACACCTTATCACAGAGAAAGCTTGTGGCAGCCCATCTGAGTATCATGACGTCTTCTCCCGACACTGCAGTGAGGATCCTCTTCAGTTTTTCTTAAGATGGGACACTTGAAACTAAAAGAAACTACAGATTCCCCCTGAGATGGCTTGTACCCACCAGACTCCAGATGGTCCAATTCTTAGAAGTGACACTTTGGCCCAACTATCACGGTGACTTCATCACACAAGTGGAGCATGGTTTGCTGCAGGGGGAAGTGGAAGTTAGAGCAGAGCACAGACATGCTCTCCTCTACACATACAGTGCTTTGCTAGTTCCTCTGTCTGCAGAGCCCCTTTCAAATGTTCTCTGGGAAGCAGTTTGCTCTGCTGCTGGCACCAGAGATGGCAGGTACCTTTTGCCTCTGGCCCATCAGCTTGCTTATCAGGACATCTTCACTCAGAAGCTGATGACACTGAGCAGGCTCCAACCGTATTGGGATACTTGAAATGTCCTGCTGGCACCTATGGGATCTTTACTGACACATTTTTAATTGATGCAAATGCTAACTTTCTACCTTGTCTTCTGATTCTCAGGAAACACCAGAAGGAAAAAGAATAATGGATAATTGTACCAACACAAACAGAAATGTTTGCACAGGAATTCCCTACGAAGAGACCAAGACACTCCTGACTACTGTTTACAGCATTGTTTTTGCCATAGGTCTTCCAGCAAATTGCCTAACTTCCCTGCTTACGTTTGTACAAATCCAAAAGCATAAAGTAATTGCCATCTACATTTTCAGTTTATCATTGTGTGAGCTGATGTATTTAAGTACCTTGCCTCTCTGGATTATCTACGTGAGAAATGAGCACCAGTGGACTATGGGTGACCTGGCTTGCAGAGTAACAGGATTCATCTTTTTCTGCAACATATACATCAGTATTTTGCTTTTGTGCTGCATTTCTTTGGATCGTTACGTGGCGCTGGTGTATGCTCTGGAGTCAAGGGGGAGAAGAGGACAGAAAAATGCAATCATAATAGTGTGCATTCTCGTTGCTGTGGTTGCGTTAATCCACTACCCAGTATTTAAGATGGGAAATGATTTAAATCAAAATAAATCAACCTGCTTTGAGGCACTGCCCCTTGACAAAACATTGGCTTATTTCAACTTTGCCAGATTCACATTTGGATTTGCCATACCTTTCATAATCCTCATTTTCACAAACTACAAAATCTTCCAAAGTACAAAAACAAGCACCAGCCTGACTTCGCGCCTGAAAGCCAAAGTGAAGTATCTGGCTTTTGCCATTATTGTAATTTTCCTGATCTGCTTTGCTCCCTACCATGTAGTACTCCTAATAAGAGCCACATACTTTATGCTTCATCAAAAATCCTCGTGTTTATTTGAAGGAAAGATATATTCCGTTTTTACAGGGTTTCTGTGTTTAGCCACTGCAAACAGCATTGCTGATCCATTCATCTATGTGCTGGTTACTGAAAACATTGGAAAAGATTTTTATATGAGTCTTAGAAGATGGAGATTGAACTCACGCAAGCTGAATTCAACCATTAATCAGAAGAATGACATCATAAAACTGAGAATGTCCAAAGAATCACAGGAAGAAGGGATAAGAGAAGAAAAGAAAGAAATACCGGATTAATCTGTCGTTCAAAAGGACTGTAATAGTGGCAAAGACCAAGAAGGTGGGAGCCAGAAGTTAGCTGCTGACACAAACAAACCATTTCCAACACCAGCTGCGGGCTGATGGTGTTTACACGAGTATTTACATGCTGACATCTGCAGGAAATCTTGACATAGTGCAACTATCAAGCAACTCCTTGAGGACACTACAACAGTGATACTTGTTTCTGTTTGTCTCCTTCAATAAAGTTTGTCCACCACTGGTAAAAATCCTGGTTTACATAGAACACGTTGAATAAACTAAACGACTTTCTTTGAGTTAAATTGAAATCTTAAAAGCTTGGGTTTTGGACTGGATCTTTTCCTTATATGAATTCTGAACCGGTTTTGTCTTCTGAGATGGACAAAAAAAATCCCTGCTGAAGAGAGCAATGTGGGGCCTGGTCCTACAGCTGAAACTTTTAGTTCTTGAGGAGATACATACACACAGTCTGTTGTTACTGTTTGTGGCTAACCGGTAGAAAATATTAAAAATGAGGAAGTCTTTTCACAAGAGCCTTGTAAATGTTTCTAATACTTCAGTATATGGCTTTATCTACTTTGCACTTTCTGGGGAGAATTAAAGGGCAACAGATTGACCTGATAGCACAGAACAACAGTACTTCTACTGTGTTAGTCAAGACCTTGTGCTGTCCCAAAACACTTAAAATGTGCACTTCTAATGCTTGATATTCTACAGTTAGTAGATTTTACTTATTTTGCAGTTAAATCTGGAATGCACTTTAGTATACAGAAAATCTGTACATTTCCAAGTGGTGTCAGAGACTGATTTTATGCTGTCTCTGAATGCTTGTTGAACTTGTGTTTCATTTCTAACACTTCCTTTTCAGTATTGCTCCAACTTTCAGCACTGGGCTCCAATATCAGTGGCTCTAAAGACACTCTTTTATCAGAGGAAAAACATCAGGGAGATTTTCAAATTCACCTTTAATTCCAGGGATTAGCAGGTTCTGATGCAACATCTGTAATTGTTTTTTGCCTTGCCTAATTTACATGTTGTTCTAAATTGCTAGTTTATTATGCATCCTCTTTTAATGAAAACCCTTGGAGCTTCTTTGTTCAAAAAAAAGATGCACTCTGAAATAAAAGCCTTAGGGGGTGACAAGGCTCTGTACATCCTGATCCAACAGTGAAGATAACCTAGATGACCTCCAAAGCTGCTTTCCAAACTATACTGTGACAGGGATTAGAGCCCAGGTACCCAGCAATGTATTCACATGGGAAAACTGCAAACCCTGACTTCTTTGGATAAACGGAAAAGCAGCTTTACGTCTGAGTGGGGTCATCAAGAAATGCTATTTCCACGCTATTAAACAATCCCATCGGATCAGCTGTGCCTCTCATGATAAACTGAAGCATGCAATCTGCTTTGTCACAGTGTCTGTACCACAGAGGCAAAGGAAGAGTCTCAACACTGGGACACTTGCCAGAGACACAGCAAGGGACACTACTGAGGATGAGCAGGTCAGAGGGATGGATTGATTGTGTGGTGTGGATCTTCCCAACCATCCCTCCTGCACAGAGTGTACCAGAGAGGCTGCAGCTACTGCTTTGCTCTGTGAAGAAAGGTTCACCTACTACATTGCATCTGCAGTGCTCAACCCAGTTATTTGGATCTGTTCTCGGATTTCCTCAGTTCAATTTAAGCTGTAATATAACTTGGAGAGAGTACAGAATAAAACCTAGGCTGTCATCGTGACGGTCAGGAAAAGAGAAAGACAGTAAAGGTAAAAGTAAAGGTAAAGGTAAAGGTAAAGGTAAAGGTAAAGGTAAAGGTAAAGGTAAAGGTAAAGGTAAAGGTAAAGGTAAAGGTAAAAAGAGAGTCGAGACGGGTGGAGAGGAGTCAAGTGATTTATTGTTACAGCCTGCTTTCTTTTATCCTCTCTGTATCTCCCCGCATTAGAATCCAGTTGGCACACACAAGACAACACAGTTAGCAATGAGCATTTCAATTGGATGACTCTTTCTCTGTTGCAGCTTCAATGAGCTGCCTTCTACGTGTCAGTCCAGCAATTCCTTATCTAGTTTCTCAGCTCTTCTCGGTACTCTCCAGTCTCTCCAAGGGCACACGGGTATCTGCACGATGTCAGAGTTAAACTCACATCCTGCTCCCTCCCATTCCAATCTTTGGACCAGCTGCGGCTCCCCACACTAGGCCATCCTTCCCATTTTATTGATCACCAGTGTAATGGGGACAAGATTCAAAAAATTTCACCCTCATTTGTATTCAGCATTTACTCAGGTACAACTTCCATAATTTAATTTAAAGGGGTGTTCTATTCAATAAATAAAATATGATTTTGTTTTTACATGTGTCTCAGATAAGTGGGTCACTGATTAGTGGGATGACTGTGAAGCATGAAGTAAATAACTTCTGGCTATGAACTAGAGCTGGCCAAACTAGGTTTTGCAGACAACATATCTGATTTTGTTTATTCATCTGATTTAAATTACTTCTAAAGACTACATTTTGTAGTAATTGTTTGGAGTAACTGACATATAAAACTCTAGTTCTGCCTAAGAAATGCTTTCATGTTCAGTGTTAAATTCTGCTTCAAGAGGATAGTTATGAAAATCAGGCAAAGGCAGACACGGATGAACTCGGACTGTCTACACGTGACAAAGCTGTTGAGTCTCTAGTTGATCTGATTCAGTCATGCTATCATATACAACCCAATGGAGAATTTCTGCTGGGTAGTGAGTGAGAAAACCTTACTCAGAGCCAGGCTTTCAGAAATGTCCACAATCTAACAGCTTGCCTTGGTGAGCTTATTGTCATCCTATGGTTCACACTGTGGTATGGGTCTTTTAGGAATACTTCTATATAGTGAAATGATGCCAAAGTTGCCTCACAGGTTGGAATACTTGTTTTACTGACAAACCAGCACAAGCAAAAGGTAGCAAATGAGGGTGGTGGGGGGGGTGTATCAAATAGACTCAATAGGTTTTTTAACCTCTTTGTAGTTCAGGGAAGTGCACAGGTTGGCAACATCCCCAAAGTGGGATCTCACAGCATGTCTCCTGCATCTAGTATCTAGAGGCAAGGATGTGGTGCCTAACAGTCATCTCCATCCCTTCTGGTTCCTCCTGCTTTGGTTTGCATCTCTCTGCCCTCCTCCTTCCCCTGCACAGTGAACCTTTGAACAGGAGAGGGCACTTCTCATACTTTGTCTCAACATGCCATGGAGTGTAAGCAATGTGAGCCAAAAAAAGTGAAATCCCTTACCCCAAATCAGACTAATACTAACATCCTGGTAATAGGTGTCATTTGCTGTCATCATGAACAATTGGAAAGAAAGACTCATTATGTCTCACCGCTGTAATGCAGATCACTGATAACTCTGAGAGTTTACTCTCTTATTCCCTCCTGTAAGAAATGCTCTGAGATAACAAATTAAAAAAAAAAAAACCAAAACACAGCCTTTCAGACAGATGGAAGGTTTTCTGAGAAGAGATAGCAAGTTATGTGGTAAGAATGTCACAGTACAACACGTGACTATGATCTACACAAGCAGCCTCAAAGTAAGCCTTCTCAGGACACCATGGAAAGATCAGCCTCAGTCTGTAACAGGGCCGTTCACTTCAGTCCGTGATCACAGAGCATCCCCCTGCATGTTCAAAAGTCTGTCTTGAAGTATTTTCTTGAGGGAGGTGATGAATGAAAGAGAAGATACTGTGAGAAAAGTGTATTGTACAATACACAAAGTCCCGAAAAGCCCTGTAAACCTGAAGTCACAGATGTTCTGAGCAAGTATGTCACATTGTCAGACAGTGTGAACCTGATGAGGCAATGGTACTACTGCTTATTTATTTGATTAATTATGGGTTATTTTTTTGCCTTTCTTAAACATAGTGGAGAAGACTGGGCTCACACTACCCACTACAGGTAGTTTTTATTATTGTATGTTTGAAATTTAGAGGTGTCTTGACAACACATTGCATAAAGGACATTTCACAGAATTGTAGGGGTTGGAAAGGACCTCCAGAGATCATTAAGTCCAACCCCTCTGCCAAAGCAGGTTCCCTAGAGCAGGTCACACAGGTCAGCATCCAGATGGGTCTTGAATATTTCCAGATAATAAGACTCCACAGGCCCCTGGGCAGCCTTAATAGGTATTAAAAAAAAAATTCCTGTAATATTCCATTTTGCTGTGTGTACAGTTCCTGTCTACCCCCAATGTTTCTGTACAAATCTTTCCTAAAATAAAGTTTATGAAAAAGCACAGTCAACAGCTCTCAGCGTAATGGCCACCTAACTGCACAGCTTGCAGTAATAGCTGTGTCTCAAAGAGAACCAACATATGAGGATCATCTGGATGGAGCAACATGAAAAGAGGAAGAAACATGAATCACAACGTTAGGAGTTGGAAGGGACCTTGGAAGATCATCTAGTCTAAACCCTTGCCTGAGCAGGATCACCCGGATTAAATCACAAAGGAACATGTCCAGATTGGTCTTGAACGTCTCCAGAAGGAGACTCTCTGGGCAGCCTGTTCCAGTGCTCCACCACGCTCATGGTGAAAAGGTTTTTCCTTACATTCACATGGAACTTCCTCTGTGCCAGTTTGGACCCACCGCACCTTGTCCTACTTCCCCCTCTACTCCACCCTGGTGAGACCGCACCTGGAATAGTGTGTCTAGTTCTGGGCTCCTCGGTTCAGGAAGGACATAGAACTCCTTGAAAGAGCCCAGCGCAGGGCCACCAAGATGTTTGAGTAGAACATCTTCCTTATGAGGACAGGGTGAGGGAGCTGGGTCCCTTCAGCTTGGAGGAGAGGAGACTGAGGGATGATCTCATTAATATTTATAAATCAACCATGTACATGAAATAACAAGAGAACTCTGGACTGTGGTTGTTTTTTTAACTGTTACTGTGGGAATGGCCCACCCACAAAAGGCAGGAGATTCTAGTCACACTGAGTACAAATCTGAAGTTTCTGTCAAACAAGGGAAAGGGGGTGAATTGGGAACTTCCCTTGTACACAGGGGTGTGAAGGAGATCCAAACAGACTGTATGGTGGCAATTACTTTAAATATATGTCTTTTCTTAGCATTGTTTCAGATACTGAAACCATTTTTTAGTCAAATTCGAAGAAACATCACTATACAATGAAAAATCCCAGAAGTATCTTTCCCTCTGGAACTACTGCAAAAGCATTACAAATAAATCAATGTGAAGTCAAACCACAGTAGTGAAAGCAGCCCTCCTTCCCTGAAAATTGAATGTGAATCTTTTTTTCTTTGTTTTTT
>VXBZ01010383.1:13297-32164 GCA_013399135.1 Heliornis fulica | reverse complement strand
TCTGTGATTCTATGAAAATGTGTTTTATTAGAGCCAAAGACTTGCTACCTTTTCAAAGGGATATCTTTTGAGTAATATTGTGTGACTTCTCCAGCAATCAGGTACAGAAGGCCACATGTTTAAATACAGTGGAAACCAGTATCATACAGAAGTGTCCTGTTGGATACTACTGAATGCATTTGATCATGGTTTAACCCCAGCCAGCTGATGGGCACTGTGTGGCTGCTTGCCTCCCTCCAGCTCTGTGCCATCCCTACCCCCTACTGCCCTCTCCCCAATGGGATGGGGAGGAGAATCAGAAAAAAAAGGTAAAAATTAGGGATTGGTATAAGGAAAGTTTAATAAGACAGAAAGGGAGGAGAAAAGTAACAATTCAGTACTTGTAAAAGCATGTACAAAGCTGGTGGTGTGCAATGAAATTTGCTCACCCCTGGAGCCTGATACCCAGCCTGTCCTTCAGCAATCCCTCTTCCCTGGCTAGTTCCCCTCATGTATCTGGAGAATGACATTGTGGTATGGAATATCCCTTTGGCTGGTGTGGTTCAGCTCTCCTGGTTGTGTCACCTCCCAGCTTGTTTTGCAAACTAACTCTATACTAGTCAAAAACCAGGACAATATTCACCACTTACTCTATACTAACTATGTCATGCTCAAATCCTACACTTCCCAATTAATCACAAACACTCTTTTTCTGTCTTTGAGATATATCTGCAGATATATATACATGGCAATATTATTCCCTTAGTCTCTAAGGATCCCTCTAAAATGCCCATTGAGTTAATTTAATCCATTATTTTGGGCTCCTTGTATTAAAACAGTCTCTCAGAGCAGGAATGATGTTTGCTGTTGGGTTACTGCACCCTGCATGCAGAGTTAAAAGCTGGGGTATTTGATATGGTCCATGCCCACAGTCTGTGGGCTGGAAGTGTTGATTTTAAGGAAGTTGTTGCACATTGTTTGCTGAAGCCAATTCTGGTAGCTTCATTGCTGGACTTTGCTGGTTTCTTCAGAGATGATCCTTCATTAAGTTGGGTGATCCATACTGTAATATGAATGCTACAGCACAGAACAATCATAGTTGTGTTGACATACAAAGAGAGGGTTATCTAGCAATTAATAGGATTTAATTTATTAGCTATTCTCACCCAAAGCCAAATCTTCTTTAGGTACACACTGGACTACCCCATCTTTTCACATCACCCACCAGATACACCCATGTCCTTGAGCAAAAGCAATCCCATGGATGGGTTTGCCTTTTCCTAAAGCAGTGCTAGCCCAGAGTGTCTTCCCCAACATGTCAGTGACAATATGGTGATTTTATCCCCTTCTACAGTATGTGGAAGTTTTAATGGGCAGAACCCTCCCCCTAGTGTTAACTAATTAGGTGGCCTTTGCTAACTGTCTATCCCAGATTTAAATTTCCATTTCCTCATTCCTAACAAACCAACAAGCTCTCAGTCCTTCTAAAAAAACACTCATGTTATTTATGTAATTTAATCTCCTCCTGAATGTCTCTTATTTCCTTTACAATTTATTTGTCCTTTCTTCTGACAGTAGGATGCACCTGACAGATGCCCTACAGACACCCCTGATCACTAGAGATGAGGGCACTGAGGGACAGTCCTATACAACATACATTCCATTCAACCACCACCACTTGTGGCCTTCAAGACAGACACCCAGATATCATTCCCTTAATCTATGGGCATCCTTCTGAAATGCCCAGTGTGTTCATTCAGTTCATGCCTCTGGGCTCCATTCAGAGCCATGTTCTTTGGCCCAGGTGTCTGTGATGTTTCAGAAATGAGCCCCAGTGTCTGGCTCAGACCCTTCTGGGGTGACATGCTGCCACCAGACTTGCTTTCCAGGACCCAGGATTGTGTTCTGTGTCGTGGCACAGGGTATGTTTCAAACCATCCAGTGGTTCCACTAGTTCAACTACACAAGCACTTGCCCTGGTGGCTTTGTGGGAGTGTGATGCAGTCACTGTGCTGGGCCTGTCCCATATTTCAGCCCCTGTCCTCCAGACCAGAGAGGTTTCACCTCCTTGGCTGGCTTGATGAGCAGTGCATGTCTCATGTCCATGGATGGGCTGGGCAACAGCAGCCATGCTCAGGTCCAGCCTCCATCCCAAGCCCACCTGGATGCTGCATCCCCTGAGGTGTCATGGGCCCACCAAGCTCTGAACCACTGACCTTGTGTTGCCAGTCCAGCTCCACCTGAGCCCCTTCAATCGACAGCCCGATGCCCTGGGGGGTGTCCTGGTGTTCCTCAGAGGCCTGGCTCTTGGGCACATGGGCACCTCTCTGCTGGACCTTTCCCACCAGTTTCTCCAGCTGGGCAGCAACCTCTTGCCCCCACGGGGCTGCCCTGGTGGCTTTGCCTCTGTGCTGCCAGTTGCTCCACCGGTGTAACCGCCCCCACGAGGGGTTTGTCACCACCCCCGAGTCAGGACAGAGGTGGAGCACTGGTCACTTCTCTTGCCCAGCAGTGTGTGAAGCCAGCTGGATGGCTGTCACTTCTGCACACTGACACAGGTCACCTTCTCCTTGAGCAGCTGCTGCAGGTGGCTGTGCAGCCCTGCACACAGCAGCCTCCAGCTCCGCTGCAGCAGGAGCCACCCGTGAACAGCCACTGCTGCTCAGCTGCTGGGAGTGTGGGAGACACTGGGGCTTCATCAGCACATGTCACCTGCTCTGGGGGGGACAGGCTGGGGTCACTCCCACAATTCCTGGGCATCTGGGATGTCCTAGGCCAGCTGTGTGGTCAGTGTGACCCACGTGCTCCATGTAGGTTGTGTGGTGGATGGAGGGGACCCTCCACTTGAACACCCACCTGGGTGGGGTGCCAGGAGGAGCTGGGCTTCGGTAGCAGCTGACTCTGAAGCACCTCAGACCCTTTCATATGTTGCCAGTATCTGTTTTTCAGCTGCAGCATAATAGGCCTTGAATCCTCTTTATCTCTGACTTCTTCTGGGTCACCAACAGAAGGAGTTCACTGTCAGAATAATTTAGAATATTTGTGCTCCAAACCCCCACAACACCTGAGAATGTTCATGCTTCTTTACTGCTGGGCAGTGGTGACATGGCTGTTACTTTGTTAGTCACATCCATTGGGTGATCACATCCATTAGGAGGATGAAACCCATCTTGTCATTTTATTCCTGAAACCTCAATCTCCTGTGCATGTCCCTTGGCCTGACTCTGTTATATGGCAGAACCAGCTTTCAGAGGGATTTGAATTAATTTCTTTCCTTTCTCAGAGAATTTTTCAGACCCTCCAGTTGAACACCCACCCAGAATGGGCAGTCTTCTGCTCTGGAGCTTCACCCTGCTCCAGTGCAGTGTGTGTCAGCCCATAGGAAATGGGGCCAGCCCTGGGGCAGTTGGTTCCAGGTGTGGTGGTCAGCTCTCCATGGGAAAGCAAACTGTGATCTGCTCTCAGCCACCAAAGGGATTGAGAGAAATGCATTAGTGACACCTGATGTGACATACCACGTGGCTGCCTCCATAGAACCTTCTGCCACATGGCTCAGGTCCACTGGACCTCATCAGGACCTGTGGGTACCTGTTCATTAGCTGGGTCATAATAAACCATCTCCTGCAGAGCCAATTCCCTCAGGCACTGGATGCCCCCTCCCTGGTGCTCCACTTGCCTGGGTGACATGCAACATCTTCCCTGAAGGGACACCTTTCCCTCACACCTGACAGAAGTCACCTCCAGAGGCTGAGGACTTGTGTCTTCTTCTCAGTCACCTTCTCAGTGTCCCCTTCCCTAGACAGGGACCCCAGCTGAGGGGGTGGTGAAGGACACTGGTGCATGAGGATAACAACACTGGTTGTTATCCTCATGGTTGCCAGGATGGTCACATGAGACTTACTGATGGGTAAGTGAAGAAATTCAGGCAAATTGTAGTATATTTTGTCTTGTAAAGCAATTTTGTATCAGCTCTGATAAAAAAGATCAGTCAACAATAAAATCAATTCTAAATAAATTGCTCATTAACAATAATCAATGTATTAGCCCAGTGTGGGCTGTGCCAGGAGCTTTCACACAGAAACAATATGAATCCCCAAACCATCTCCCCTGCTTGAGATCTTTTGTGATTTTCCACAGATCACGTGTGCTGCAGCACAGGTGCCACTAACACAATGTCTCAGTGAAGTGAAAAGCACCTTTCACTACACTAAACCAGGGTAGAATATAGAAAGGATTTATTGGGAAATTTGCATATTTGAAGTGTGATGTGGGGAACTTTAGAGGCACGAACAGGATGGTATAGCTACATTCTACACTGGTGAGGGGTAAGATTAATGATGGTAGTAAAGTGGGACATAAAGAACTACTGGGGTATCTGGAACACATCCAGGTAGTAACTGGACTGAGAAGGAACTGAGGGCTAGCCTACAAGAAGTTCTGACCTCACATCCATGCTCTCCAAGAGCATTAAGGTAATAACACACATCATTCCCTCACCTGAAGAAGGGATGCAGAGAGATGTGGCTATTCTGAATGAATAACCCTATTTTGCTGTTCTTGCTAATGTTATCAAGGAATGGAAGGATACTCCCACATCAGTTGTTGGAGAAAGATGATGGCTTTCAAAGGGTGTGTGCTGCTCCTGTTAATCTATGCTTATGTTGGTCTAAGTTTTTTAGCTTTGATGAGCCTTGAACTGGTGCAGCTCTATGTGCCCACTGATGTATGCAAACAGAAAGAGGCAAAAAAAATTCCCTAATCAGTATAAAAACAGGGAAAAACACAGCACTGTGTTAACTTCCCAGCTGAGGACTCCTCCTCATCCTCTTCACTGAGGCAGATAATGTACTAGTGGCTGCTCCTGGGACAGGTCCTGACTAGTGGCCTCCAAGACAACTGAATGAATATCAAACCATCATCTGAGCAGAAAGCCCAGAAACATCCTTCTTCCTCTCGAGCTCACCAAGGTCACCAGCTCTCTGCTGATCAGTCTCCCAAGGGTTTAGATCCAGAATCTAGTTCCTCAGATGTTTGGGATGGAAGAAGAGGGAAACATTTGTTTATTGTTTTGTTACAATTCCTTTTATCCTGGCATTTATTCAGTAATAGACTGTTTCAACCATAGGGAAATTTGAACTTCCAGTCTGGCACACACTTCCCAGCTGGGACAACAAGTCCTCCCCATTCAGCAAGACAAATAAAGCAACAATCTCATCAGCCCAGGCAGGAACACACATGATGGCTGGAACCAGCAGGGAAGCATCTGTTTGGTCACTCCACAGAGTATGCCCACAGCCATGGCACTTCCACTCACCTCAGTTTATCTGAGGCAGGTATGACCTACATCAGCAGGGGCAGGTGGGCAGAGAGGCTGTTTTATCATCAACTCAGGCACCAGACAGTTGAGGAACACACACTGGGGCTGCTGCCATAAAACAAACTGGTTGTCACTGAGTGTACTTTATCCTGACCCCCAGCAGGTGGGTAAAGGGGAGCACTGATGGTAGGAAGTACATGTGGTTGCACAGAAGCTCCCTTGCAATCCCTACACTCATGGCACATTCACATGTGGACAGAGACTTGTAGACAACTATTTGGGCCTGGTTTCTGAACAGTTCTTCAACAATGCAGACTACAGAGGAGCTCTGGGTTCCTCTCAAAAATTCCAAACATGAAGAAAACCGTGCTTGCACCTCATCTGGAAAACCTGTATTTACTCCCCCTTTCTCTCTCCCCCTTGAAGCCTCTACTATGGTGTTTCTAACCCAGTATAAGAGCAAATACTGAGTCAAGCACAAACTCCTTGGAGTCTTCATGCACAAGAGAGTTTTGTGCATCCCTTCCTACATCTCTGACTCCTTTGCACCCATAGTTTTTCCCCCTACTAAAGCTGCACTGCTCTCTTGGTGTATGGGAAAGCACTGCAGTTATCTTCTCCCCTCAGAAACACACATAAGATGGTTTAGAGACCAGGAGAAGGACAATATTTCAAGAAATTGAATTATTTTCATGCTTATTTTCAGCACTGAAGAAAAGTGAGGAAAGAGCTGTGCTCAAAGACACTGGTGAAGAAGAGAATGGGAACAAGAAACATTCTTCCTCTTCCCCTTCCACAAATCTTTTGGCTTGGTAGAGTCACTAAAGTGGCAGCTTCAGGGAGGAGGAAGGGAGGAATGTGATAAGAGTAGATAAGAGTAGACAAGATACAGAGTCCCCCTGCAGGACATTTAGCATAGAAGGTATGTGCACATTTTTCTGCTGCAAAAACATCTACCAGGAGTATAACACACTTCAGACAGATTTATTTTGCAATGACCAGCTTGGAGCAAAGGCAGGTCTAATCCTAGGTCTAAATCCAGTTTCAAATTACAGCAAGGACTTAAAAGCTACTGAAATATCAGACCAAAGAAACAGACACTTTTTAATGAGAGACCTGTTGTTAACTGGGCTAGTCCACAAAAATCTCCTGGAAAAGAATTTTGGATGTCCAAAGTAGAGGACTCAAAATGTATGAATTGGAACAGTTGAGGCTGCATGCACAGTAGCTTTGTCAGACAGCTCATGCATTCATGTATAGTTTTTAATAACATAACTGCATGATTTTAAGACATTTCTCATTTTCAGTGACTGAGCAGCAATTCACAGTTTTGTTTTATTCTATCCTCTTTGCTCAGAGTGATACAGACACAACCCCAAGCCAAAAATGGCCATGGTAATGAGGTTTTCAAGATGTTAATTATTAAGAATGCTTTCTTCACAACACTGCTGTGGAGTAGCCCACTTCCCTCACCAATAAAGTGAAGGTCAAGGGCTGCACTGTGGCAAAGAGGTTAAAGCCAAGAAGGCCAGCTCATTACACCTCTTGAAATCTCTGAAAATGCCACATTGCCTGACTTCAGAATTACCTGTCCCAAGCAGACTCCAGTTGCAGCTACAAGCATTCTGCATATCTGCTCTTCTGACTACAAATTCTCACTCATAATTTGAGGGAAGCACATTCTACACAAGAAACACTTGTAAAATGCATGACACCCCTCCCTTACTACCCCCTAATAAACACAAACATCAAACTCACTTTATCAGAGTGGTATTCAACTGCCTCAATTATGAGGCCACCACCTTTTCAGTTCCTACAATCTTTACTTAATTCATTAGACACTTTCTTTTTTTCAAGGTATTAAAGAGGTCCAACAAATAAACATCTCCACATTCATTTCCTGAACAGATTCAGCCAATAAGCCATACAAAAGAGAATCTCCAGGAGGAAAAAAACCCAACCAAAAACCAGATTATACTAAAAACTGTGTCTACATTAGCATTATAATACTTAATGAATTCAGTTCCAAGAATCCAATGTAAATATTAGACATTTTTGAAAGAGCTGACCAAAGATTCTACAAGGAGCAAAGGGGAGAACTAAATAGTGTTAGCAAGGCATGAAAAGAAATGGAACTGCTGATCTGAGATCATCTCAAAGAATTTAATAAGTGGGAAAATACACATTGTCAAAACAAACTTGCCTGAACATTTTTTTTGGTCAGGAATGGGCCAAATGAGTGACAGAGGCTGCTGGACCATACACCTAAGAAATGGGAAGCAGGCACCAATCCTATCAGTATCAGCTAAGCACGAGCTCTGAACCACAGTGGCAAACAGGGATGAGGGCATACCCAGGAACAGAAAGATAACTTTACTTCTTCAAGGCCTGTATGTGTTTTCAGAGAGTCAGAAGTTCAAGTAGGATGTAAAAGGTGTAGAGCCTGCTTGAAGAACAATACAGCTAATTAGAAAAATATGTAATCACCAGCAATTTTTTTTTCTAAGTTAGCAGAGAGAAGGTGAAGACTTAATTACAATCTACACTTCAGGGAAGAAATTTTTAATAAGGAGACTCTTCAACATGGCAGGTATAAGGTGTTATATGTGCAGTGACTAAATACTGGAAGTGTGAAAAGTAACTAGAGACAAATGTCACAGAACCATGACAGGGGAGCCTATCAGCAAACTCACTTCCTGACAACTGAGATGGATGCTCTTTGATGTGATGCACTTTTCTGAAAGAAACATTAGAGGCAACTGCCTTGCAGTTTAGCTATCAAAGGGAAGTAATGTTGTATAGACTATACATGATGCCTGACAAAAACAGCCTTAAAAGCTGTTAAGAGTTCACAGAAAAGGCTAAACCATTTCAGTGAAAACTTAGTTCCTCCTAACATCTTTGTAACCATATTTTTAAGTACTGTGAAGTCTTGCACATTACTATTTTCCAAGCAAGGTAGTTTAGAAGTTTGAGAGTTTGGTATTTTCTCTGCCAGTTTGTACTAGAAGTGAACAGAGAAATTCCAAAGCATGGGGGCAGGGGGTCAGGCTGACAGTGAAATCCAGAAGCATCTGGGTTTGTTGGGAGCACTCTTGAGCCAACAAGCCTTTCTACAGCTTCCTTCCTCTTTGACTTGTTAACTACCTTTCCACACTCAGTGCTGCATCCTTGCAGCAATCCTTGCTCCTCTCTAACAATCTACCTCCTTATCCAACTCTTCTTCCTGGCTTTTACATCCTTCTTCCTCACAGCTTCTAGATGAATACACTTGTCTGGCCACTTTCAGCTTTTTTTTTCAGCCTTTGCAGCAAAGCATCATTGTGGTTCTTGAACTTTCCTAATCTGATTCACAAAATGTTTCCTAATGACAAAAGGATCGGTTCAGACACAAGGATGGAGACCTGCTGTCTCCATACTGACACTGTATCAGCTCTGTGCAAGAGAAAGTGTAGCAAAACAGGTTTCAAACCACATTCAAACAGATGGCAAAAGCTTTAACTTGGCCAGGTGCAGCAAAGTAAAAGCCATACTGCCAGTACTGCTATGCTTTAAGCTTCCCACCAACACTTCCCCATCTCTAGTACTGACACCAGATCAGAATGAAAATGTGAAAACACCAAAGAACAGGTAACAAAATCTTAACCCATTAGTATGTTCCTTCCAAAACTACTCCTTTGATTAGTCTATTGATTATTCTGGGAAGACTGGGAGAAAAAGCATGTGTTCAAAGTCTTATCTCCTAAAGGTCTGAGTTTGACAAAGTTATAAGCACCTTAAAGCAGGANCCGGGCTCCCGGAGGACCCCCAGCCAAGCTCTGCCTCAGGACAGTCAGGCAGTCCGTACGGGCGCTCCGGGCGGGCCGCCCAAGCCTCTACCGCCATTCCTAAGCAGCACAGCGGCACCCCAACGTAGCAGGCAGCACACGGGGCCTCTCCACACAGCCCCTAAACGGGGCGGCGAGCGGGGCCTTCACGCCCGAGCCGGGGATAGCCGGGCAAAGCTACCGCCCGAGAAGCTCGGGGTAGGCCGCAAGCACCCCGGGAACCGACCAGCCTCCGGACAGAGATCAGCTCCCGGACAGAGATCAGTCCCCGCGGAGCCCCGCCCCGTGCCGTGGTCCGTCCGTACCCGGGCGGCCCCAGCTGTGGCCCTCGGCCCCGCCCCGGCGGCACTTACTATCCAGGTAGTGCTCCAGGTACATCCCCGCCGCCATCTTGGGCCCCGCACACACGGGAGCTTCCGGCAGGAGCCGGACGCGGGCACCGCACACATACACACCCGGAAGCAGTGCTGCCCGGGGCGGAAGCCACTTCCGCCCGCCTTCCCGCCTGCTTCCGCTCCTGCCGCCATTTTGGGCTGTACGGGGCTGCCCCTGTGCCTGAGGCGTGGCAAGACGCCGTTTAGGGCCGCCTCACGGCTTTTGGCGGGCCCTGGCACCGGGGTGGCGGAGGGGGAGCACCCCGCAGGGTCAGCTACGGCCGCCCTGCTTTTGAGTCCGGGGAGGAGCGGGGCGAGCCGCAACCGGCTGCAGGAAGTGGGGCGAGGGGGCAGTGGTGGGGTAGAATACCCGCTGCTTTCATCACCGCGCTGAAAGAAACGGGCTTCGTTCTTCAGAGACGCCTCCTGGCTTGGAAGTGTCAGCTGGGCACTCCCGCAGGACGGCCTTTGGGCGAGGAGGTGCCCTTAGTTTGGTGGCAGAATCTCCACTCACTGAAATTGGCTGCTGTATCATTAACATAAACACACAGCTGTCTTTGCTGTATAACAAAATGATTGTAGCAGAAACTACATATGTAACAAACTAAAAGTGATGAAAGGCAACGAGGATGGTGAAGGGTCTGGAGAACAGGCCCTACGAGGAGGCTGAGGGAGCTGGGGAAGGGTCTGGAGAACAGGCCCTACGAGGAGGCTGAGGGAGCTGGGGGTGTTTAGTGTGGAGAAGAGGAGACTGAGGGGAGACCTTATTGCTCTCTACAACTCCCTGAAAGGAGGTTGCAGTGAGGTGGGGGTTGGTCTCTTCTCCCAGTAACAGGTGACAGAACTCGAGGTAATGGCCTCAAGCTGCACCAGGGAAAATTTAGGTTGGATCTTAGGAAGAACTTGTGTCCTGAGAGAGTCCTCAAGCATTGGAACAGCTGCCCAGGGAGGGGGTTGAGTCCCCATCCCTGGAGGGGTTTAACAGACGGGGAGATGCGGTGCTTGAGGACATGGTCTAAGGTTAGACTTGGTGGCGGTGGGTTAATGGTTGGACCAGATGATCTCAGGGGTCATTTCCAGCCTTAAAATTCTATGATTCTAAAGCAAGTTGAATAGGTGGCCATGCTCTCATTTTCCCCATCTTGCCAGGCCCACTTCCATGACCACACACCACGTGTCACCTCTAGGTTAAGAGATCTTGCAACAGCCTTGGGGAGCTCTTCCCCAGCCTGTCCTTTGCCAGCGGTTGCACTGACACGGAATGGTACCGGGTAGGTCAAGAGGTTGCATGCACACAGAACTGAGACAAAATTATTTCTTTGGTCCATAGGCCTATAACAATCAGGATTGCTGCTTCAATAGGTCATTATTAATTTAGCATCTATACTGCTTAGGAGGTACTGTGGCAAGTTCAATCTGTCCATCTCCCTGCAAAATCTATGTTCCTGTATTTCCTGGTAGGCTGCATGACAGTCCTTGCTCAGGGCTGGAGGCCATGAGAAGTGACCTGATGTGTTTCTTTCATCCTAAAGATCTTCCAAGGCACAATGCCTTGATTCCAGCCCTATTTCTATAGTCCTTTAAGTTCTTCATGGCATTTTTAATTATTCAAACCACATTTCATATTCCTTGCAGTTCCTTGTGAAGCAGATGGCTTCAGTTAGTGGAACATTAATTGTTAAGCCTCACTTTGTGTTTAAACTACATCAAAATTATTGCATAAATTTGATGTGTTTCTTCAGGAGAATGTAGCTGCTAGATAAAAAAAAATAAATAAAAAAAAAATGCTGCCTATACTTGTGTCAAGTACTAAACCAGACTTGCCCAAATGCATCCTGCTTGGACCTACCAGGCTGAATGGAGCTGACGTGCTTAAGATGTTGCCAGTTTGATTAAGAGATCATTTGGGAAGCCCATATTGCCTTCCAAGCCAAGGCTTGGGAAGTGTCAAATAGACCCCTGAAATGCAAAGACAAGCTCCCTCTGGCCTTGTTGCCACTGCTGATACAAAAGACAGGGAAGAGGAGCCATGTCTAGAATCTAAATGGCAAATCTTAAATAAACATTTGTACTCTTTACTAACTTCATTAACTACCACGGTGAGGTTGGGAAAGAGGTGGTTTTGCATACCTGTGTTCTCTCATGGCAGGAGAAACTCTTCAAATGTAGCAAAACCTACTTCCCGAGCTCTGAATTGAGAAAAATGTGCTATTTGTGCTTTCTTCAGAAAGCTGAGGCACTGAGGAGTGCATTGCTCAGGGTACCAGAAGCATCCTCACCCGTGGATGCAGTGTTACCATGGTAATTATTTGGTGAGACCTGTGGTATTTCTTTTTAGAACACTTGTGAAAGTCCTAGCACAGACACAGCTGATTTCACAGGGAGATGCTTCCCCAGCTGGAATACCTTAAACATACATGACTCCTCACACCTAACCCGTGCCCAGCCTCAGATGTATGTAAATATTGTAGCAACTAACCCCAATGGTTATCAAACACCACACTACCACCACCCCCTCCCCCACCTCTCACTTTGGGACTTCAATTACATCCTGTTAACCCTTTAAATAGCTCCTAGTTAGACAAAGGACTTGACTGATGCAGGGCTACACTGCCCAGGTGGCCTGTGCATCTCACAAAGGGAAGCTAAATCGCCTACTGGAGTACTCTAGAGTAGTGGTTCTCAACCTTTATTGATCTACAGATGTGTATTTTCCCTTGGAAATGTCAACATCTGCATACCAAGTTTAAGCCTCCAACTTTTACTTGTTACAGACCTCTTAAATTCCGTCCAAGTACCACAAGGTGAAGGGCAGTGCTTGAGAGGGATCCTTACACACACTCCAGCAGGAGGCCTAAACCTTCAGGCTTGTCTGGTTCCCTTTTTTTTTTTTTGCAGTAGAGGTGGTGCACATTCAGCTCTTCCCACTCTTTTTAAGTTCTCAGTTCAGAGGTCCCTGCTCTGCATTTCCTTCAGGAAAGACCAGATGGAACCACATTTCATTCTCCCAAAACATCAAAATAATTTGAGCTGCAGCACTTTCCCCCAAGGTGCTTCATCGGCTTCACGAATGAAAGAGGATGCCAAAGACTCCAGATTATAGCTGTGTCCACGTCCCAAAAAAAACATATCCTAATTCAGCAGCAAAACTAGGCATAGACTCTAGTTCTTTGGTGTCATGATTTCTTTTCTTGCAGGTTTTTTTTTTTTTTTTTTTCCATTCATTACATAGATACTACATGAAATCGAAATGTTTGTTGGACCAAGTTACTACATCTCTCTAGTACTTTGGTGTTCTACTATACAGAAACAAGAAACCATGCACACAAATTTAATCTCTTGTACCTGAAATGACGATTGAACAGGTTCCTATCTTGTTGTTAAGGAATTGTACAAAGCAATTTCATTCTATGTTCTGAAACTGCACTAGTAAACTTGGGCAGCTTTTGGGGTACATTATCTGCAAAATATTAGAAGAAAATCCTAAACATGATATATATCCTTTAGTTGATATAAAGATGATAAAATAATCAATAAAAATATAGAAGACAGGCAGAATCTCATAATTATATTCTATATTAGGAAGAAAGTTGGATGATGTAGACAAATTACCTATTGCCAATGAGATTTAGGAAGATGTTTAGTTTTACTCATTGAATAAAACATCCTAGAAGTTGCATAGCTAGAAACTCATAATAATTTTAAAAGAGTTATCTGGCAACCTGATGGAAGCAATGGGCTTTCTCTTCCAAACAACTGTGGAGCTCTGAATGTGACTGAGAAGACCATCAAATATTTTTGGGTAAAAAGTATTTGAAAAGTAAATGGGATCATCGAGGTTGCTGAAAACCAGTTAACCTAACACTGATTTGGCAAAATCACAGTGTAATTGATATGGGTTGCAGTCAGCTAAAAAAAAAGAAACATAATGCTATCTGCTGTAATTTAAAGATCTCAGTAAAAGAACTGATCCTTTTATGGCAATGTAAATTAGGTGGGTCAAGAGAACTGTCTAGGCCTAATGTTGCAAGACTTAGAACTGAAACTACAGGAAGGACAAGGAAAGGCAATAGATTGGTCCTATGTGATGGGGCCAAGCCTTAGTGTGAGACATGTAAACCAGCACAATTTAATTTAACTGTTTGGAAAGATGAAGACAGTGACTCAATCATGGTCTGTAATTCATTACAAAAGAAAAAAAAAATAAATCTTATAGCAGAAGACTTACTGTACTGAACAAAGGTATAAGAAGACCCTATAGATGGGGAAAAAAAAAAAGCAAAAAAAAAGCAGTGAAACAGAATGGCAGCAATATCTAACAAAAAACTCTTATATGGTTGATTAACCACAGGGCTTTAAATTATGAAAGTCTTAAATCTTTCTTGAAGATTTAACTGAATTATAAACGAGCAATACTATCATTAGTCACATCTTGAGATTCAGTTACTGTTTGTGGGTGACTTTTCCAAATGATTTCCAGCCTACACGAGGTTTCCTTTTAAAGCAACGATAATTTGCAAAATCCACCTAACAACAGACAATCAATCCAGTAAAGGACAAGAAGAAAAAGTGCTACTGCCTTTCAGCAAAGATACAAGATGCATCCTAATACAGAACTCCAGGGTAACTGTCAAGTCTTCTTGGGTACAGGTGTACAGAAACAAATGGACTAAAATGCAGGGTCAATTAATTGAGGCAGCTGAAGAGGAAGGACCATGGGATCTTGTTCAGATAATCTTTCCCACTCGTGAGTGGGAGATGAAAAACTGAACTGCTGGTTTGAGTGCACAAAGCTGAAGAGCTACAGGCTGTGGAACCTGAGGCTTCATCTGAACAGGAAAGAATTTTGTATAGACACTACATTCTGCATCCCACTGGTAGCAACTATTTAAGCACCTTGATTATGTTCAACAGCCTTCTGAGTCCAAAGAGGAAGATTTGACCTAAACTCAAGTAAGTGACAAAAATAATGTGAGGTGTCCAATTATTTCAATACCAGCAACATGGGACTCTGGTTACACAGAGAAACAATGCATTGTCATTGATGAGAAGGGAAAAAAAGACAAAGAAGGAAGGAAAGAAAGAAAAAAAAAAAGAGACATGGAATAAAGTGGCTTTCCTGAAACTTCATGGGAAGGTTCCTTAGTAAAAAATTAGTTTCTTCCTGGGTGCCAGTAAAAGCTACATTCTCATTGATGAGAAGGGAAAAAAAGACAAAGAAGGAAGGAAAGAAAGAAAAAAAAAAAAGAGACAAGGAATAAAGTGGCTTTCCTGAAACTTCATGGGAAGGTTCCTTAGTAAAAAAATTAGTTTCTTCCTGGGTGCCAGTAAAAGCTACAGGAGCAGCAGCAAACTGCACAAACACAAGCAATAATACCTTTGAAATAACTGATAAAAACAGGAATTGTACAGCCTTAAATACACATGGACCCCATACTGGGTAACAGACTCCAAGATGGGGAAGGATTGATATTAGAAAACATCAACCCAGGGACCGGGAAAGGGGACTTCAAGCACCTCAAACATGTAAAATGAAAAGGAATATTAGTTTTTGAGACATCCCCTAGGAACTTCAACCAGTCAGTAAAACATTATTCCAATTTGAAAAACACTAGCTTTCTTAATACAAGACACTGCACTCAAAACAAGTCAATTTTTTTCAGATTTCAAGGTGACACAAGACAGTAACTTGAGTGAAACTGCAAATATTGTCCCATTCTTATGGAATATGGACATGCACAGAAGAGCCACCAGCAGTAATAAACCTGTGCTGCCTCTGTGCTAATTTCCAATGTAGGCAAAACTCTGTACCAAGTTATCCATGAGCAAAAAAAAAAACCCCAAAAAAACAAAAAACAAGCAGGAAAATGTTAATGAAACTCTGCCTAAAAAAAAAAATAAAATAATTATATGGACAAAATCCTCCTATTCCACAATCAAGAAAGATGAAAACTTCTGCTAAAGCTCATCCTGGGTTCAGTGAGAAAGTCTGTGAGCAAGAAGAAACAATTAAAAAAAAACAAACACAGGGAAAAGGGGAAAGCCAGACAGCAACTGACATAAGTCAGATGTTATACAACAGAGAAAACTGGTAAAGGAAGCTTTGTGGCTAGCAAAAATACTGGTGACAGGAGAGGGATTCTGGATCTTTCATTCTTTTCATTAAATAAAAAAATAAAAAGTCTTATTAATAGTACTGATGCATTCTAGACAAAAGTGATGAAAATGCTAGTGACATGGAACAGGAGAAATCAGTCAATAAACACTTCCAATTCCATATTCAGAAAGAACCAGGATGTGGCAGTTGTACTCTGCCTAAAACTTCTATCCAGTACCTCAGTATCAAAGTAGGACAGTAAACAACATCTAACAGGGATGTATATTTTTAAGTTGGCAAAGTAAAAGGAGTCCTAAAAGAGTTCACTAACAAGCTCTAGCCCATTGATTTAGATTTTAATTAAACTTGGGATGTTAGAGAAATATCTTAAGACATTCATGTCAGTGTATTCCCAGAGGGCAAATGAAATGACCCAATGTAAAAATTATGGAAAAGCTGTTGAGATGAAGAATTATCAAATGAAACCTGTAATCCAAAGGTTTTATGAAATAGAGATTTTGTAAAATAAAAAGAGAAAACCCAACCAAACCTTAATTTCATTCTTAGATGACATCATTATACTCCCAGAGGGCAAATGAAATGACCCAATCCTTTTAAGTATGTTGCACCTATGCAGTATAGGTGCAACATACTTAAAATTTTTGTAAGGCATTGACCCAGCACCATAAGTCAAAAAGATTTACTGTACATAATCACATATTAAGAGGATTAAGAAATGCTTAGCCTGCAAGTCTCAAAAAAAGAAGCTAATGAAAAGTTGCACTGAATGATGCTTTTCAAGTTAGTGTAGGTCAGATGCAATACAGCATTTTCAACCTGGATCTGAAAGTAAAAACTTACTGATGCACTTTGGGGGTGACAAAGCTGGGAAAGCAGTAACTTGGACCATCAATAAGCCATGTCCATTCACACAAAACAGAGTTCAATACAGCCTCTTATCAGGTATCTGGGAAACAAGAACTTGGTCCATACCTGTAGAAAGTGGGAAATACTATTGTGGAAAGCCGAGACTTGGGATGATCTAGGGGTGACTGATGTGAGCTCCCAGAGGATGCTGTGAGAAAAGGGCAAACACAATCCTCTGCAGACTTAAGGCAAAGGGCAGAGGGACCTTGCCCATGGCACAGGGGGCTTGAACACTCAGTTCCATAATGAACACTTCTACAAGACACTGAGAAAGTTTTACAAGATGTAGAAAGAAGACAAAAGTAATTCAGGGGCTGGAGGAAATTCCTTACAGTGGAAGATTTAAGGATCTATTTAGCTTGTCAAAAACTGGACTGAGAAGGGATATTGTACTGTTTAAGTACCAGTCCAGGGCAAAAAGTCTCACTGTGCTCTAAGGCTCTCTGAATCAGCAGGATGGACATATCTAAGTTTTAACTAGAAGCCAAAGCCAACAGGTCTGAAGGAGAAATGCTGGAAGTCGAAGCCAACAGATCCAAAGGAGAAATCCAAAAGAGCTGTGTGAGAACACACAGCTCTTGCAGCAGGCTACCAATGGAAGGGGTTGTGTCCCAGCGCCTCAAAAATCAAGCCAATGCATTTTGTCAACACATACTTCAAATATGTGTTAGTTTTTAGGGCTCAGTATGAGATGAATGGATTGAAATGTCATCTGTGAAATACAGGAGTTAAAATCAGACCGCTGCTTCTAGCCTAATCTATGAATCTACAAAATACTGCAACCATTCACTGCCAACCCTGGTGACTAAATGCAGAGAAAAAGGTTTCTGCCACAGGCTCCACAGATGCAGAGCTCCTCACTCTTCTCAGGTGAACTGCAATGCTGCCCAGAGGAAGGGATGCGCTGCCCTCGTGTCCATCTGCACGGCCGCTCAGGAGCAGCAAGATGCTTGTGCAGTGGTCTAGTGCAGGGGGAAGGAACACACATCACAGGGGGCAGGGTGCTCGTGGAAGCACCTTTGAGGAGCCTTTTACACCAATTTATTTCTATACAAAAAAAAAATAAAGCCCCTATTGGTTGTTCATACAGAAGTCTGGAATTCTATCGGCTTTGGGTTGGTGATTGATTTTAAATCCCAACAACAGGTACTTCTTCCCTTGCCTTCTCATTCTCTTCTGAGTCAGCCTCCAATGATCCAAAGAAACTACCAAGTGACACACAAGACTAGTTGTCATGTGGACCAATTAAAAAAAAAACAACAAAAAAAAACAGGAAAAGGAGAATTGAAGACGAAGAGAAAGGGAAAAAAAACAAACAAAGATTGAAAATAAAAATTCGCCAGGATAATGCGTTTTATAAACACAGAGATAGAAACAGTTACAGCAAGGACNTCTCTCTGTGGGGATTTCCATCCCCTTCTCTCCACCGTCCACCTTTTGGGGATTCTCTCCCATGACCACGGTCCAGAAGAGGCCACCACTGCCATGTGAGTCCAGCCCGCCTTGGCAAGAGGGAGTCCTGGAGAGCACTGGGACAGGAGGCAAGCACAAGAAGCTGGCCTTTCCCTGCCTCCTGCTGGCTCCTTGAAAAGACTGGTCTATTCCTCCTCCTCCTCCTCCTCCTCCTCCTTCCCTTTGGGAAACTGGGGGCAGGACAGGCACATGACAGTCAGAACTGTTGTTGTTCTGCCTTTCAGGAAAGGGAGTAGAGAGAAGGGTGATGATTATTTTGGCAGTCTCTTACCCTCCCTCCAGTTGCTTTTTGGTTTGTTGTTGATGCCTGCAGGCTTTTCTGAGGAGGTGGGGGGTAGGGGGGTGGGAAGCAGGAGGGAGAGGAGTACAAGCTGCTAGAACATCATCCACAACGGTCAGGAAGAGCAATGAGCAGGAATCCACCACATTCCTATGGGCTGTTCAGACAGCTGGGAGAGATGTGACAGCCAGGCCAGACAGACTCCTTCCTATTGCTCTCCACCAGGGGAGGAAAGCGAGATACTCCACAGCCCTTGGGCAGTGTAGGCACCTGTCCAGCCCAGAGAACATCCCTCACCTCTCCCCAGCCACCCCCAGCACTGATCTCACCTTCCACGGGGGGGAGAAGGAGGTTTCTCCCATCCAGTCCTTGGGGCAGGACAAGCGACCCTTCCTCCCTTGCACAAGCAGGAGGGCTAGGAATGGATATTTCTCTCTTAGACACTCAAGGAAATCCTCAAAGAACCCCATTCAGCTGTGAACCCTGCCACATTATTCTGTGGCCTGATGAAAACGTGTGTCCGAGCTCCTGCGTGTACAATGACCGTCCCTCCATTCCATTCCCCAGGCATGTCTCAACATTCCCCCCCCACC